>CM065717.1:7469452-7476952 GCA_033310375.1 Conus canariensis
CTGGCCCTGGACAAGTCCATCGTTGTACAATGGGGGCTGCACCTTTTTTCTGTTGTTTCTCAATGCCACTGCTCACGCTTTGCCAGTGAAGGAGAGAAGAGAGGAGAGTGTGTCTGAAAATACCTTCACACACCCACTTAGACTTAACACTTTGATGTACAATCTACTTCATTCTTTAAATCAGTGTTGTTGTTTTTTGTTTTACATTTTCTTTCCATTCAGCACAGTCCTTTTACACCATCTCATAGTGTAAGTTTGTGTGTCCATTATGGTATGACAATTCTGATAAATGCAGTAGTGGCTACGCATTGCAAGCTGCCCAAAGTCAAATACGTCGTGTGGTTTCCAATAAAACTGTAATTCTGGTCTACCACAACTGACTGATCTGCATTACAGTAGCTCCATGGGAACACCAACATTTCAGAGGAGTTGCATTTGATTTGGAAGTCAGAAATGAAGATGTCAAGTGGACCTAAAGAATTCCTGTTATATAAACAAATAATATTGGTGTACTGTTTTACTGGAAATCACGTTTCTGTTTCCTTCTTTAGGGCAAGCCATGCAGGGAAAAGATATTGTCCACCACGATTGACCGATGAAGAGCTTGACTCGCTGCTGAAAATGTTGAAATCAGTGTCTGAGTGACCCATTATGGCGAATGACAGCTGGATATACCGCGAGGCAAGGTCTCTCTGATATCAGTTGATACAGGATATAGATGGAATTTGAGGGAGCAGAAATGAGGATCTGGTGGACGGGACGCGTTGCACTTTCTGAGGTTAAATGTTGTGTAGTTTCAACAAGCTGGGGGCAACATTGAGCTGTTTATTTCTCTATCGAAGCACATGTTTGATGGTGTGACTATTCAGCAGTGATCCCGGAACAGTGAGTCAAAAAAGAAGAGGAAGAAGAGAAGAAGGAAGCAGAGAAAGGATGAACTCAATCAGCGTTTGGTTAGAATTATTTTCCAAAAGGAAAAACATATGACTGAAACAAACTCAAAATTTTGGCGATTTAATTGCTTTAACACACAAGCAAGATACAGTGTCGATCCTTTATATTACAACATGAACACATACAGTGGAGTAATATAAGATGAAAGCTTTCCTACATATTTTTCACATTAAGGTCTAAGCTCAATTATGCCGTGGATATTGATGCTGTTTTCATGTACAATTGTATTTCTACCCATAAACAGAATATGTAACTGGTGTCCAGAATAAAAATCCAAGAGATGTTTTGATTTGACCTTATGCCAAAAGCAGTCACAAGTTCAAAGCACGTTTAGGTATTTAGGAACTGGTTCTGCAGGACATTGAATGTCTTTAAAAGAAAGAACATCGTGACAAGGTTTTGAAAGAATGTTTTTGTTATTACCCACATCTTAAAGCTAAGGGTTTGTTCTCGATACAACATTGCATCTTCCCATATCACGCATAGTACCTGTTTTATTGGATGGATGTGAAATATGGGGCTGGGAACATTTACATGACCTTAACTGTAGCAGGTTAACTTCATAATATGTATCTGTTTCTGTTATGTTAAGGTACTATGGCGGATATCTTTATGATAAAAATTAGGGTCTGTCTGCTTTATGTTTTAGCTGTCTCAAGATCGATTTGATGTAAGTTTATTTCCTAAGGAAAATTTGGTGAAATGTATCACCTATTTGTACGAAATTTCGTACTATTGATAATAATTATGTGTTTATTGTGTTTTCTCTTGCTCATTCCATTCATATGCAACACTCTCACTACATACAATCACACCCTCCCCCTCCTCTCACTCTCCTTCCCCTCCCCGTCTTCTTCTCTCTCTCTCTCCATTCTTCCTCTACTTCCATTCTCTCTCTCTCTCTCTCTCTCTCTCTCTCTCTCTCTCTCTCTCTCTCTCTCTCTCTCTCTTTCCTCCTCCTCTCTTAACTCTACCCTCTTTCCTCGTGCCCTATTCCTCGAACTCAACTCGCCCTCTCTCCCAGTGTCCCTCTGTCAACTTCATTCACCCCTCTGGTTTCACAAGGGGAGTATTGCGCATGTTAATGTCTGTACTGTTTTTATTTTTTGTTGCTGAGGAAGGCATATTGCCGAAAATTTCTTGTCCTGTTCATTAAAACTGTGGTACTTCACACTTTGTTTTGTGTGCTCTTCTGCTTTTTCGTCTGGTTCCGGTAACGCTGCAGTTTGTTTCATTTGCCTTATGTATACCTTGCCATACAAACGTCATACACAAATTTTAAGTCTAAAAGGTATATGACAATGAGTGTATGGAAGAGTTAGAATTTTCACGTAAAGTCTCTGATATTGTGAAAATGTTCATGGATTAATCCAACGAAATACCAGAAATAATGGCGTGATGCTGTTGAAAACGACAAGAAATGTTTACTACACAGATTTTTTTAACGTATGTTTGGATAGGAAAGATATGCGTATTACAGTGAGTAGATATCTGTGTAATTGGTGTTTATTAGATTCAGGCAGAATTGTAATGAGCCCAAAATAGGACTGGATATACACAGGGAATTTCAAGGTCAAATTGTACGCGCGGTTCTTTCGATGTGGTGATGAGATCCATTTTATTTGTGAAAGCATAGAATGCTTTAACAATTCAAAACACGTTTTTACCCTTCCAATTTCTTCCTGTTCATTGATGTTATGATTGCTTGATTCTTTATGTGCAAACAGGTCTATGTTTTCTTTAAGTAAGCTATGTATCAGGTCAGGAAAATTTTCTGTTATATCCGTCTATGGTTTAGTTTTATTTACATTCATGAAGTGGTTGAACTTTGAAGTGAGTTTCTCTCTCCCTCTCTCTCCCTCTCTCTGTCTTTCCCTTTCCCTCTCTCTTTCTCTTTCTCTGTGTGTGTGTGTGTGTGTGTGTGTGTTCGATTTGCTTTTGAATGACGTATTATTCAAACAGGCCGACGCCATTGATCTTTCCTTTCATGGTGGCATACAAAATGCACACAGAAACAAAGACGCCGCCCTTCACGTACACATACAACCTGGGGCCGTGCATACATATCGTGGGTGACGGGGAAGTGACCTCCGTACCTCGTTGTAAGCTCGAAGGGCCGTTACTTGGGGATCCATATTTCGAGAGTAACCTTTAACCTCGTGTTTAGCAGTGGGTGAGGGGTGGGTAACGTACAACGAGGACAGGGCATGAGTTCGCCGTGGGTTAGATCAAAACAAAGCCATTGGACACGTTCAATGATCACGAACTTCACGCAAAGTTAAGATTTCGTCGTCACAACATCTTCCAGCTGACAGACACTCTCCCGAAAACGTTGAATTTGATTCGCACAGACTAAGACACGGAACTCGGCCTCCTGCTCTACAAGTGTGTCTGTAGCTCCCAAGTTCGTCTGCTACGATAGCTGGCTTAGCTCTTGGTGTGTGTGTGTGTGTGTGTGTTGTAGGCTAAATCAGTCTTCGTACCTTTGTGTTTCACTGTTACTTTGTGTCAGTGTGTGTATGTGTGTGTGCGTGTGAGCGTGACTTCATCATGTTTATGGCCTTTTAATAGTTTTATCAAACTTGTTTTAGTTCAGCTGCTTTTTCAGTCTTTGTGTGTGTCTGTGTCAGCGTGTTTGCGGGCATGCGCAGAAGGTTGGGGGGTTTTTCTAGACATGCGCAGAAGGAGGGAATCCCTCTATCTGACCTTCACCCTTTGATTTCTGGACACTTCGTAGGTAGAAACCGAGACAAAACACAGAGAATATAGATACGAAAGTAGATTGCGCTGAACCCACACGGTTTGTACCCAGGAGGTCATCTCGTTGTAGAAGTAAGTTTACCGACGACATGTACCTACGGCCCCAGGTAAGTCCCAAAGAGAGACAGGGCTTTGCAAGCAGACAGTCAACATGTTTTATGCATGCGCTGGTTGTCATGAACACACACACACACACACACACACACACACACACACACACACACACACAGAGCTAATTAAAAATATATTTTAAAAAAGAACGTAAAGTAATTTCTATTAACGAAAGAATAAAAAATACGCAACAACGAAAAGAAGGAAGAAAATAGAACTCGACGAGAAACGATTAGACAAGTTAAGAAAATCTGCACACAACTCCAAACTATTCTGGTCAACAGTTAGATCGATTAGCAGAAAACCAGTCAACCACAATGAGATAACCTCACAGCAGTGGTGTGATCACTTTCTCTTTAAAGCATTCAATGGTTTTAATAACGATTAGGATGACTCAGATATAGAGGTAGACACTGAAGATTTATGCAAAAAAGAGCCATGGTTTAACAATCAGATAAGAAGCGATGAGACTATATGAGGCATAAATCTTAGTAAATGTGGCAAAAATGCTGGACCAGATAAAGTGGTTCCTGAAATGCTCAAAAGTGCCAACTCAGTTTTGATTGATTTCATGCTAAGCCTGCTCGACTCGCTGTTCCATAAAGGAATCTGTCCTGAGCCATGATCAAAATCCATAATAATCCCTCTTCACAAAAGAGGAGAAAGTAACAATCCAGACGATTGCCGAGGCCTTGCATTGGCAAGTATTTTCAGCAAAATCTGTACTCCTATTCTGGAGAAAAGAAATTTTAAATGTAATTAATAGCAAACCGCCAAGAAAACGTAGACAAACGAATCAGAAGACAAAATACGACGCGTTTCGACCTCTTAGGTCATCTTCAGGCAAGATACAAAACACTCAGGACAACGAATAACTGCATGGGCAGAAAAAGAAGAGAAAATAATAGAACAAGCTGGATTTCTATCTGGATACGGCACAACAGACCATACATTTACATTGTATGCCTTAGTTCAGAAATACCTGTTAAAAACCATTCCAGAAAGCTTTTGATTCTGTGATTAGAAATGTCTTGTGGAATGTTTGAAGGAAAATGGTGTGAATGGAAATTATATGCAGCTGTGCAAGGAATGTAGGATTCAGTCCTGGCTCGTGTTGGCGATGAAAGTATTTACTCTGATTATTCCAATAGTCCATGCAGTGTGAAACAAGGAAGTCTGGTCAGTTCCCAGTTGTTTGCATTAACCTTCAATGTGCTTTCAGTTTAAGAAAATGGGAAGCATGGAATTTCAATGTTACCAGGGCCTGTCGAAATACTTTTTATGCTGTTTGCCAATGTTGTTCTCCTCGCATATACACCTGTTAGTTTGCAGAACTAATTAGACACTTTGAGAAAGGTATCAGATAGATTGCAACTGAAAGTAAATCTGCGCAAAACTGATATAAAAGTATTTAGAAATGTGGGCATTTAGCAAGACATGACAAATAGCTTTACGGCAGATCAAAAGTTAAAGTGACAGTTATAAATTTCTAGGAATGTTTTTCACAACGAAATTAAGCTTGAACAGATCCCGGCTGGAAATGTGTAGGAAGGGAAAGAGAGGGGTCATTGAGATACTGAGAACAATGAAACGATTGAATTCAGCTGATGGGACCGGGTTTTGTTTTGGAAATTGTTCGATACTCAGATACAACCAATTCTGACTTACGCATCATAGGTGTCGGGTCTGTTGGACAACGCCCTCATGGAAAATGTTCACACTTATGGAGCAAAGCGTACTAGTCATGTACCGTTACATGCATCCAATAACATGTTTTACGGTGAAAGTGGACGATATTCTCTGTTTATACCAACTCATGTCAAATCAATCAAATACTGGATAAGATTAGTTCATCTAACTACGATCAGGCTCTGCAGCCAAGCTTATAAAATGCTCTTGCTACCACACGATACTGGAACATTTAATTGATTTTTGTGTGCAAAAGAGATCCTGACAGAGAATGGTTTTAGTATTGTTTGGCTTTGTCAAAGAGTGGGAATGCCGCCCAATGTATTTTTGAGCTCAAAGAATCTTTTAGTTTGATCTAAAGACAAAACTGACATTCCAGCATGGATGGAAAAGACTATGAATATTTTCTTTCGTTTAAAAGTAAATTGGAGATGGAAAAATATTCAATCATCACTACAAGCAAACGGCATAAACATAATTAACACATTTTCGAGCAAGAACTCTGGGCCTGGATGCAAACAAAATGGTTTGAGGCATCTAAGAATGAACAAAATACCTTATCATTCGCAAAATATAGAGCAGAAGCTAGTGATGACCGGAGAAAGAATATAACAAACAATCCTTTCAGCTATTTTTTTCTAACCATGTATTTAGCGTCATTAGACACTTTTCTGCATTTTCCAAAGATTGATGGTCGAAGAAAATGGATTACTGAGGTGCATGGAGGAGAGAGAGAGAGAGAGAGAGAGAGAGAGAGAGAGAGAGAGAGAGAGAGAGAGAGAGTGCTTGTGCATAAGCTTAAGTTCGATTGGTGTGTGTGTGTGTGTGTGTGTGTGTGTGTGTGTGTGTGTGTGTGTGTGTGTGTCTGATTGTGTTGTTCACTGTAGATTTAAATATTTGTTGAACTATTCGAATTCTCTTTTTTTCGATTACCTGTCTTTAACACACCCTACTTATGCAGTGATTCTAACCCACTTGCTAATGAAGCTTTTTGCTACTGCCAATAGAACTGTGTTAGTGTCAGTGTCAATGCCGGCGTTGGTGTCACTCTGTCTGTCTGTCTGTCTGTCTGTCTGTCTGTCTGTCTTCTCTCTCTCTCTCTCTCTCTCTCTCTCTCTCTCTCTCTCTCTCTCTCTCTCTCTCTCGTTTTGTTTCTTCTTCTGCCAGTTTTGTAGTGAAAAAAGCCTCTCTTTGTTTTCTCTACAACAGACCATGTTTGGAAATGTGTGTATCTCACAGTCTGCTTTCAAGGACAGCATGAAAATTACAAAGGATCGAAGAGAGCGCTGCTCATGGTTTCTTGGACTTCTTTCACATCTCGCCGCAAACACACACACACACACACACACACACACACACACACACACCACACACACACACACACACACTCACTCACTCACTCACTCACCACCACACACACACACACACACACACACCACCACTCACACGCACGCACGCACGCACGCACGCACGCACGCACGCACGCACGCACGCACACACACACACACACACACACACACACACACACACACACACACACGCACGCACGCACGCATACACACACAGTAGCAGCAGATCAAATAATTCAAGATGATGATTTAAAAGATAACGACCTCGAAGAATTACAAAAATACTGCCAGGGAAAGAATATCCATTCGATTTAGATATCAGCCGTTTAGATGTTCAGTGTGTTTTCACGTCACTTCGGCGATTGAAACAGACAGCCAGTCGTGGAACTGACGGCTTAGATGGCAAAATTCTATAACTCTCTGCACCCGTTATCACAGAAACTTTAACTTACAGTTACAACCTTACGGATTTATTTCGATTGTATCTGTTCTCTCTAAGCCATTAGGACTGTACATTAATAAGTGTCTCCATTCCCACCCAAATCAGTCGTGGTTCAGAGAAAATCATTCGTGGCACACAGCGCTTGCTAAACTAACAGACTGATGGCTTTTAAACACGAATAACAAACAATTTTCA
>CM065717.1:7479452-7489452 GCA_033310375.1 Conus canariensis
GCATAGGATGGTCCCATTTTGGTGCCCATAGCAACACCACTAATTTTCATTTTATTTTGTTTTTAATTTTGTTGATTTTGTTTATTTGTATTTATTTATTTATTCTTTTTCATTTATGTATTATCTATTCATTTCATTTTTTTTTATTTATATTGTTTTTTTCTTAATTCTATTATTGTTATTATTATTATTACGATAAATATGTACAATATATATATATATATATATATATATGTGTGTGTGTGTGTGTGTGTGTGTGTGTGTGTGTGTGTGTGTGTGGTTTTTATTTACTTTTTTATCTTTTATCTTATTTCATTTTAATTTCTTTTTTTAATTTAATTTTTTGTTCAAATTAATTCATCTACTTCATTTTATCTACCATCGTTTCATACACCCTCCCCTTTCTTCTTCTCCCCCGCCCCTCTCTCTTCTCTCTCCCTCCTCCTACTTCCTCTCCCATGATCCTCCCGTTTTCGTCTGGCGGCCATTTTTGATTGCGATACGAACAGGAGAAGCAGCTAATAGCAGCTAAGTGTTTTCTTGTTCTTTGTCACTGTCCTAACCCGAAGAAGACCCAAGAGGTCGAAATGCATTGTGTCTAGTCCTGTACTCTGTTTGTCTGTGTCCTTGGCTACGGTATCTAACCCCCTCTCTTTTCAAATTTTGCTTCATTTTCCGCCTTCAGTCAGCCCGTTTTGAAACTAAATGGACACATATCTAATTTTCGGCCACGTGGCCTTTTTCAAGAGAAAAAAAAACAAAAACAATGCAACTACGTGATGTCCATCTTTGGCAACTGGTCAGAGCAAAGAATTGACGTCATAAATATATTACGCAAGTTCTGACATCATAATAATATGTGATGTCATCAACAAGGGAAAAAAAAAGGGGGGGGGGGAGGGGGAGGGGTGCAAGTTATGTGGGTGTGGGTGCGTGCGTGCTATGCACTTCTAAATAATGAAAACATCATCATCCGACCAGCAGACAAAGGATCTGGGGTTGTTGTTATGAAAAAAGACGGTTATATTTCTGGGCTGCACAATGAAATGACCAAAAGTGAATCCTACACTATGAGAGAGAAAGACCTCACTGAGATAGCAACAAAAAAGGTGAAAAAGATAGTGAATAGAATGTATAGAGAAGGGGTTATATCCAAAGACCTACAACAGTACCTCCTCCCACGCTACCCAAAAGGTGGTAAACTGAAAGGGAACCCAAAACTACATAAGCAAGGTGCACCATTGCGAACGATTGTCAGTGGTATAGACACTCCCACAGAAAAACTTGCAGAAGTCACAGAGCATGAGTTGAATGATTACGTGATTAACTCTCCCACGTACATCAGAGATACATCAGACTTCATAAGTAAATTAAAAGAATGTGCGTGTCCTGTCCCAGACGATGCGATTCTGTTTTGCTTTGATGTAGAGAAACTCTACCCCTCTGTGCCTCGGAAAGAGGGAATAGAAGCATGTATAGGAGCTTTACAAAGCAGACCTAGACCCATCGTACCAACAGACTATGCAGTTGAAATGATTGAAACTGTTTTAGATTATAATGGATTCAGGTTAGGGGATTCACACTACAGACAGACAGATGGAATAGCCATAGGGTCCAGACTAGGGAGAAACTTTGCTTGTACATACATGCGGAAGTGGGATGAGAAGCTTTCGGAGTCTTGAACAGAAACCTTATTTCTACAAACGTTACATTGATGATGGGTTTGGCATTTGGAATGGTGACCTTGACTCCCTTTTACATTTCACAGATTATGTCAACACCATACATACCAACATACAAATCACTCTACGATGGAGTAGAGAACAAACTGAATTCCTTGACACTGTGGTTAAGTTAGAGAATGGCCATGTCTACACGGATCTATTCAAGAAAGATACTGATAAACAGTTATACCTCAGGCAGGATTCTTGTCATCCCCCACATACAAAAAAATCTCTAGCATATGGTTTGGGTGTTAGGTTGAGAAGAATCTGTTAAAAAGATGAGGACTATCTAAAACACAGATCTGAACTTAAGAATCAGTTGCGCAAACGTGGCTATAGTTGCAAACTCATAGAAGGTCAGTTGAAAACAGTTGATAACACAGATAGAACCAACTTCTTCAGAAAAAAGAAAGAAAGAAAACACTGAAAGAGTACCACTAGTGCTGACTTTTCAAGATTATTGCCAGATGTACAAGCTGTACTAAAGAGACATAGTGATACGCTCTATAAGCCAGAATACATGCGCAAAATATTCCATAAACTACCGGTGCCTGCATACAGACGGGATAAAAATTCATGTGATACGTTGGTTCACCAGAAAACTGAAAGAGCAGTGAAGGGAAAAGCAGAAACTTGTGATTGTGACACCTGTTCTTCACTAGTAAATTCAACAGTGTTGGACACAAAGCAGAAATCTTCACACAATCTTATGAGTAATGTGACATGTGCAGATAGAAATGTGATACATGCTCTGTTGTGTAAACGGTGTAATAAGACATTTATGTTGATGAAACCGGACGTTCATTGAAAGAAAGAATAGCGGAACACAGACGTGACATCAAGTTCCAAAGAGAAAAGCCAATAATGCGACATTTCCTTCAGCATTCAGTGGGAGACCTTGCTGTTGCAGTGTTGGCAAAAGCTTACGGTGAAAGCAAAAGCTTCAGACTTCTTACTGAAGAAAAATGGATAAGGACATTAGATACTAGGATGCCAAATGGATGTAATGTTAAGACAAATTTGTAACAACCCTATCCAGATTTACCTATGAACAACATTGATGATTTGCAGAAAATTTATATATATATTTTTTCAGATGACAGTTCTTGTATGCCGTGCACAGTCACAGACAGGACTATGGTCACATTATTCTATGGTTTCATTTTCATTGTGATTTATGGAGCGTATTGTTATGTTTTTGAAGTACATTGGTTACAGTATAACTACACACACACACACACACGCGCGCGCGCGCGCGCGCGCGCTCGAGCACGCATGCACCCCCCTCCCCCCCCCCCCCCCCACACACACACACAACTTGCACCCCCTCCCCCCCCCCCCCCTTTTTTTTTCCCTTGTTGATGACATCACATATTATGATGTCAGAACTTGCGTAATATATTTATGACGTCAATTTTTTGCTCTGACCAGTTGCCAAAGATGGACATCACGTAGTTGCATTGTTTTTGTTTATTTCTCTTGAAAAAGGCCACGTGGCCGAAAATTAGACGAGTGGCATTGTGATTTTCTATACTGTTTTCTTCCCTTTGGAGGACTATTGCTTTTGTTTCTGATAAATGAACACAGTTTGGTCATATGGCTCTCCATCATCAAAAAACTAAATTTACAATAATTACTAAAAGACAGAAAAATCAAAATCTAGCTAAAATTTACCAGTACATTGCATTTCTAATGAAAAAAATCGAAGAAGTATTCAGTCACAAAGTCATAGAAAGAACAACGGGTAATAATCTGTCCTGATCAAAACACTTAAAACTTTTACCTAGAAACGTTGCAAAAATATATATATATCTGCTAAAGAAGATGGAGAACTTAATAAATTTTCATACCAGCCGCCGTGGCGAAGTGGTTAGCGTCGCGGACTCCCGGCTGGGAGGTCGTGGGTTCGAATCCCATCAGAGTCATGTGGGTTTTTCTGCCCCGACCGGCTCCTACCCAGAGTTGAGTTTGCTGCGGACTCATTTGGGAAGACTGGGATCACACAGTCGAGTTTCATCCACTTAAAGGATGCGTTTCTGAGAGTGTTGCTCAAATTTCCTGACCAACACTGCAGGTGCCTGTATCTCTCGGGCCTGGTTGACGCCGGGATATATTACGAAAGGAAGCGTAGAGTAAAGCCCTGTCATGTAGTCTCAGACCGAAATGGAAATCCGTAGCATCATCTTAATCATCCTCTTTCTCATCGATCAGCATTAAAAAAAATGTCTCAAATTCTGTGGCCCTTCATGCCCTGCTCTCATGGTGACCTCAATTTCGATGTCCTCTCCACGTCTGTGGCCTTGGTTTGGTTCCGTCGGGGTCACTGGTTTCGGCGAGTCCGTGGGGGCTGTCGTTGGACGGACGTGGTGGCGCTTTCCGGAGGGAGAGCTCACTCACGCCGGCTCCGCAACTAAGCAATTATTGTCGTCAGTAGGGGGCTTAGTAGGTGGTGTCCTGCGTATGTTAGATCAGAACGGGCACCACTGAACAGCACCGAAGTGACTCGGCAGCATTGCAGTGTCTCCTCCGGTGGGTTGCCTCTTGACGACTTGACATTGACTGCTCCCTGTGGATTGCTGGTGCCGGGGCTGCGGCGGGGCCGACCGGGCTGTGGCTGTGGACGGGGTGTCGGAATGAGCGGCGTGGTGCACTGCCTGAGGGGGCGCAGAGGTTGGGACAGAAAAAAAAAATTCATACAAGAATTTTTTCAATATTATAATCAGCCTATTATTGACTATGCCTCAACACTTTGGGACTCAGCTAGCAATAATTTACCTAAACCGCTGATTAGCATTCATAAAAGAGCTGTCAAAGGAGCTATAGGTAAGCCATCCTCACTGATAGATTCGGACCACAAGCAAGCAGACATCCTCCCACTTAAAGCCAAACTTCTGATTCCTTATACATCAGATACCCCATGGCAATGTTCCATTTTCTCTGACAAGCATGTTCATTTGGATGACAATCAACATTCACAAAAATAAACCTCCTTTTTGCAACGACTGTCTTATACAAATCTAGTCTGGCGTATTCCGGAGGCTGGCTATGAAATCATCTTCCTCAAGAGCTTCACAATGAAGCAAGCTTATTCGTATCAAGTTTTCATAGGTATCTGATGAATGTCTCAGATTTGACTCCACTGTACCCACAAATGTATTGATAATTCCCCATTCACATTTAGCTGAACAACTATCTGATGGAGATTTCCAATTCGATTCAACTGTACACCAAAATGCATTCATCATTCCGTGTTATTAAGCAATACTTTTGTGTGTGTGTGTGTGTGTGTGTGTGTGTGTGTGTGTGTGTGTGTGTGTGTGTGTGTGTGTGTCTGTGTCTGTGTGTCTGTGTGTGTTTTGTATTTCATCGGCGTGTTTGTCCATTTCTGCATCATTGTTTTTCACTGTCTCTGTCACTACATATCTGTTGGTCGGTCGCTCTCTCTCTCTCTCTCTCTCTCTCTCTCTCTCTCTCTCTCTCTCTCTCTCTCTCTCTCTCTCTCATTGTGCCTTTAGCATTGTGCAGTGAAACTCAGTCAGTAGGTGAACTGCATTTTTCATGCTGGTATATTAAACAAGAACACAGGAACATGTCATCGGAAGAACGTGTAAAACTAGCCCTCCTGCGGAAAGGAAGACGCGCCAGCAACACACAACACGCCGCGATTCAAGCACGTGCCCTACGGCGGTAGCACGCTCTCCTCGGCCTGGTCCAATTCTACCTGGGGTGACGCTCCTTCGCTGAACGGATTGTGCACACCTATCAGAGACAGTTTGTCATTCACAACTTTAACTTGTAATATGAAAGAAAAAAAAAACATTGCTGTGGTTTCCATGACAATGAGATCGTGTCGCGTTTTGACAATCGCGCCGATTTACTAAATGGGCTGTACAACAACTTAATAGCAATAAACTTCCTCTCTCTCTCTCTCTCCTCTTCTCTCTCTCTCTCTCTCTCTCTCTCTCTCTCTCTCTCTCACACACACACACACACACACACACACACACACACACACACACACACACACACACACACACACACACATTGTGCCTTTGGTATTGTACAGCGGAACTCAGTGGGCATGTGAACTGAATTTTTCATGCCCTCCTTTCTGAGGTACCGCCACTTTGTCAACAACAAACATCCTGCCCCACCCACCTCTCTCTCCCTTCTCCCACGCCTTCCTCTCTTGTTCCCGCTCCCCTCCCTCGATTTCCTCCTTCTCAGCCTCCGTCCACTTCCTCCACGTGACCTTCTTGTCGTCAAGGTGTATTAGGTTTCCCACTTCATCGGCTGCTAGCATTTCTGAACGCCAGAGGTGCTACGGTTCTGCCACATTTATATTTCATAATAGTTTCTTTTTTCCGTCAGTTTCCGAGCCATTTCAGTGTCACAACACTCACGTTTTACTTCGGCTTTACCTTTACAAAGCCTTATTGAATTTCAAAAGCAGTGTTGAAAGCATACATGGACGCTGCCTTGTTCTGAGAGAGAGAGAGAGAGAGAGAGAGAGAGAGAGAGAGAGAGAGAGAGAGAGAGAGAATTGAAATAGGCCATAGCCCCCTATGAAGGATGTGAACGGTATTATTTCTGGACAAGTTTTGTCAACAAACTTAACCAGAAATCAGTTTTAAAAGAATATAACTAGACACAACCAATCAAACAAACTTCTTTATATTTGTCAAGGAACCAAGCTATCAATTTTTTTTATACATTTAAATTTAAAAAAATCTTTCAGAATATTTGATTTACTGAACAAAACTGAGGTGGTTAATGATTCACACTTGGATTAGTATAAAATCTGTCTGCTATCAAATTATTGCGCAGTTCATGTAAAACTGGACACAACGTGCATTTATCATTCTCAGTCCGACTTACATAAACAACCCGATGAATTTTGTTCTGCGATTCATTTATGTCAATTTAAATGAACTGTAATTTGTTAAATAGAAGATCTCATTAATGATCTGGAGACATTCTCGCACACGTAAAGGAAAATGTCAAAAAATTGCAACCCTCAAACAATAGCGTGAATGATTGGTTTAATCATAAACAAAAAACATCCGTTAGAAAACGAAAATGAACAGGGTGAGTTGCATGACTTAGAAAACGAAGATTATGACCCAAGCTTGGATCGTAACTAAACAAGAAGTGATACTAGTTGTCGGTAAACGTCAGAAGGGTCTGATAATGTTATTGGGGAATTGTTGAAATATTCTGGTGATTATGTCGTTGATATCATTGTATTATCATTCCATGCATTGTTTGACAAAGATGTTTCACCTTCTGGTTAGACGGAGTTTATTTCATTTCTTCTGTGCAAAAAGGAAGATCCGAATATCGATATAAGCACAGGGGTATATTCCTGTGTAATGTAGGTATCACGTGATTGTGTTCTTTTACAAATAGTAGATTAAAAGAACAGAACGAAGAACATGATAGCAAAGAAGAATAACATGTAGGATTTAAGAACAGCTTCTCTACCATAGATCATATATTGACAGTATAAGTTGCTGTTCAAAAATAGTTTTCATGCAAATGTAAGCTGTACGTGGTATTCATTGACTTTGAAAAAGCCTTTGACACAATTTCTGGAAATGTTTTCTGGCAGGTACTGAAGAAGAGTAGCATTAAGGGTAAGCTACATAACTGCGTAAAAGCATGTACAAGGAACTGAAGGGTAAGGTGAAATGTGGAAGTACGTTTTGTGATTATATTACAATACTCGGAGTGTCAAACAGGGATATATATATATATATATATATATATATATATATATATATATATATATATATATATATATACAGCCCAGTTTTGTTTCTCTTTTCATAGATGAGCTTACTTTAGAAGTAATTAGTAATGTCCACTTTTGGCAATATTTTATTCAATTAATTATTTTGCTCTTTGCCCATGATTCTGTGCTTTGGTTCGAAAGAGCTGTCGGCCTCTAAATGCAGTTAGACAGTTTAGAAAAAGCGACATCTAAACTGAAACTTGGAGTTAACATGTCAAACAACTTAGACACATCTATGAAAGTGTTCGATTTACAGATCCAGCCTCCTGTTCAGTATCGATCAGAAATTTGGAGCTTGTGTAAACGTGCCAGTGTTGAACCTGTTCATTTATTTGCGTTGAAACGTTTTCTTAGTGTTGAATGGCGAACACCAAAATAATATTTTGTCTGGAAAACTAGGTAAATACTCAAGACACGTGAATTCATACATAAAATTATTGGATATTGGTTAAAAATGAATATAAAGAACGAATCCAGATTACCTGTGAAAGAGTATGAACAGGGGCATATTAATGGGCTTCAAACATTTATAGTTG
This sequence comes from Conus canariensis, assembly GCA_033310375.1. Lineage (NCBI taxonomy): Eukaryota > Metazoa > Mollusca > Gastropoda > Neogastropoda > Conidae > Conus > Conus canariensis. Next base: position 7,487,507 of record CM065717.1, read on the forward strand.
CTTATACATGTATGACTTCGGACTTGTATGAGAATACCAAGGTGCTGAATGTGAGACTAAGTATGTGCAATGTTTTAAGCAGCAGAATAATCGATTGTTCTTGGCAAGACTGGCACAGTCGAACTCGCAGTAGTCATATATTCTCAGTCTATAGTACACACAAAAATACAAGCGGAGTTGAATCATGCATTAAACTCTGAGAGAGAGAGAGAGAGAGAGAGAGAGAGAGAGAGAGAGAGAGGGGGGGGAAGAGAGAGAGAGATAGGGGGGAAGGGAGGGAGGGAGAGAGAGAAAAGAGAGAGAGAGAGGGGGGGGAGAGAGAGAGATAGGGGGGAAGGGAGAGAGAGAGAGAGAGAGAGAGAGAGAGAGAGAGAGAGAGAGAGAGAGGTCCTCCTCTTAGTTTCTACTTATCGTCTTGTCATCCCTGTTCTTTTCTGTTCCTTTTCCCTTTACTCTCTCCCTTCCACTCTTTTCACCCCATCCTCCCGTCTCTCTCTCTCTCTCTCTCTCTCTCTCTCTCTCTCTCGTCTCTCTCTCCTCTCCTCTCTTTCCTTGTTGTGAAACACCAAAGCCATCATCGGGTATTGACTGTCCACGTTGTCCTCACACCTAAATTCCCATCTGTGTGTGACACAATTATGCAGTTAGTATGGATCTAGTATGTCAAAACACTCCTTAGTACCCAACAGCTTTGCACTCCAGTTCTATGGAAAGGAGTACTGTAGAATGGGAACGAAGAAATGCTGTGTGTGTGGTGTGTGTGTGTGTGTGTGTGTGTGTGGTGTGTGTGTGTGGTCCGTCCGTCCGTCCGTCCGTGGTCAAAATGTGTTCCACTCGCTCCAGACAAAACTACTGGGCCGACCTTTCTGAAAATTTATAGGTATGTTCATTATGGGCCAAAGATGATGCCCGATGTGTTATTTTACCGTTATAGCCGTCACTAACGGCTGTAACGGCCTGTAACGGTTTTTCTTCTTTATGGAATATCTCAGAAAGTACTTGGCCGATCTTTCTGAAAATTTGTAGGTATGTTCATTATGGGCAACAAATAATGCCCAATGTTTTAGTTTACCGTTACAGCCGTTACTAACGGCTGTGACGGCCTGTAACGGTTTTTCTTCTTCATGGAATATCTCAGAAAGTACTTGGCGATCTTTGTGAAAATTAGCAGGTATGTTCATTATGGGTCACGAATAATGTCCGATGTTTTAGTTTACCGTTATAGCCGTTACTAACGGCTGTAACGGCCTGTAACGGTTTTTCTTCTTTATGGAATATCTCAGAAAGTACTCGGCCGATCTTTCTGAAAATTAGCAAGTGTGTTCACTAGGGTTACGGATGATGCCCGATGTTTTAGTTTACCGTTATAGCCGTTAGTAACGGCTATAATGGCCCATAACGGTTTTTCTTCTTTATGGAATATATCAGAAAGCACTTTGTCGATCTTTCTGAAAATTTGTAGGTATGTTCATTATGGGTCACGGAAGATACCCGATGTTTTAGTTTACCGTTATAGCCGTTACTAACGGCTATAACTGCCCATAACGGTTTTTCTTCTTTATGGAATATCTCAGAAAGTACTTGGCTGATCTTTCTGAAAATTTGTAGATATGTTCATTATGGGTCACGGATGATACCCGACGTTTTAGTTTACCGTTATAGCCGTTACTAACAGCTATAACGGCCCATAACTGTTCTTCTTTTTTATGGAATATCTTAGAAAGTACATGGCCGATATTTCTGAAAATTTGTATGTTTGTTCATTATGGGTCACGGATGATGCCCGATGTTCAAGTTTACCGTTATAGCCGTTACTAACGGCCCATAATGGTTTTCTTCTTTATGGAAATCTCAGAAGTACCTGGCCGATCTTTCTGAAAATTTGTAACTATGTTCATTATAGTTCACAGATGATGGCCGATGTTTACTAGAATAGCCATTACTAA
>CM065717.1:7494452-7499452 GCA_033310375.1 Conus canariensis
GACATAACGATCACTAACTGTCACATTTGAAATATAAACGTCTGCAGTTGCCCTAGTGTTATATGCCTCCATTTTGCAGCTCAGCTATGGCCGCCTTCTAGCTGGCTGGTCCATAAATAACATGAACTGATTTGAGTCACTATGTGTCGATCACGGCAGCGGATGTTACCGTCACCGTTGTTGGAGTTGTCACCAACTGTTTTCATTCTTGCAAAGATGTGGTGGAGTTTCAGGTATGGTGTTATTAAAACATATCGACTTTACCTTACCAGGTAAAAGGATGTCATTATGGGGAATATCCGTTCTGATCTATCAGATGCAGGAACATGGAGGTAGCGGAGAGAGAGAGTGTGTGTGTGTGTGTGTTACAAAGTTGAAGTCCCAACACGTGGCCTAAGGCTGAACTTGGTGAAGGTACTCTCTTAAATTGAAGATTTCGTCATTAAAAAGAAAAGAAAAAAACGAAATGACGTCAAGCTTCTCTTCAGGTAATATGAGCATCCTTTTTTATGACGTTTCCACCCTGGACACTGGCTGTGATCGGTTGACAACGAAAACCCCTCTGCACGACTCCACATATTTTTGCAGTGCATCGACCCGGTGGATGCTGAAACAGTATAACTATATATATTTCTCTGCATCTGCACACTTTAAGCGCGGCAGTGACATATCCCAGCCTGTTGTGGAGAACATTGATACAATCAACGGATTTCTTTAGTGGAGCGGCTGCCCGTTACCGGTGCCTACGTACTGGAGCCTCTTGTTTGAAGATCCTCAGCTCAGACTGCGCCATCGTTGTTGCATAGGAGTGGAAACAGGAGAGGATTGCAGATCGAAGTCCCTGCAACTGCCTGGCCCCGTCCATTCAACCAGCTGCTGTACGAGAACAGATCTGACCTGGGGCTGCGCTGGGGAGAGGACGGGACCTGTCCCACTGTACCGTTTGTCCAGTTCCCTGAACCACCCTTGATCCAGGGTGGGTGGCATGACCATCCCGCGTCGTCGTTACTATGTTAGTATCATTGTTGTTACTCCAGTCGACTCTCAAGTATCGAAACTGCATTATATTTAAAATATGACTAATACTATGTCAAATTGTATATATTTAGGCATAAAATTATCATGGACACACAATCAGTGACATTCTGCGATGAACAGGCACCGTGACCATACGTTACCCTGTATGCGAACATTTCGCATCATATGTTAATCAGTCTGCTTAGTTGCTGTGCAGGTGGCCGTTGATGTGGCGGTGTCATTTTCATTGTGTGTGTATCATCCATACGCCATCTCGATGTGACCATTGTGCCCATTAGTCGCATGCAGTACACACGCACATACACCACATCAATGTGTAATACATCTGTATCGTATGGTTCGTCTAGCACACACACAGACACGAACATCATAGCTGTCTCGGGCTGATGAACTTATTGACTCGGACTCCAGACCAGCTCGTGTCTGCAGATAGTTTCAGGTTCGAATCTTGACCGGTGCTGGAGTGGACAACCAAGCCCTGGGGAGCCTACGTCAACATTTTTTTTTTTTTTTTTTCATCGAGGCCGCCGTCAAGATAAGAATCTGCTTCTAACAACCTTACGCACCAACAAACATACAAGCAAACATGCAACAAACAGACTAATATATCATTCATTAGATGCCGTGCAGAACAATGTAAGGTTTGCAGTGTGTCTGGCGAGGACAGCAAACAGACCAATATATCATTCATTAGATGCCGTGTAGAACAATGTAAGGTTTGCAGTGTGTCTGGCGGCGCAACAAACAGACCAATATATCATTCATTAAATGCCGTGTAGAACAATGTAAGGTTTGCAGTGTGTCTGGCGAGGACAACAAACAGACCAATATATCATTCATTAAATGCCATGTAGAACAATGTAAGGTTTGCAGTGTGTCTGGCGAGGACAACACACAGACCAATATATCATTCATTAGATGCCGTGCAGAACAATGTAAGGTTTGCAGTGTGTCTGGCGAGGACAGCGATGTAAGGTTTGCAGTGTGTCTGGCGAGGACAGCGATGTAAGGTTTGCAGTGTGTCTGGCGAGGACAGCGATGTAAGGTTTGCAGTGTGTCTGGCGAGGACAGCGATGTAAGGTTTGCAGTGTGTCTGGCGAGGACAGCGCTATTGCTGCGTGTTCAGTTTGTTTGGCAAGCTCGCTCTCGCACCCCTCTGGTGTGACAGAGAGAGAGAGGGAGAAAGAGAGACAGACAGACAGACAGACAGACAGCATAAAAATCGAAAACAAAGTGTGGATAACATTAAAACAAAAACTCCAAAGAAAAGAAAAAGTCCAGTGCACATGACAGTTACAAAAAAAAAAAGAAAAAAAAAAAAAGTAGTTCTAAGGGAAATAACAAAGCTGTCAGAATTTTTAACTCCGGGAAAGAGTAAGTTCCCTGGAGCCGTCCTTCGGACAATAAGCAGCCAGCAGCAAATGGTCAAGACACGTTCGATTTCTTATCACAGTGTTTTGCTAACAACTCAGAACAGCTGGTTCTCCTTCTGAAGCGCCGTGTTGTGAAAGCAGGCATGGCCAGGATGGGTCGTTCGGTGGATCAGACCAGACAACACTGGACAACACCATCGTGAATGTTAATGAGTCAGCGTGTGTGTGTGTGTGTGTGTGTGTGTGTGTGTGTGTGTGAGTGGTGTGTGTGTGTGTGTGTGTGTGTGTGTGTTTTCACCTTACCTTTTCTCCACAACTTTGATTCGTTTTTTTAAGTGGAACTATGACTATATGAGATCTGTGTTAACGTAAAATTTTGTGCAACGTTTTAATGCTTATCTCTAAGAAATGTTTATCTACCCGCTAGACATATGTGTCTGCAGTTCAGTTTATTTTTTTCCTTTGTGGCTGTTGTCGCGCCTGTCATGAATTCTCTATTTTTTGTGACAGTAAAGTTTTTTTTTTTCTTATTTTAATTTACTTAACTTTATCTTCTCCCGATTTTATCTGGATCCAACGAAAGATCCAAGATCCATTCAACAAATATCATTCCACATTTTCCACTGAAGATGACCACTGGAACGTCACTGCCTACGAATTGACCATCATCTATGACGTCATATATGTTAATTTCTTTTTAGGACCTGTCCTGTTTATCATGTACACCGTTCCTGTCCCTGTGATAACTCACCACCATTTTAATCTTAGGTGTCATATAGCTCTATTTGTCTAGCCCTGTAACTGAGACTTGCTAGGTGATCCTGAACACTCAGAGCAGACCGATGACTTAAACGCTTGGTAGAAATTCAACAAGCTGTGGATTAATAGTGGAAACGTGAAATCTTGTTAAAATGTCCCTTTGAAATTTAGGAAATGTCCCCCTGCCCCCCTTTCCACACTTGTAGTAATAGTAGAGACAATTATATTTGTCTTCCGAAGTTCGCAATCTTGCAATCACTTTTTTTTTCCAAATTCTTTGAGGCAGCATATCTTGAGATAATCCGAATGAGCACCTTCCATCCCTTTTACCAGTAGATGTGGCAAAAACCTCTTCTTTGTCCCTTTGTTCTTCAAATGCCTGACCATGAAAATGTTCTCTTTGTTGGAGCTCCAAAGTACCTGACTCAAAATCTCCTGAAGATCCAGACTGATGCTGCAAAACTGATTTTCAAATCCCAAAACAGGAACTTGCCACAATTCTTTAGAAATGTTTCGATTGGCATCCGGTTAAGTCTACAAGTTTTTTGGCCTCCCATCTGTTACAAGGACTGGCCTGCAATATAAGAATAACATAGCCCATCTCTATTGCCATAACGTAATGCCCGTTATCTTCTCATGATCCGACCCTCCGTGTTCTGCCTGCCACAACATCATCCTTTGGTCAACGTTCTCTTTTCCATCATTGATCAACAGACCTCTCATGGGACATGCAGAGCAACAACTGAATAATCAATATGCTCTAACAAAAAGTGGATGATCAGACCGATACAAAATACATCAAAGAACCAACCGCCCAGCTGCAAGAGCAATTCTTAGACGATGGCTTTGGGGCCACCTCCAAAACACTTCATGAACTTGGTCAGTTATGGAACTTTATTCAAATAGTTCACCCAGTCGTATGCTCTACCACGATCCATTGACTTCCTGACTAAACCATTCCCATTGACAGTCGACTTGTCCAAATTTCGGCGTATTACAAGCCCACAGACAAACACGCCAACCTTCACTACCATCTTCACTACCATTCTATCTATCACCTCTTCAACACGAACAACATGCCCTTAGACTCAGAAGAGCCTGAGTTCCTTAGACTCAGAAGAGCCTGTGTAGAAAACAAAACTTCCACAAGCGATCAAAAAACAAACCTCCCATTCTCAGACACTCTGATGATTCTGCCATTAAAAATCGCTCCACCTCTGCGCGTTTATTCTGCTGAGATGAAGAAGTTCTTTTCAAGGTGCAAACAAACACCTTCACCCGTACCATACGTAACTATTGACAATCAGGCTATTGAGAGGGGGACGAATACAAATATCTGGACATTGGTTTAGATATACATTGATTTGGCAGTCTCCAACCTCAAAACTGTTCGAAGCAGAAAACCATTGCCTTGGCACTATGAACAGCTTCGCCCAACACCCATGTGTCTGTGATGAGATTCTTTATGCCCAAGTCTGCTTAATGTCATGGAGCTTCTCCGTTTGCAGACAGACTGAAGATCGGTCTGCCATGTTCTGAAATGTTGGAGGAGTCCTCTACCGGAGGTGGGCGAGACACGTTAGTCTTCACTCTTTTACACGACAGAAGATGCTCCAGGGTCTGGCGAAAGCGAGATCCCATCTTGTAGTAGACGAAGAAATTGAGCGAGGAGTTGACACAGCGGAACACAGAAATAATGCTCCAGAGAACGGAGGTCAGATTGTGGTAATGGCCGCCATATTTGAGCTTGGGAACCACAAACATGGCCACCTGGACGACGAGCATGGGAGTTAAGCAGACCACGAACAGCACGGAGGTCCCGATCAACAT
>CM065717.1:7501952-7511952 GCA_033310375.1 Conus canariensis
GCGTGCGTGCGTGTGTGTGTGTGTGTGTGTGTGTGTGTGTGTGTGTTTTGTATGCGCGCGAGCGTGCGTGCGTGCGTGCGTGCGTCATTCTCTTCCAAAGGTAAATGAGAAGGATACAAAAATAAAAAAAGAACGAAACAAAAACTCTAGACGACAGTCTCAACGTACTTGGTGACGTAAACGATCAATGACGTACTGTTGGTCGCAGGGTCAAAGACACAGGCCATGGTGTGCTTGGGGCCGGCGATGACCACCATGCCGGCCAGGAGGATGAGGGAGGTGGACACAATGACCACCGCCATGGTGCGCGTGCTGAGCACGCGCTGTGCCCGCAGTGGACTGACCACGCAGAAACAACGCTCAGCGGCTACCACGGTGCTCAGAAACATGCTGACCCAGGTGAACCCAGTTAAACCTGAAGAAGTGGACGAATAACAATGATGGTCAATGTACTGTTAGGAGAGAGAGGGGGGAAGAAGAAGGAGGAGGAGGAGGAGTAAGAGAAAGAAACAAAGAAAGAAAGGAGAGACAGACAGACAGACAGACAGACAGAGACAGACAGACAGACAGACAGACAGAGGCTCGATCGCTAGCCTTTGATTTCGTGAAATATCAAATTCAGGGAATAAGAAGACCAGAAATCTAACAGCGATGGTAGAGGCAGCTGAAAAGAATTCCAACTGGATTTGGTCGAAGAAGAGCAAGGATGAGAGTGAAGAGAGAGAGAGAGAGAGAGAGAGAGAGAGAGAGAGAGAGAGAGAGAGAGAGAGAGAGAGAGAGAAGCATGCAAGATTTTTTTTTCTTTTGAAATGATATTGGCCACTCTGTTTGAAACCAAAAGTTTCCCCAAGACGGCGTTTGGGGGCTTTTTCTCTGAAACATGAAAACACAACGGACAGAAGACACAATCCAGTGTCTTAGGAGAAGAGAAGGGAACAGAAGGCAGGGGGCGGGGGGGGGGGCTGAAGAGGAGGGGAGGGAGGAAGGAGAAAGAAGAAGGGAGGGGGGACAAAGGTAGGGCGGTAGGGCGTCAAGAAATAGCAAAAAGCTCGATGAATCTCTTAAGAAGGAAGAAACTCTAGGGAGAGCTTGACAGCAGAAGGTCTTCAGAGAAGAACCCCCCCCCCCCCCCCCCCTCAGACAAGTGTTTCGGCCCCGAACTCCTTACACTCTAGGAGGGCCGGACCACATCCAGGTCATGACTCCCAGATACCCTTCTAGTACCAACTTTTTTTCCGTGGCGCTGCCGGGATTCGAACCCGCAACTTTTGGATGGGTTGGCGTATTAAAGCGTGCCTTTTTAGACAGATGTCCTATCCCACTGCTAACGGGACACTTGCTCTAAGTTGGGAAATGTAAGCCTTGCAGCACACAAGAAAACAATGCAGGAATGAGAAGATAGTGCTAAACAAGATGAACGAGCTAAGGTGGAGATCAAGCCAAGTTATCGTTAACTTCATGACGAGACAGCATCCCTGCCCTCTCTTCTCTCCTTCACCCAGCCTACCCACAAAGTACTTGATGAAGAAGCTGGACGGTCCGATCAGGGAGCGGTACACCTGTTCCGCCGACAGACAGAAGGTCACGGTGACCACCAGGAGGTCCACCACGGCCAGGCAGAAGATGCAGAAGTTGATCCTCTCCCCCAGCCCCTGTCTGTAGAACACAGCGGCACTGAGGAGGTTGCCTGGAACTCCCACCAGGAAGAGAAGAGGGATGACACCTGCTGAATTGATGGTCGAGATCCAGAACTCCGTCTGAAAAATGAACCATTAAAATCGTAGAGTTCCAACTCCACCTCATTCGTTGTGTGAACGTTTAAAGGTCAGATGATAGAACGCAGGCAAAATGCACATGAACACAATCTAACGTGTAAAGTACGCTAATTCAATATGCTACATTACACAAACGAATGGACTTTCGACAATATTTCTTCAGACATCATAGACAACAGGACAAAATCAATGCCCCAAATAACGGCTGACAAATCATGGCCAGTGTAAGAACGACCAATGCTACTGTTTGTTGTAGTCTCCCTGTGTGAAAAAGGTTGTTCTTAGTATTACGTATTTAGTACATAATGAACGCATTACATGGAACATGTGAAACTCCAAGTGCACGCTATACATGTGAACGTTCAGTTGTTATTGGTTCACAGGGCAGGACGTGGAAAACATAGTGCACAGCCTTTCTGCAGTGTGTGCCAGAGTTGCAAAGTTCCTGAACTCGATAGCCACACTACTAGATGACCAATGTCCGATTTTAAACTCCACGTCGACAATAACAGGTGAAAGGGAAACTCAGTTGTTACTGCGTAGCTGATGTTGTTGCTAAATTTAGAGGCGGATGTCTACTGTAGATTTTATCTGAAAATGAACGGTATCGTTTGTGTCCTGTTCTGACGTGGAAGTTGGCAGTCAACTACTCATAGTCATGTATAATGCCAAAGCGGGAAACCTGCCATTCTGTTACACATATTGGATGGAACTATGAAGAACTAAGTTACACAGCCCCAGGTTCGATTCGTCTGAGAAGCAATACGTCCCCCTCCCCTAACCCTAACCTTATTCCTGACTCTACCTCTGCTTTTCATCTTCCTTCTTACCTTAGCCATACTTCTGTCCCTCACCCTACTTCTAACCCTACTTCTAACCCTAACCTTAATTCGGGGCGTATCGATCTTGTGGCGTATCGAACCTTCCACCGTTACCATAATCCTAACTGTAATTCCAACCCGAATGCCACTTCTGACCCAGTTCCTAGTTCTAGCCTTTCTTTTGACTCAAATCCTTCTTATCCCGATCATAACTGTAACTCTCTTTCTAGCTCTACTTCTAAGTTTTATTTGTAATGTATCGAATCGTGAACGTATTGAGCCTCCCACCATAACCAAAATTCTAACCATACCTCTTATTCTAATGTTACTTCTGTTTCTGTTCATAACCTCTACCCTAAAAATCATTTCTAACTTATTTTCTTACGCAAAAGAGAACGAAAACGGGGCTAAAGAAAGAATCCGGATATTGCTTTGAAAACAGTAATACAGAACACCAGTAACCTCTCACCCCTTCCTCATTTCCACGTCCACCACCGCCCCTACTCTCCCTTCCGCCCATCTCCCCCACACCCTTCTTCTTCATTTCATGCCCTCCACCTCTAACACATCTTATTCACAAAAGCGTATGTCTGTCGAAAACGCATTGTTTAAAGAAAAAAGGGAAAGGGAAAGAAAGAAAGAAAAAGAAAGAAAGAAAGAAAGAAAGAAAACATAAAGAGGGCTACGCAGGGGGAAAAAACACCCGTCGAAACGAATACAAACTATCATCGGAGCCAGTGAATGAACGCAAGAATGAACAAAAGAATGAATGCCGTGGAATGAGAGGAAGAAAAAAATGTAACAAAGATTATGTCTACAGTACTGTTCAACGCGTGTTTAGGATCAACCAGCAACCCAGCGACATGGACACAACTACTGTGTGGCTATGCTCACCTGTTTGCTGATAATATTCTCCGGATTATCCTGAGGTACAAACTCCTCTTCCAGAACCAGACATCCATGCTCCAGTTCAGAATCTCTCGATGACGCCGCCGTCAAACCACCGTCATGACGTAATAGTGACGTCGCTGTGACGTAGGAAATATCGGTGGTCTGATTGGACAAGCTGGAAAAGCTAAAGTTCATGTTGTTGGGTAGTTCCAGGGAAGACTGTTTCTTTGAGAACTTCGTGTTGTTCATTCACCGTCATCAGAGCCTACTGCCCAGCAGAGAGATGAGATCCATAGACTGGAAATGCGATAAGGAAAATTTGAAAAAATCACTAACTTATAACTGTGTCTGTCTGTATGTATGTATGTATGTATGTCTCTCTCTCTCTCTCTCTCTCTCTCTCTCTCTCTCTCTCTCTCTTTGTGTGTGTGTGTGTGTGTGTGTGTGTGTGTGTGTGTGTGTGTGTGTGTGTGTCTGTCTGTCTGTCTGTCTCGGCCTCTCTCTGTCTCTGTCTCTGTCCTCTCTCTGTCTCTCTCTGTCTCGTCTCTCTCTCTCTCTCTCTCTCTCTCTCTCTCTCTCTCTCTCTCGCATGGAACTCATGAGACAAGACCTTAGTGCAATCAAAAAAGATATTGGTCTTGTCAAAATGAAATGTGACGAAATAGATAAACGCTGTGGTAAACTGGAAAGTGACAGTAACAAGTGCTTCTCTTTACTTCAAGATATCACGGCTGATATCAATGAACTGTATGCAGAGAGAGAAAGCAGCAAAAAAGAAATGCAACTACTCACAAAAACAACCAGCGAGACCACCAAGCAACTAACACGACTGAGGGAGGAGGTGGACAGACTGGAGGGGTTCTCCAGACGAGACAACCTCCGTATGTTTGGGGTGCCTGCAGCAGATGGGAGGGAGACCTTCGACTCCTGTGCCAGAGCAGTGACGGACATCCTGAACAGCGTGGAGACGGACAAGACGTGGACAATGGACGATATTGCTCGGGCCCATCGTGTAGGCAAGAGCAGAAATGGTGGACTCCGGCCTGTTATTGTCAAATTCAGCAGGTGGAAGGACAAAATGTCAGTTATGACAAACAAGGAATTCCGTGCCAGACTGAAGGACAAGGGAGTAACTGTAGCCAATGACCTCACCCACCAGCAAGCCAGTATTGTCGCCGAGGCCAAGAAAGAGGGTAAGGTGGCTTTCTTCAGAAAGGGGCAGTTAGTAGTGCAGCCCAGACGACCTGACCCAAGAACGTATGCGGAGGTGTTGGATTCCGACTCTACGCGGTCATCAACAACAGCGGCTGCCCCCCTGCGTGACACTGTAAACAAACAGGTCAGAGGTGACAGTGTACCGTGCGGCACAGCCAACGCCGGGGATTCCCCTACTCGTCCGTCGCCATCTTGGCAGGCCGGCAGCCCAAGGTCATCACGTGCAAGTCGTGATTGCAGCGGGTCACGGCAGTCGGGCGTGCGGGAGTTTTTTCAACGCACGCAATCAAGGCCAGGAAACACCTCGGACAGCACGCCTGTGAACAAGACCCCAGGCAGGTACCCACTTCCTCGTCGTTCAGACAGGAACGTTAAACAACAATAGGACAGGCTTGGCCATCCATGTGATTTGAAATTCCTGACTTTCAATATTGAAAACTTGTACACGAAACTGACCGATATCTCTTTCATAAAATACATTGAACTATTTGATTTCGTTTGCTTGACAGAAACTTTTGTGGATAACACTTTTGACTATTCTGGAATCTTCATTAACTTTTTGAAATATTATGTACCTGCAAAAAAGTTATCAAAACAAGGAAGAAATTCTGGTGGGTTACTGTTTTTAGTACGCAGATGCTACCATCACTATATAACACATATAAAGATTGATTGTGAAAATACTGTGGTTGTGAAATTAGATAAGTGTGTTTTTAAGGTCGATAAGGATGTGCTTATTATTGCAACATACGTTGCTCCGGAGAACAGTCCTTTATACAGTAACAAAATGCAAAAAGATGGAATTGTTTTACTAGAAGAAGCTATCCTGAACATTATGAATGAGGAAGAGTTATATCTTGTGATCTGTGGGGATCTAAATGCGAGGACAGGGTGGAAGCAACCTAACTGGAATGAAGTACTTACCTGTTCTCGTACTGATGATGTCGATGATAATGATGTTGATATTTATAACCGACAGTCAAAAGATTTGTTGATCAATAACTTTGGTGAGTCTTTGCTGAATTTGTGTTTTATGTTGGACTGTATTATTGTGAACGGTGCATGTGTTGGTGATTTTGATGGTCAGTTTACGTATGTTTCACCACATGGTACTAGTGTTATTGACTATTTTATAATCACTAAAGGGCTGTTTTCAAGTAATTGTCATTTACATATTGGAGACCGTGTGGACTCTTGGCATTTGCCAGTCGAGTTTACTTGGAAATGTGGTCTTGATTGTATAGACAAATTTAGAACTGTAGAGAATGAGGAAAATTGTATTGTGTGGTCTGAAGTTTATTTGTTAGAGTACACACATGAGTTAAATTCACATGTGTTTCATAGCCATATCCAAGGAGCTGTTCAAGCTCTTTCAGTCGATGTCAACGCTTCTCTAGATATATTTGTTAAAAATTGTATGGAGCTGCTGCCTCCATGATTCGAACTGTAGGCAATAAGAAGAAAAACGTAAATGAATGGTATGACAAACAATGCGCCCAAAAGAAAAGAACGGTCCGACGTTACCTTAAACTATTCCAAAGGTCAAAAAAGAGTAATGAGCAGCACAGAGATAAGTATGTGGATGAAAGGAGACTATATAAAGAACTTTTATTCTGCAAGAAAAAAGAATTTGACAATGAAAGGATAATTAAATTAAAACAGTCAACCAACGACCCCAAGGTATTCTGGAGAATAATCAGATCTGTGAACAGAAAAAATGTAGTGCGCAATGATATTTCTATGGACCAGTGGTACGAACATTTCCACAGGATATTTAATATGATGACACCTGGGCTGGATCAAGAGGAAATCTTAGCAGCAGAACTAATGGACAATTCAGACGAGCCACTTTATAACGACCCTATTTCTCAGGAAGAAGTTGTATCTAGTATAAATAAACTTAAAGCCGGTAAAAGTTCTGGTACTGATATGATACTTGGTGAAATGCTTAAACATGCCAATGAAACGGTAATTAAATTTCTCGTAGTGCTTTTCAATAAGATATTTGAACAGGGCATTTTTCCAAAAGACTGGTGTAAATCCATTATTATTCCAATTTACAAGAAAGGGGATGCTAATCTACCAGATAATTACCGTGGTGTGGCATTAACAAGTATCGTGAGCAAAGTGTACACATTTATTCTGAATAAGCGACTTTCACGATGGGCAGAAGATGAAGGAAAATTAGCTGAGGAACAAGGTGGGTTTAGAGCAGGATATAGTACAATTGATCACATTTTTACTTTACACTCGGTCGTTGAAAAATATTTAGCAAAACATTCTAAGCTCTATGTAGCTTTCGTCGACTTTAGGAAAGCATTTGATTCTGTTGACAGAAATGTCTTATGGCATGTGTTAAGGAGAAGTGGCGTTGATGGAAAAATGTATAAAGCACTTCGGGGAGTTTATGACTCAGTCATTGCATGTGTAAGAGATAAGCATTCATACTCTGATTTTTTTGATTGTCCGAGAGGAGTAAAACAAGGATGTGTACTCAGCCCAATTATGTTCTCCCTTTTTGTCAATGAATTAGCCGTAGAATTAATCAGGGAAGGGAAGCACGGAATCCAGATGGTACCAGGAACTTCAGAATTATTCTTATTGCTTTTTGCAGACGGCGTTATTTTGCTCTCAATACTGTTATAGGTCTACAGAATCAGCTGAACAATCTGAAAAAAGAGGCTGACAGATTACGTCTAGAAGTAAATCTAGATAAGACTAATATTATGGTTTTCCGTAAAGGTGGTTATCTTGGAATAAGAGAAAAATGGACATATGGAAACGAAGATATAAGAGTAACAAACACATACAAATACTTAGGCTTGATATTTACAACAAAGTTAAGTATGAATGCTGCCCTCTAGACATGAGTAGAAAAGGTAAATTGGGCGTTATTGAAATTCTAAAATCACTAAAGAAACTACATACAATTGATCCTTCCCTATTCTGGAAGCTTTTTGATACTCAGATTGAGCCCATATTGACTTACGCAGCAGAAGTATGGGGGTTAGAAGATACAGGGTTAATAGAAAAAGTACATACTTTTGCCATTAAACGATTCCTGGGTATACCACTACACTCTTCAAATAAAATGAGTTACGGAGAAACAGGAATATATCCTATGCTCGTTCGAACTGCTGTAAAATGTGTTAAATACTGGCTGCGGCTGGTAAAACTACCAACTAATAGAATATGTAGGCAAGCCTATGATATGTTGTTATTACAATTAGAAGCAGGCAAATACAATTAGGCATCAAAAGTTAGGAACACTCTAACAGAAAATGGTTTTGGTGTAGTATGGTTGTGTCAAGGTGTTGGCTCAGAGGAGGGGTTTATATCAGAATTTAAGGAAAGAATTGTTTCATGTTACAAACAAAATTGGCACTCAGAAATTGAAGATAATGATAAATATGAGTGGTACCGTTCTTTTAAAATTACGTTTGAAGCTGAGAGGTATCTAACTTTGATAACGAATAAAAAGATGAGGGAAGATCTGGTAAAGTTTAGATTAAGAGTGCATGGTCTAGGCGCTGCAAAACACTGGTTTATGACCAGCGAACGAAGTGTTGACTGCCCAATGTGCGGTCACAATAAGGAAGATGAAGTGCACTTTCTTTTTCATTGTTGCTTCTTGTCAGATATTCGCCGAAAATATTCTTTTTTCAATATGACTCATGTCGAGCCTACAGTAAGTGGTTTAATTAATCTTTTGGCAACAGATAATGATGCAACTATCATTGGTCTTGCTAAGTATTTAACTGATGCTACCAAGACGAGAAAAAAAGAAGCTAGAACTTAATGACAACAGTATTGTAATCTAATGTTCCTTGTTTTGTCTTAGTATGTTCTTTTGTAATTAGTGGATGGCCATGTAGTCTCAGTGTGTGTGTGTGTGTGTGTGTGTGTGTGTGTGTGTGTGTGTGTGTGTGGTGGTGTGCTGTGTGCGCGCGCGCGCGCGCGCGCACATGAGCTTGCGTGCGTTTGGAACAGCAAGGTCGGGAATGGAGAAGGGAAAGGTGGGGTGTGGGGGGAAGGGGGAGGGGGGGGGGGGGGGGGAGAGGGCGATCGGGCGGTCGGGGATCTGTCGGATTAGAGGGTGAGGTTGGGAGGAGGGATGGAAGAAGGTGAGCTTGCGTTTACTGTTTATGTTTGTTCGTGCAAGGTGAGAGAAGGGATTGGGAACTGGGTTTTGGAACTAAAGGGACGGGAACGGTAGCGTAGGAAAGGACGTTCTGTACGGAAGTCTTTTAATCAGATTTGATCGTTTACGTGTGAGTAGTTTGATATAAATATCTGTACCATCCTGACAATGTGAGCGATCCTTTAATCCTTTACGTTATGATGTTTTTGTTTATTTCATCATTTAGTTTCCTTTTACTTTAATAATACAATGTGTATTTTCTTTATACTTTCATGATGCAATGTGTCCAGAAGTATGTATACCCCCCTTGCCTTAATGGCCCCTATAGCTGAAGGCAATAAATCATCAAAGCGTCAAAGCGTCTCTCTCTCTCTCTCTCTCTCTCTCTCTCTCTTCTCTCTCTCTCTCTCTCTGCCTGTCTCTCTCTCTCTGTCTCTCTCTCTCTCCCTAGTAAATGTTTTGATATTTTGCACGCGTGCATACATTCACAGATACAAATGCATGCTATAATTGAATTGGATTCACGTATAAAATGCATACTGTTAATAAACAAATTTTTGAAAAAATCAGCAAAGAATACAAGATTAGGTTTAAAAAAAAAAGTGGGGAGAGGGAGGTAGAGGCCAAGCAAAGTATAAACAATCTAAACAGAGAGAGAGAGAGAGAGAGAGAGAGAGAGAGAGAGAGAGAGAGAGAGAAGAGAGTAGATTTTTACCTGACATTGTTTTGGGCATCTTTAAAAAAAAAAAATCCTGTGGCACCGTGCGATATTGCAGACATCAAATTTTCGGCAGATTTCACTGGAACACTCTCTTCCTTTTTGCACTTGAACCAAAGCACTGAGCAGAAGACAAAAACGAAAACTGAGCAGACGACATACAGCAACAAAGCTATTATGGCCCAGCCTCCAGGATTAGCCACCTTTTCATTGGAGGAGAGGTGAGTAGCCATGTTTTCCTCAATATGCCCACTGATTGGTTCCTCAATCTGCCCACTGATTGGTTATTTCTAGGCACGTTCTCGTTGCTATTATTAGCTGTGGGGGGTTATTTCAGCGTTTTGTCCTCTTGCAATTAATGGTAGCTGGCGGGCTCAAGGTGTGTCAACGGAATGGTATCGGCGTGTTTGTCTATTAATGTCGGTTAATACACCCTTGG
>CM065717.1:7516952-7526952 GCA_033310375.1 Conus canariensis
ACCCTTTTACACACACACACACACACACACACACACACACACACACACACACACACACACACTCTCTCTCTCTCTCTCTCTCTCTCTCCCTCTCTCTCTCTCTCTCACACACACACACACACACACACACACACACACACACACACACACACACATACACACACACACTGTCTCTCTCTCACACTCACACACACACACACACTCTCTCTCTCTCTCTCTCTCTCTCTCACACACACACACACACACACACACACACACACACACACGCACGCACGCGCGCGCGCGCGCACACACCACACACACACACACACACACACACACACACACACACACACACACACTTCCCATAACATGTCAGTTCGTGTCATGTCCCTATTTCTCTTTCTGCCCGCGTTCTCATCTTCATCTTCCTCCCCTCCCCCATCCCATCCGCCCTTCATCCTTGGCATTTCCATTTCAACCTAACAGCTGAACACACACACACACACACACACACACACACACACACACACACACACACACACACACACACACTATTCAAACAATCACCAGCCTATTACGATGAGGCAGCCTCCCAATCTACCCTTCATACAACGGACGGCCATCAAAGCCTCCCACCTCTGGACCAAGCTGAGTCCACACACGTGGTCAAGTTCTCACATTGGTCAAGGTGTACAGACTGGCTTCACAACCTGTCTATGGCCGGCAATGCGGTCATCGTTCGAGGAGTGGTCAGGCTATAATTATTATTGATCGTTGGTGAGATGACGTTGAAACACTGGTCCGCCATCTTCATCTTTCCTCTTATTTTTCTTCTTTGACTTGCTATATCTTTCTTGCTTTATTTCTCGCCTAGAGTTTACTTTTGGTGCAATTTTGCTTATAAAACCTCTGCGTGTGTGCGTGTGGTGTGTGTGTGTGTGTGTGTGTGTGTGTGTGTGGTGTGTGTGTGTGTGTGTGTGTGTGTGTGTGTGTGTGTGTGTGCGTGCGTGTGTGCGCGCGCGCGTGCGTGCGTGCGTGTGTGTGTGTGTGTGTGTGTGTGTGTGTGTGTGTGTGTGTGTGTGTGTGTTATGACTGCCTGTATCACGTGCACCCATATTATTCATAACGGGTGAATCACGGGACTTTTTGTTTTCGCTTTGAATGTACCTTTAATTGAGGTCTGTACCATAGATGAAATAGAACTGAACTTAAATTAGGATCTGTAGTGTATTTACAAAGAAATATGAATTTGATTCGACTTTGTGCTATGACTATAAGAAATTATCTCCCCTTAGCTCTGAAACGGCTGTAATGAAAAGTAGAACTTAAACTGGGCTCTGAAAGACAGGAGAAAATGCAGCAAGCTTCATCTGGACTCTTTAATGCAATTAAAATAAAATCATCCTTTTAATTTGGCTTTTAATTTTAATTGTGTCATGTACAGCTCTTCAAGAGGTTCCTTCCTCAAGGTGTTTGACCATGCATCTTCAGAGGACACGTAAGACCTTGTGGCGACAGCTTGGCTGTGACTGGACTTGTACTGTATTCATCTGTCAACGAAATGGCAACGGTGGGGGGGAGGGGGTGGGGGGTAGGAGGTGCAGGATGGGCACAGCAGTTCGCATGAGGGTGGTTGTCTTTCTAAGTCGTACAGATTGGTACACTTATGGGGGCGTATTTCATGGAGGTTCTCTTGTGTCGCATCCGATGTTCCAACAAAGGCATCTGCCAGGGAGCAGTTATGTCCCTTACGTCGTAATGCAATGCCCTGTGCGTGCCTGCACCGTGCGTGAACACAGCTTGTGAACACGGGGTTGTGCAGGGTTGATTGCCGCGGGTTGGTTCGGCAGTCGAAGACAATACTTCTCTGTATCCCACTGGCAACTTCGGACGTGTTTTTCGTCTTCACCACCTAAGGTTCTTCTGTCAGTCTGGTGGATTTTAAAACTTTCCTCTGCGCAATCTCTGTACATTTATTTGGAGCCTGTGATGTGGTAACGGTGTTGTGTGGAATTTATACTCGCCACTCTTCGTTCTCTTACGCTTGCCTTTCAAAGGGTAGGACAGCTCATTTGTACAGAACACCGTGTGACAAACATGCAACATCACCTTACCGAAGATTGGAATGTGTTCGATCAAGGTCACAAACGTTTTACTGATGATTTAGTACACACCTTGTTTCCACCCGTTCCTGCTCACATGATTTTTCGATGTTTTAAAAGGAAAAACATTTTCATATGATTCGTGGTAAACGTGGTTAGTGATAGACTTTGTTTACATCAGTATTTCCTTTAAATTTTTGTTTTCGCACTTTGAAATATATGTAGTTCTGATTTTTTGGCGTGTTCGCCTCCCTTTATGGTCTACGTGGTCGGCTGGGTTTTAATAATGCCAGCACATTTGTATCCAGCTTTCTTCTCATTGTCACTTCTGAGGTCTGTGATAGCTTGCACTATGAAAGAACATGTTTGTCAGGACCACGTCGTCACATACACTCAGACGCACGCACGCACGCACACACGAACGCACGCACGCATGCACGCACCACACACACACACACACACACACACACACACACACACACACACACACACACAACACGCAGCACATAACATTGAATGCCATCACAAACAAAATTTCTGTTCAGCATGAATAGTTATAACGTGTTTATTTATCTTGAACATGGAACCTTTACTGCATTTGTACATCCGACAACAATACAGCCAACAAAAAGCTACGTGGCCAAACTTCGCATCGCTGACAATATCAACGTTGAGACACCGACAGCTGAATATTTATTTACAGTGTTTTAAGAAAACACTTGATGTCCGCTTAAGCAATACATTGATGGAATTTATGACACAGTCAATGAGGTAAATGTAACAAAGCCAACATGTTCAATGGCATTAAGACGTTAGACAAGTTGAAATGTTATGAAAACATTTTTAAAACGATATAATTTTATCATTTGAAAAAATGCGTTCACACAGTTTAAACAAAAATGCCCAGTGATACTGCCCGGGGAATGTTCGTCTTTGTTTATATTAGTTTAAAACAAGAGAATTAAACTCGGGGTTACTAGACTGCCAAACGCAGAGAACGAACTAAAGACAGAAGCATGGCGTTTCGACACTGGGGTATTTGACACTCCCTCATTCAACACCTCACCCCCTTTGGGCCACCAGGGAGTTCTTTCAGTACCGATAACTCTCCCGCCTTCTGGAAATTCTGTGATAGTATCTTCCCCTTTTAGGTGGTTCTCTTCGACTCTGCCTTTAGTTTTTATTTTTGTCTTTCTAAACACAATTTATGGCATGCTGGCTTTTTCTTTTACATTTTGTGTGTGAAAATTGTACTCACTATCCAAAGTGGACGTTTTTCATCCATTCCGCGGGGTCTTTAGTCAATATAGCCGTTTTGCAGATTTTTTGTTGTATGTAATTATTTTTCAGTTAATTATATTTTACGTTTTTAAAAATTAGGAGTAGAAAAATCACCTGGAAGACCTGACACTATCAGCACTCCTGGGCGTAAGGACGTGAAAAGTTTAGCTACCCCCTTCACAGCTTGTGTGTGTGGTTGGTGTGTGTGTTTGTGTTGTATGACATTTGTCTTCATTGTGTTTACTTTTTCCAGCATTAACGTTGTTTTCGCTGCGTGTTGACAGCCTTGGGTAGGCCCTTTGCGGGTCGGCTAGTGTATAAGAATGAAAGACTGAAAAAAAATCTAAAAAAAACTTCTCACCAGCTCACAACATCGACGCTTACAAGGGCGGACAGGCATTTTGTTTGTTTAATTTCCATTTTTTTCCAGTGTTTTTAGTTGTGTATGCTTCACCTGCCTGTGGAAGACCCATAGGTCGAATTATGTTATTTCTGTGTTATAATTCGCTTGTCCCGTGCGTTTGGTGTCTAGTAACTAAAGTGTTTATTCCCCAGCTTCACCTCTTGCCTGAACTCTCTCTGCTTTCAACCTCTGTTTTCAAACGTTTCATTTGACAATAATACCAACAACATCGGTAACAACAATATTCACCTTGATGTCAATGACGACGATAATGATGACGATGATGATGCTGACAGTTGACAATAATACACATACTGAGCAGCAGGACAAGGTGGAGGAGGCACAACATCTAAATGGTAAAGAAAGTTACAAATCCATTTTACAAACAAAAACACTCAAACCAAAACACAAATCGTTGAACCAACTCTCGCATGAAAGAATGCATCTCTCGAGCTGTCCAGTACATTGGTCGTTTTAGACAATAACAACGCTCTTCATCACAAGCTTTAGCAGGCTGTTTCTACACCATCGCTTAAAACTGGACTCCGACTTACTGACACAGTTTGTCAGCTTTAATAGCTTAGTCATAGTCGTAAGGAACCGGTTTTTATGCCACTTGGAACGCATCCCGGGCTTCTTTATATGTGGTAGCTCAGCTTCGGAAAGACTACGAGAACCAAGAACCAGGATCCATCATATGAGCACTGTAGTGTGGTGTGCTGTCTTGTTTCGGGTAGTAGATCACACACTGATTTCGCTCAATCTGCTGGCATTGCCAGATATCAACACTCTGGGTGATTTCAACCTCCTTTAAAGATTCGGGTAGTATTTGCGAAGAGACAGACAGACAGACAGACAGACAGACAAGACAGACAGACAGACAGACAGACAGAGTAGGTGTGTGTGTGTGTGTGTGTGTGTGTGTGTGTGTGTGTGTGTGTGTTGTAACAGAGAGAGGGAGAGAGCGTATGTGTGTGTGGGGGGGGGGGTGGGTGGGGGAGGGGGGCGTGTAATAGAGAGAGCAGGTGCGATTGTGTGTGTGTGTGTGTGTGTGTGTGTGGTGTGTGTGTGTGTGTGTGTGGTGTGTGTGTAACAGAAAGAGAGAGAGCGAGTAAGTGTGTGTGTGTGTGTGTGTGTGTGTGTGTGTGTGTGTGTGTGTGTGTGTGGTGTGTGTGTGTGTGTGTGTGTGATAGAGAGAGTAGGTGTGTGTGTGTGTGTGTGTGTGTGTGTGTGTGTGTGTGTGTGTGTGTGTGTGTGGAGAGAGAGAGAGAGAGAGAGAGAGAGAGAGAGAGAGAGAGAAGTTCTTTATACGGATGTACAGTGTACATTAGTGATAAACCGTCGTTATCACTGGTGCAGGTCCTCATTTATGTGGCGTGCCCCAGGGCTTTAGACTGGGACCACTAATTTCCTACTGCTTAGCAGACCGTGCTTGATGTTGCTTTGTGTTCGTGTCTCTCCCGTGTGTAGATAACACAAAGTTCAAATAAGAAGCTCACAAAATCCAGTGTGTTAGGTCAGGTATAAGCGTGCATCTCATTGATGTACATGGGTGGACAATATACTGCTTACACTGCCTTTTGCATTAGCCATGTGGTATCTTTCACACGGTCAGTAGTAATAACAATAATGATAATAATAATGTTTATTTCTATAGCGCATATTCCATAAAAATGCTCAACAGCGCTTTACATTTCAAAAAAGAGCAAACGGTAAAAATAGGAATTATAAAAGTTATGCACATTGAAAAAACACAAAGCCTCTAGATATCCAATACTAAAACAAATCACATTGCGTTCACAATTAAGACATTGTATAGTAGTAGCAATATAATAATAATAATAATAAACAACTAAAAACAAATAAGAAATTTCACTAAAGGTATCCCTTCATAAATCCTCTAAAAACTACTGCTTTCCTCTACACACACACACACACACACACACACACACACACACACACACACACACACACACACACACACACACACGTACGCACGCACGCACGCACGCAGTATACCTGCGTGCCAGTATGGAGTAAACTTCTTTTGTGCAGAACTGTCATCGCCAGCATTTGTGGCACATATTTTCTGAAATGAAGAGTCGCCGCTTCTTTCTCTGATTCTAGACCTCTCCGAACAAGCACCAGCTGGAGCTGGTACTGCTAAGGTGACATCTACATCGCAGTGCAATTTGTGTTAAATGAGAAAAAAAAAAAGTGAGCGTAGGACATGCAGTTGGAACGAATGCTCTGGCTCCTATTGAATACCTTTCTCATCACAAGACAGCACCCGTACTGACATCTTTGATGATAAATAACCCTTTCGCTCACAAAAGAATCTCCTCTTCTCTCTCTCTCTCTCTCTCTCTCTCTCTCTCTCTCTCTCACACACACACACACACACACACACACACACACAACACACACACCACGCACGCACGCACGCACGCACTGACGCACACACACACACACACACACACACACACACACACACACACACACACACACACAGAGGAACCCCCTCACACACACACACACACACACAAACACAGCACACACATAAAACACACACACACACACACCAATGCATCTTTCCTCTTGTGATCATTAGACAAAGGAAGTTGCACTCGTCTTTCGCCCTTTGAACACAAACAACAAAAACAAGCACACACAAAATATCAAAGACCACTGAAAATCCCGGTATACAAAACAAAGATGAGTCAAGAGTTCAAATCCCAGCTTATAATAGACTTTTTCGGGATCAGTGGACAATACACACACACACACACACACACACACACACACACACACACACACACACACACATACTATATATTATATATATATATAGAGAGATATATATGTATGTATATATACATACATATTTGTACATATAACAGAGAGAGGAGAGAGAGAGAGGAGAGAGAGAGAGAGAGAGAGAGAGAGAGAGAGAGAGAGAGAGATCTGTTCCTCTTGGATGCGTGTGCGCAGATGTATGTTGAACTGCGTCTAAGTCAATGTGTGTGAACCCATGAGTAGCACTGTTCGGAAGAGGGTGGGAATTATATGTACACCTGTGAAGTATACTTCTGTGTTTTCAGGTGTTTGGTTAAACGGTAGCAGCAGCAGCACAGCAGCAGAAGTGGTATTATTAGCAGAAGCAGCCGCAGTTGTAAGAAGATAATGAATATTGTTAACTTTGCATTCAAATAACAAGAAATGATAAATGCCATATTGCAATCCATGCAGACAACATAGATCGGTGTCGCATGTCTATCTGTCTGCTTTGACCCTCTGTCTGTATGTATGTCTGTATGTGTGTCTCTCTTTTATCTCAGTGACATATGACTCAATTCATTTCATTTTATAATAATTATGTATGCAACTGTTGTAGGATTGCTCTGCTTTAATTCTGCTTTTTTCATTGTTCGAATTTCTATATCTCATATATTAATTACTTTTCACGTGAGCATAAAAAATAAGGAAACGAAGAGGTAAATGAAAAAAATAAACAACAGCTCAGACGACAAAATCAAGCAGTAATCTACTCTACTCAGCTATGAAATAAGTCACCCGTATCGTGTGACATCAATACGATTCAGCTATTTTTCTGAACATCCAGCAGCAAATCAGGTACATATTACGACTCTTTCGACAGTGATTCTTCAGACGTCTCTTTTTACAACACTCTGTGCCTGTCCAGTCAAATGTGAATGTGTGTATACAGACAACTGCTATTGCATGTTCGACAAAGACATCAACTGTACAAAACAAACGTCGGTCTGTACTTCCCTGAACAAAGGAATTCTCCTTTCAACAAGTCTTCAAACATCCTGGCTCTCTATTCAGACTGGACATTTATTGCCTGTACTTCCCTGAACAAAGGAATTCTCCTTTCAACAAGTCTTCAAACATCCTGGCTCTCTATTCAGACCGGACATTTATTGCAAAAGCGGGTGCAAAAGTCTGCAAAATCCTGGCTCTCTATTCAGACTGGACATTTATTGCAAAAGTGGGTGCAAAAGTCTTAACATCCTGGTTCTTTATTCAGACTGGACATTTATTGCAAAAATGGGCAACACGTCTTCAAATATCCTGGCTCTCTATTCAGACTGAACATTTATTGCCAAAGCTAGTACGGGCGCGTGTGAATTCCCCCGCGAATGCAAAACCTTTTCATGTTTAAACATCGATCCTTTTTTTTTATTGAAAGTTGGAAATTGAGTTCACGCTGCGCCCTGGAGTGTGAAAATAAATGTCTCCAATGTAACTACACAGCGTCTTCATTTTATTTAGCTACGTGCTGTATGTTTCAACATCGGAGATGAGAATGTCCCCGTATTGGAAAGCTCCGGGGGGGGGGGGGGGGGGGGGGGGGGGGGGGAGGGGAGGAAGGCAAAACCTAAAACCAGACCAAATACCAAAACCAAAACCCGTCTCTGTTACATAGGTTCAGCTTCGAATGAAGTTTTCAAACATGGAAGCTTAAACCCAGGTAAGGCGAGTAGTACCTCTGGGAGTCTTTCGCGATTTGTCACTTTTATCTTATGGCGAAGCCTGACACCGATACATCAAGGTCAAAAAGTCCACACAGATGATAGAACATGAAACTTTTTTTTTTAATTCAGAATATCCCAAGGAGAATCCTACTCTTTACTGGCTGCAGATTCAGTTTCACAACGTTCAAAGCAAGCAGGACGTCTTTGCTAGGTATATGTTTTAACTTTCGACTTTCACAAAATCCATTCAGTCACCCGCCTTTGCCGCTTCTCTCAACGTTGACGTCAGAATATCCCCCCCCCCCCCCCCCCCCCCACTCCCACTCCCTTCTCTCTTTCCTCTGTCTCCCCCTCACTCCCATTCTACCCCCCCTCCTCCCTCCTGCAGATCTGCCATCTGTCTTCTGACAGCTGACGTCAGAAAATCCCTGCAATAACCTTTACTGTCCGTCTCTGACCCCTTTGTGACGGCGGGCCATAGCAAGTCCCCTCAAGCTTTACTGTCCGTCTCTGACCCCTTTGTGACGGCGGGCCATACAAGTCCCCTCAACTTTACTGTCCGTCTCTGACCCCTTTGTGACGGCGGGCCATACAAGTCCCCTCAACCTTTACTGTCCGTCTCTGACCCCTTTGTGACGGCGGGCCATACAAGTCCCCTCAACTTTACTGTCCGTCTCTGACCCCTTTGTGACGGCGGGCCATACAAGTCCCCTCAACCTTTACTGTCCGTCTCTGACCCCTTTGTGACGGCGGGCCATACAAGTCCCCTCAAGCTTTACTGTCCGTCTCTGACCCCTTTGTGACGGCGGGCCATACAAGTCCCCTCAACCTTTCACTGTCGATCTCAACCCTGTTCTGATCTGGCCTCATACAAAATCCCCTCAATCTTTCGCCGTCTCTGCCCATTTGTGACGGCGGGATCACTTCCCCTCAACCTTTACTGTCCGTCTCTGACCCCTTTGTGACGGCGGGCCATACAAGTCCCCTCAAGCTTTACTGTCCGTCTCTGACCCCTTTGTGACGGCGGGCCATACAAGTCCCCTCAAGCTTTACTGTCCGTCTCTGACCCCTTTGTGACGGCGGGCCATACAAGTCCCCTCAACCTTTACTGTCCGTCTCTGACCCCTTTGTGACGGCGGGCCATACAAGTCCCTCAAGCAGTCTTCATCATGTGTCTATCTCAAGCTTCACTGTTCTGTCTTGGACCTCATCTGACCAAAAATCCCTCTCCCCAGAATGTCTTCGCCTTTTATCTGTCCAAGGGTACACAAGGGGTGAGGTGTGTGTGTGTGTGGGGGGGGGGGATGACTGTGTGTTGGATCACTTCCGACCACAACCCCTTCCCCCTTCAAACAACAACAACAACAATAACAAAACTCTCTCTTCGCCATCTACGTCCATGGATTTTCAGGGTGGGAGGACAACTGTCTCCGCCTTTCGCTAGTCAAGAGTTCCTTTGCGCATGTCAAAGGCTTTCATCACTTCCTGTTGACCTGACTGACTCTCTCTTTCTGCATTCTGTTTTCGTGTTGGCCGTCTGTGCCACACACTTCCCGTCAACACCAACAACATGACAAAACTTCTCGTTTGTTGGCCATGTTTTCAGTGAGGACAACTCTCGCGCCATTCTAGTCAAACCTTCCGTTGCGATGGCGTCTGTTCCACACACTTCCTGTGACCATACTGTCAATCCCGCACGTTTCGTGTGGCCGTCTGTGCCACACACTTCGCAG
>CM065717.1:7531952-7539452 GCA_033310375.1 Conus canariensis
GTTTTTAAACGTCATTATCTACATGTATTTATTCGTCATTCATTTGATGTTATCAGTCCCGAATACTTTTTTTTTTACTCTATTGAAAATCTTCAGAACTTCTTCAAAGAGAGTTTTTATTCGTGAAAAAAGCTTAGCAGTCAAAAATCATTTTTCTTCTTTTAATCATAATTGTAAAAAAAAAAAAAAAAAGAAAAAAAAAACGTGTTTGTGTGAGGTGTGTGTGTGTGTGTGTGTGTGTGTGGGTGGGTAGGGGGGGGGGCGGGGGAGGGGGGGGTATGGACAGACTGGGAGGAAATTACATGAAATGAAATTGAATCTGAGAGAGCATTGAAATCAGCGAGCACATAATAAAAAGCCGGCGTATTTGAATATCCAACCTTCCACACCTGCAGAAGATCATATGCGCTGACACTGTCATGTCAATTGCCATACAGACATTCTGTCACACACACACACACACACACACACACACACACACACACACACACACACACACACACACACAGAGCTTTTGTGCCAAGCATCCGGACGAGCTTATGAAAGGCGGATGAGAGTGGGGAGGGGGGGAAGCGGGAGAGGAGGGGTAGGGAGGCTGAGAGGAAGGAAGGGGGGGGGGGGGGGTTAGTAGGAAGGACTGTACAACAGGGGAGGCAAACGCGTATGCTCCATTCCGTCCGTCCCGCACTCTGCTGCCTACAACACGTGGCAGCCGCAAACACACAAACTCACCCCACCCCTTCCCTGCTCTCCACCACATACACGGGTCATCAACACGCTCGCACGTGTTAGCTCGTGCCAAAGTCACCTCTGCCCCACCTACTCTCCGTCTCCTCAGCATAAACACGCACACGGGTATCAAACGCTAATCCACATCAAGTTGGAGATTAAAAAAAAAAAAATTAAAAAAAGAAAAAGAAAAAAAAAAAGAAAGAAAACCTGCAGCTCACTTTCCGTTTTTTTTGTTTTGTTGTTGTTTTTTTTCATTTCTGTTTTTCTTTTTCGAGGTGTGTGTGTGTGTGTGTGTGTGTGTGTGTGTGTGTATGTGTTGTTAAGAGCAATGGCTTCCTAAGCACCATGGTGACGCGAGCTCAATGTAAGGGACACCAACGCCAGTGCATCGAACGATAAATAACAAGGGTTGCGTCCCTTTAATCTCAGTCCGTGTGGCAGCCGGCCGGGAGAAAATGATTGCCTTCGGGTTTGACCGGATTTTCTGC
Source organism: Conus canariensis (assembly GCA_033310375.1). Lineage (NCBI taxonomy): Eukaryota > Metazoa > Mollusca > Gastropoda > Neogastropoda > Conidae > Conus > Conus canariensis. The sequence goes on from CM065717.1 coordinate 7,533,173, forward strand.
TTCCTGAAGGCTTTGATGTCAATGCTCTCTCTGTGTTTGCATATCTGAGCATACACCAAGGTGTGTGTGTGTGTGTGTGTGTGTGTGTGTGTGTGTGTGTGTGTGTGTGTGTGTGTGTGTGTAAAAGCATTTCCCGAATTTTTCATTGCAAAAAATAATAATGAAAGAAATGGTACCAAAATCAAACATCCTTTCCAATTACTCAAACACCAGAACGAACAATTTGAAACCCCCACCTCGGTGAAGAAGACGACAAAGGCCAGAGCCCAGGTGATGCCGGTGAGAGTGGACAGCTTCAGGTACACCCACACGTGCCGCTCGTCCTCCCGAGACTTGTTCAGCAGCTTGGGCGACTGCCGGATGGTGCGCACGGTCAGGGCGAAGAAGGTCACGTTGGCCGCCAGGGTCAAGGCCACAGGCACCCCCATCGCCACCCCTACCCCCACAGGGGTGGACAGGTAGCAGTGGGTACCCCCGTACCCTGGCAAAACAACAGAGGGAAGACCTTTATGGAGTCGGTTGGAAGTTGCGAGTTTTAGGTTCTGTCGGGTCATGACACCCGGTTTCAAGCATCGTTTGTGCCTATCTTCATCATTGTCGTCGTCGTCGTCGACGTTGTCGTCGTCATCATCATCATCATCATCATCACCATCATCATCATCATCATCATCATAAACGTAAACACAACAACAAGAACAACAACTGCAACATCATCATTTTCGTCGTCATCATCAATCATCATCATCATCATCATCATCATCATCATTACCTCTGTCTCTACCGGTTACTCCAACATTACCTAAAAGAATAACCTGTACATTATCCTCGTCATCATGTTTTGAAAACACACACACACACACACACACACACACACACACACACACACACACACACTCTCTCTCTCTCTCTCTCTCTCTCTCTCTCTCTCTCTCTCTCTCTCTCTCCATCACACCCATGCACCTCACCAATGTCATCTCCCCCGGAGTGAATCATATGAACGAAGAGTGTCAGCAGAACGAGCAGGGCGGCAGAGCCCCAGATGTAGACACTGTACTGCAGGAAGCGACGCCTCTGCACGTGCACATCGTCGCCCGTCTTGAAAGAGGTGAACACGCGCCACATGTGGTAGGAACACACCGACATGGCCGCGAAGGCCGCCAGCCAGAAGTAGTGGATGAGAATTCCCATAGCTTGGCACAATCCTGGCACCTGTGTGGTGGGATAGAGCGGAAAGAAATGGTGCGTCTGCAAAGTTCTGCGATTTTTAGAATGAGTGTATGGTCGAATCGCATGTGTCAGAACTCGTGTAAAAGTTGCAACATTTTAACAGCGAAATGAGCGAATGTGTGTGTTTCTGTTTTCACTAACGCAAATTCCCGAGCGTGCGCTCGCGCCTGTGTGTATGTGTGTGTGTGTGTGTGTGTGTGTGTGTGTGTGTGTGTGGTGTGTGTTGTGTGCGTGCGTGCTGCTGGTGTGTGTGGTGGTGGGGGCGGGGGTGGGGGGGGGGGGGGGGTGGGTGTGTGTGTGTGTATGTGTGTGTGCGAATTCGTGCGTGCGCGCGCCCGTGTGTGTGTGTTGTGTGTGTGTGTGTGTGTGTGTGTGCGCGCGCGCGTGTGCGTGCGTACGTGTGCGCGTGAATGCGAGTGAGTGAGAGAGAATAACTCTCGCGTTTACACTTATACCTGCACACGCCTGCACGCGCAAGCATGCATGCATGCAAACAGACAGCCAACCAGTCGGCCAGCCAGCCAGCCAGCCAGACAGTCAGACAGACAGTCAGACAGACAGTCAGGCAGACAGAAAAGACATCACCTAGCAAAATCCTTTATTGACGAATAACAAGCAAACATGGAACAAACTTTGTTCCTCTGATGAGATAATTACACACCCATAACGGGAAACGATTGCTGCATACGACACCAAATCGCCCAGCGCAAACGTCAACACAGAGTACACATAAACAAACTGGGAGACATCTCCTCCTTTATTTTTTTTTAAAGGATGTCCGAAGCTCACCAATATATCCTGCACTTTTTTTTTCATTTACCAGAAATGTAACATTTTTTGTTGTGCGTCCTGTCAGTGTTTTAAGTAGAGTCAACAAATATAGATACAAAATGTACATGCATAAGCATGCAAGGAGAAAAAGTTTACCGAAAAATGAGATAGAGAAGGGGGTGGATGCGAGAGAGAGAGAGAAAAGAGAGGGGGGGAGGGGGGGCTGAGGAAAGAGAAAGACAGAGACAGAGAGAGACAAAGAAAGACAGGGACACAGAGAGGCACAGAGAAACAGACAGAAGGACAGACAGAGACAGAGAGACAGAGACAGAGGGACAGGGACATAGAGAGAGAGAAAGACAGACAGAGAGACACAGAGAGAGACACAGAGAAAGAGAGAGACAGACAGACATACAGAGAGAAAGACAGACAGCTAGAGAGAAAGACAGACCCACACTTGCAGCCATGACCATGTTGCACAACGAAACACTAGCACGCAGGCCAGAACCAGGCCTGACTCTCACCTCGTTTCTCCCGGAGCCGACCAAGTAGAAGAGTTGGGCCAGGAAGAGGGTGGCGCACAGGTTCATGTTGTTCTGGCCTGGGGCCGTGCGCAGGGGCTTGAACAGCGAGTAGGTGACAAAGGTCAAGGTCAACCCCGACCAAGGACAAGGTCGTACACACCACCGACAAGACCACTTCCGTTTCTGTGCCTTCGTTAGCTTTGTCCTGCGAAGCAAAGTTGTACGTACGGTTGTTGTTAATTTTGTTTGTTTTTGTGTGTGTGTGTGTGTGTGTGTGTGTGGTTTTTTTTTGTTTTTTTTGTTTGTTTTGTTTTTTTCTTACCTCGTACAGCATAAAAATAAAGAGTAGACAATTATATTCATTACAATAATAGCAGAAGTGTTGTAGATGATGGTAGCAATAAAATATGGATATGTAAAAAGAAGGTACCGTTAAAAAAAAAAAGTTAATCTATTTATAGATAAGTAGAGCACTTAGGAAAGGAACTCCATCTTTGAATAATGATAATAATAACATTAAAAATTATTGATCCTTTTTTTTTCTTGATATTTTTTTCTTGTAAATTTTAAGTTTCCATAGTTGACCATTTTTTGGCTCCCTTTTTGTTCTGCAAAAGAGTTTCGACCGTCTTTCTTTTTTTCCCCTCCATTTTCTTCCTTTGTCTTCTCTATTATTTATTTAACTTTATGATCATCTTCCTCCAGCTCCTCCTCCTCCTCCTCCTTTCTTTCTTTCTTCTTCTTCTTCTACGTCTCCTTTTCTCTCCTCCTCCTTCTTCTTCTTCCCATATTGTCGTTCTAAACCACAGCACTAAAGCACATGAGGATAAAAGTATAGTATCAGTGGCAACAGCAGCAATAGTGCTATTAGCAGCAGGAACAGCAACAGCAGCTGCGACAGCAAAACCTAGTAGCAGACGTAGTCCCATAGCAGCTGCGTTGATATGTGCTGCTGCAAAAGAAAATGATTAACATGTTCTTGTGATTCACATGTATCACGTGACTGAATGCCTGTGTGTGTGGTGTGTGTGTGTGTGTGTGTGTGTGTTGTGTGTGTGTGTGTGTGTGTGTGTGTGTGTGTGTGTGTGTGTGTGTGTGTGTGGTGTGTGTGTGTGTGTGTGTGTGTGTGTGTGTGCTGTGGTGTGTGTGTGTGTGTGTGTGTGTGTGTGTGTGTGTGTGTGTGTGTGTGTGTTGTGTGTGTGTGTGTGTCTGTGTGTGTCGTGTTGTGTGTGTGGTGTGTGTGTGTGTGTGTGTGTGTGTGTGTGTGTGTGTGTGGTGTGAGTGTGCGTGTGCGTACGTGCGTGCGCGCGCGCACGTGTGTGTGTGTGTGTGTGTGTGTGTGTGTGTGTGTGTGTGTGTGTGTGTGCCTGTGTGTCTGTCTGTGTTTGTGTCGATGTGTGTTGTACGTGTGCGTTTGTGTGCTTTTGAGCCGCTATACCAGAGAGGTCTAAACAACAAACAACGAACGATCACAGGAAGCAAGAAAGAAAAGGTTGCTAGTGATGCTTCTATCAATCCACTCACATGGAAACCGTGATTTTCGGCATGAAATCTTCCAGTGAAATGTAGATCTGCCCCTCCTCTGTAGACTCGTATCTGAAAAAAAAAAAAAGAAAAACAATAGTAAACACCGATAATAAGAATACTGGCTGATTCTCTCCATCGCAGCTATTTTTCATGTGCTTGTCTTAGCCAGTAACAATCAAATCCGTTTCCCTCTTCACCACATTTACTCCGAGATGATACTTCACTTCCTCACGAAAACAAAGACAACTGTGACGTTCCCAGAGAAAATAGTGAAAACATTGTGATGATCCCAGAGAAAATAGTGAAAACACTGTGACGATCCCAGAGAAAATAGTGAAAACACTGTGATGATCCCAGAGAAAATAGTGAAAACACTGTGACGATCCCAGAGAAAATAGTGAAAACAATTGTGATCCTGAGGGGAACCAGGGAAAACAGTTATCTTCAGAGAAATATGAGGGAAAATTGAGGTCGTAGGGGAAACAGTTGTGATTTCAAGAAAAAGACTTGTGATGGTCAGGATAACCAGTGTTTCCTTTCATCTGTTTTATTTTAGGAAAACAGCTATCAGTGTGATTTCAGGATAACCACTGGTTTTCCTCTTTAAGTGTTTTCTTCCATGAAAACAGCTATCACTGTTTACCAAAACTTGCATGCTTTTGAAATGGCGAACATTTGTGCCCACTCGAGTGCCCGCCAAGAGGGGCAAGCTTTTCAGCCACCATTGTTCGCTTTCTTGTTTGTCTCTCTGTCTGTCCACAAGATTCTGCAAAAAGAAAATTGAAGTACGGACTGTGACCCGAAATCCAATGCAGATCAAAGCGCAAATGCAGCAAATGACGTGAAGTGTACAGAACCGGTGTTAATCAAGAACACTTGGTGGAAAAATCCCAAGTGGCCAAAGGTGAACGCTTTCAATTTCTGTGTTTATCCGGGTCAAAGAAGAGGTTTAGGGCCTGTTCCACGTTGACGGAGAGCTGTTTGTTTGTTCCTGAAGCTTCGGAGTGTGAACAAAGTACAATTCCGTTCCACCCATTAATAAACGTTGAACACAGTTCTGTCTTCTGTTCCTCTGTACACAGCTAGCCTTAACCCTGACCCTAGCCTGACTTTACCCAAACCCTAACCGAGTGTCACCCGAACTCTAAACCGTAAAAAAAAAAAAAAAAGAAAAAAAAAAACATACAGTCATATGTAACTTTTCTTATTGAATCCTAAAATACGGAAGAGTAACAGCAGTGTTTTCTAGGAGAAAATGCCCTTCAATCATGTCCCAATACAGACATGTTACACACAAATCCCTGCATATTTGATAGTTGAACTTTCATTATCTCTATCAGTAACCCCTTCCTGAAGGGGAAGATGCATGTATGTATTTTTCACTTTTTTAGGTGTATACAAAAGAAAAGCACACGATTCAAATCCAAAACTATCTTTAGTTTTAATGCTATGTTGTGTAATTTACAGTGTAATCTCGCCTAAATGTTGAAAATTCACAGTAAGTTAGCTGCTTTTCATTTACTTCTTCTTCTTCTTCTTCTTCTTCTTCTTCTTCTTCTTCTTCTTCTTCTTGTACTTCTTCTTCCGTCTCTTCTTCTTCTTTTTTCTTCTTCTTCTTCTTCTTCTTCTTCTTCTTCTTCTTCTTCTTCTTCTTCTTCTTCTTCTTCTACCTTCTTCCATTTAATTACTGTACACTATTACGAATACTTTGAATGTGTTTTTTGTGTCATACAGATGTGTGTCATGCGTTGAAATCTCTGCGCACCGTCCTCTTTTGGCGCATTTCTAATTGATTAACTTGATTAATAAAAAATTGATTTTGGATTTTAAAAGATGTAGAAAAATGTACGAAAAAGCAAAACCAACCAACCAACCAACCAACAAACAAACAACAACTAACAATTCCTTTCGAAGCTCTTTTAAAAACCTGCCTGCTGTTTCTGAAACTATGAGAGTGACTATCCTACAGACAGACACCTTACACAGCCATGTAGTCTGCATAGATCAGCCACAGAGATAGACACTAATGTTGTTGTAGCTGATTCTTTTGAAAGTAGCTTTCTTTCACCAGGATTTAGTTAAATAAGAATATAGGTTTCTGGATTCTGGATTCGACATTAGAAAGGTAGTTACAGACAGGATTTAGTTGTGTACCGTCGATTTTGTGGCTGATCATGACAGATTAACGTGTGCTCACAAACGCTGCATTTTATTTGCACAAAAAAGAAAAG
>CM065717.1:7564452-7584452 GCA_033310375.1 Conus canariensis
ATCTTTTTCTATTTCATTTTTAACTTTTCTCTTGCTAATTATGTCCCTTTTTGTTAACTTCTACTTTTCTTTACCCCTGTTCTCTTGTCTTTCTATATCTTCTTCGCTTATCTCTTGCTCATTATCATCCAGATTGTCCGAGTGTTCTCATCTTTTTAACTTTTGAAAAGCAACTTAGGCCTGGTTCTTCTGGCTCCTCCTCCTCCTCCACCTCCTCCTGTCTAATGTTTCGCTTCCTGCTCTGTCCTCAATCATCTTGTCTTGACATGTGGCGCCTTTAACTTTTGAAAAAAAAAATTAAGCACTGTGCTTCTGGTTTCTTCTCTTTATCCTCCTCTTTAACCTCATGGGGAAGGAGACGCGCGATAAAGAATGTGCATGGTCAAGTAGGAGAGAGGACAGTTGTATTACATGAAGGTGCAGGTATGATGGATGGATGGAGAAATTAAAGATAAACATTTAGAGTGATCTAAAAAAAAATGCAGTTATGAAGTATTACCTTATGGATTTCGGAAAAGAACAGGTCGTCAATTTAACAAGAGTAACACATGGTAACGACTTTTCACGACCAAAGCCATCAACACCACTACTGTCTCCAGAAAGCACACTGTCAAAAAATAAAAATTCAAATCCATTGTTAGATGAACCATTGTTTGTACCAATATTTAAAAAGTAAAAAAAGAACTGCGCCATTTGAGGAAAACCAACAATATAATGGCAATATTTCCTTTTACAGAAATTATGAAAAACAAAAGTGAGAAAGAAAAGAAAAAAAGGATCAACGTAATTACAAGCTTCGAAAGTACAAATCAGGAACATTAACTCTCTGACTTCTTGTCTCTTCAAGCACTGTAGACTTTACTACCTCCCCTCCAGTCCCCATCATCCCGCCCCAACTCTCTCTCTCTCTCTCTCTCTCTCTCTCTCTCTCCTCTCTCTCTCTCCACCACACACACACACACACACACACACACATACATACACACACACATACACACTCTCTCTCTCTCTCTCTCTCTCTCTCTCTCTCTCACACACACACACACACACACACACACACACACACACACACACACACACACACAAATAAGAGAGAGAGAGAGAGAGAATTACTAACCTGGGACGGCGAGCGACAACGCACGCTTGGCAATGGGAAAGAAAGCGAAAAGAAATGAAAAACAAAAAAAATAAAACCAAACAAAAGGCTGACACAAATTGTTTGAGACACTGACCGAAACACAAAGGCACACACACAGAAACAGAAAGAGAGAGAGGAAGGACGGAGGGAAGGGTAGCGAAGGCGTCGGAAATAGGACGTAGAAGGAGGAGGGTGTGGGTATAAATGTGAGACGCCAAGATAAAGACAGACAGGCAGACAGACAGACGGTCAAACAGACCGATAGAGAGGGAGAACCAGAGAAGGAAAGCTACTGTTCAGACGTTGCAATAAATTACACTTTGGAGAGAGAGAGAGAGAGAGAGAGAGGAGAGAGAGAGAGAGAGAGAGAGAGAGAGAGAGGAGAGAGAAGAGACAACGAGGGTCATTCCACAGCAATAAATTAGCTCATAGCACTCCTAGTTGTTGTGGTTTTTTTCCTTGCAGGAAATATAAAGTGTGGTACAAACTGATAATGTTTGGCATACTGGAACATATAGGGTAAACACGTAAAGGCAAATCCCCCCCCCCCTCTCTCTCTCTCTCTCTCTCTCTCTCTCTCTCTCTCTCTGCGTGTGTCAGAGTGCGCTCGTGTGTGTGTGTGTGGTGTGTGTGTGTGTGTGTGTGTGTGTGTGTGTGTGTGTGTGTGTGTGGTGTGAGTGTGTGTGTGTGTATGTGTGTTGTGGCGTGTATGAGTGTGTGTGTGTGTGCGTGTGTGTGTGTGTGTGTGTGTGTGTGTGTGTGTGTGTGTGTGTGTGTGTGTGTGTGTGTGCATGTGTGTGCGTGAGTGTGTGTGCATTATTTTGTGGGGTGTGTGTGTGTGTGTGTGTGTGTGTGTGTGTGTGTGCGTGTGTGTGTGTGTGTGTGTGTGCGTGCGTGGTGCGTGCGTGCGTGCGTGCGTGCGTGCGTGGTGTGTGTGTGTGTGTGTGTGTGTGTGTGTGTGTGTGTGTGTTTTCTCCCCACTGATTGTCACAGGTACCTTTCCTATTTGAATTTCAAGCCCCCGGTGACTTTACCCCTGAGTGCCATGACCTCTTAGAAAGTGTCATGAGACATAATCATTCCAGTCGCTCTTCCACTTCGGTCGTCATGATCTTACATCAATAGTTTATTGTTTATCTTACATCAATAGTTTATTGTTTATCTTACATCAATACTTTATTGTTTATCTTACATCAATACTTTATTGTTTATCTTACATCAACAGTTTATTGTTTATCTTACATCAATAGTTTATTGTTTATCTTACATCAACAGTTATGTTTACTTACATCAATAGTTTATTGTTTATCTTACATCAGCAGTTTATTGTTTCACAGCATCTTAACTCGATGATGACATTCTGATTAATTTGAGCAGATAACGTTAATCAATACGCTTTAATGGGATGATTTGCTTTTTTTAAAAAAATCAAAAACAGTTATACTGTCCCGCCGAACGAAAAAGACAAACGAATCACAAGGCAAAACACGACGCGTTTCGATCTCTGAGGTCTTCTTCAGGCAAGATAAACAACATTCAAGGCAATGAAAACGAAGAACGAGCAATCACTTCTCTCCTCAAATCGGGCTCAAAATGGATGTGGAATTTGAAACTAACTTGCTTTTAAAGATCTCGTAGTTCTGGACACGACTATATGCAGATCAAGAACCGTGAGCATGAAAGTACGATGATGTATGTCCACGCGTGTTGTCTCATTTCTTTCAGAGAACCCTCAGATGTCTACCCAGGTGTTTCTGAAGACCGGGTCAAAATGTGCAGGAACATTACGGCAGTAGTTCAATGGGAGTTTCACGTGAGGCTGGGGCCTGAACTTGCTTACACACACACACACACACACACACATACACACACACACACACACACACACACCACACACACACACACACACACACACAGGTAGATAGGCAGATAGATAGATAGGTCGATGTATAGATATAGATAGATATATAATTAGATAGATAGATAGATAGATAAGCGAGCAACACACACACACACACACACGCACACACACACACACACACACACACACACACACACACACACAACATGCATAGACACGCACTCACAACTATTTTTGCAAACATTACCACGCACACGTCACACGGCAAGCACATAAAAAAAAACTGCTTTCTCTCATAAACACGTTAAAGCATAAACAAACATTACGTGCATCCACATAAACAAACATTACGTGCATCCAAACTGCAAATATGTCTGAGCTCTCTCTCTCTCTCTCTCTCTCTCTCTCTCTCCTATCACACACACACACACACACACACATACAGAGACACACAGAGTCACCTACTGAAAATATAATTTCAAACAGCTTACAGCAATACCTATATCAACATGTACGGAAAAAAGACATTAAAGCAGCCAGTGTTCTGTGTTGAATGTTGGTTTATCATGAGTCACACGTGCTCTGGACATTTCTAAATAATCACTAGTATTAAAACCAAATATAAAGTATCCTGCTTTAGTTTCATACAAAATAATTCTTAGAATTTGTCTTTATACAGCCTAATGTTTCTTAATTTCGCCATAAGTCGTGAGTGCAAAGTCATCCACACTTCCATGCAAATGATCATAACGTCTTTAATTTTAAAGCTAATCAAAACAAGACTTTGACACACAGTGATTTGGTCACAGGTTGTCCTGAATTTGAGAAATGCTGCTGATAAATAAATGAAATCATAACAAACAACAAAGACGTCAGATAACTCTGCCATCAGTGATGATGTAACAGTGATAGCACTGAGAGTTTTCGCTCTCGTGTCACAATTCTGCCTTAATCCAAGGGACGTAATTGTAAAAACTGGGGTCTGTGTCATGCTTAGAGCAGAAAGCCCGTTGACTATTATTTTTTTTTTTTTATAGTTACTTCCCTTAACAATTACAAAAAGAGCTGCGCGTACCAGTTGAGAAATAACCTGCAGGTAAATACCGACGGCTCTTTCTACCAATTGCCAGGCCGTTTACAGAATACAGTGAATGAAGCACCCAGACAATTTCGTTAATGTTTATTAATAAGAGAGCCAGATATCCCAAAGAAAGATGAAAGACTAGACATTCTAGTTTCTATTTCAACTCCTTTTGGTTCTAAATTCATTTAATTATCGACACAAGCATGGTTAATATTGTATTTGAGTTCTAGAATCTAAATAAGAGAAATCTTGTCTTATTAAGTTCAGTCATTGGTAGGAACCGATCAGTAGGAAAAGCCAGCAGACTGTGTACTCTCCAGCTACAGCGTTTCACGAACGCTGACCGTCAGACCGGAAACTTATGCTTCAGTATTCCAATACGCCTCCATGGAATTAATCCCTGGAATCTTCCGTCAAATTCATCTTTGGAATCTTTCATGGAATTCATTTTTGTTGTTCATAAAACAGAGAATCTCCATTTTTATTTTGTTCGGACCACAAACAGAGTAACTGTAGATCTTCGTGTGCAGTTAAACCAGAGTGAAACTTGCAAGATGTTAATTATAATATCTTTTGTAATTCGTTTTTGTTGTCTCTCTGTGTTTTTTATCTATCCGCAAAATGTTCTCGTGGGGAACATTATTCAGCATATGTCACTACTGTTAAATTTTACGATATTTGCACTTAGCAGCTTTGCATTAGCAAGTACAATTTTGAAAAGGTCTTCCAAGTTTTCAGACACATCTGAGATCACAGTAGAAGTTCCGGAAACGGTTTCTACCAAGAACAGAACGTGCTTCTAGCTGTGTGTGTGTGTGTGTGTGTGTGTGTGTGTGTGTGTGTGTGTTCATCTTAGAGAGAGGGAGAGAGAGACAGAATGGTTATATGCAATTTATGAATAGGCCGTATCTGACGAGTCACTTGACAAGACCACCTGATTCGTCCCAAATACCTACCCTCTTGTACAAATTGTACACACACACACACACACGCCATCCTCCCCCCCCCCCCCCCCTTCCTCTGTCCCATCTGTCTCACACATGGCAGTATAGATTTCTAATCTATGCCAACCCCCCCCCCCCCCCCCCCCCCCCTCTTTCTCACCTTCCTTTTCTCCCTGATGTAGTGAGTCAAGACAAAAAAGTTTACGTCACGTCGCGACCACGTCGCCATTCTCTCCCCACCTTCCTTCCCCTCTCTACCCCCCTCCCCCTCCCCACAGTCATGTGCAAGTCAGCCACCCAGCTTATGTTACACAAAGACACGGGGCCCTCTTCTCGCTCACCTCCCTCCCTCCCTGCTACCTCCCCTCCCTCCATTTCCACCCTCCACACGCTGACCGTCACGCGCCGGGCGCACAGCTGGTAGATGATGCAAGTATGTTAACCAGCGCTTGGCTACTTTGCATGCGTTCTTCTGCCACACTTTGTGAATTATCATATGCTGGTCTAGGCGCCAAGGCACAGGTGTAGTTCAAACGTTCGCAATTGGTCCAATTCACAGTAAGAGGTGGGGAATGACAGACAAACCCCCTCCCTCTCATTGTCTTGAGTGACACCCTGTCACCCTGATCCAGAACGAACTGGAATAAACAGTTTAACACACAAATTAAACAGAAGACACATAGTGTCGCACACTCACTGTTCCTCAGACCAGCTGTAGGTGAAGCACGAAAAGACAAAAGGGTAAACAGAGAGAGTGAATGCTTATCTTGCTCTGCTCTATCTCCTAGTCTAAGTTTCACTATTCTCCCAGAAATGTAAGTTGAAACTGTTTTTACATTTTGAATCTATGCATTGATTATATGTAAGCCCTGTGGTTTAGCAGTGTAACGTTGTGCTAATACTTGGTGACATTTATCAAAATGATGAATGAGTATTCTGTTGTAGTGGTTTGCTTGCGACCATTTGGTAAAAGCTATCACAATGTGGTTAAGATTCTTTGTTAACAACAAAATCTGACCACTATTCTTTGTGTACACTCTGACTTTTGCCAGTTTGCAATTCTACTGACAGATAACCTTTGATCAGATAAACAGTATGCCTGTACTAGGTGAAAACTGCTAAGTTGATTTATGAGTACTGGTGATTGGTGGAATGCTTTATAGTGTATGATTTAAGTCTACACCACATATGTACTTGGGCTAAGTGTATTCCAAATTAATGTAATTTAAATGATAAGAAACATTGAAGAGTTATTTGACTGAAATTGTTTTGCATTGTATTACTGTCTCCTACCCTTTTGTAAACTCCACTCAACCTCTAAATAAAAGTGGAGATTGATAATTATAGCAAAACCACTATACTCATCAAATCCTTTGTTGGCTGAGTTCTCACACCTCTTCTGAAAGGTAGAGGACAAATGTGTAAACTCGACAAGCCAGACTCTCAGCTATTTAACTACAGACCAGGTTCTCTTTGTGGCTGACCTGGGACCATGGCTACGCTATATATTGTGGCTACGCTACATATTGTGGCTACGCTACATACCCTGGGCAAGACAGGTTATAAAGACACACCACAACCCAGCACTACAGCAACAGGTCTACACAGCAGATCAGTCGCCAGCCACAAGAGAGAGATCAACTATTCTCTCCGACTTTAGATAAATCCCGTTATTCCAAGTGGACTTCAGTTCAACTCAACTCATTCAGAACTTTCCCTCACTTAATGATGAAACAATGAGAACCAAACCTCAGCTTATAGCACAGACCAATCTATTGGAAACTAACTTTGACTACTTACCCGTGTGTAAGCAAGTAAAGTTGACGTGTGAAAGTGCACTTAATTTGTGTCAATTCTTTCTTGTTCATTTAGTCTTTGTATTTGTCTGACTTTATTCAAGTTTAGAAGGCTGTGCCAGTCTTAAATAAAAGTTCCTCTGGGTTAGGTTTTCTTGTGGGAGCAAAAGTTACCCTACTTGTTTACTGTTTCTTGTTTACTGTTCCCTGCCTCACTTCTTTCTCAATTTCGTTTTGATTAAATCGAGGTTATTTGTATTTGTTTCTGTCCGTCTTTGTGTTTGTCTTTTGATTTCCCTTGCATCTTTGGGTGGATCCTCAGGCGTAGGCTCAAAGACTGTCCCCTACATTTTACTATGAGGACAGTTGAGTTGCTGGCCTGTGCTTGTTTTTCCCCCACTATTAGATTGTTCGTCTTTGTATTTGTCTGACTTTATTAAGTTTAAAAGGCTGTGCCAGTCTTGAATAAAAGTTACTCTGGTTAGGTTTTCTTATGGAGCAACTGTTACCCTACTTGTTTACTGTTTCTTGTTTACTGTTCCCTGCCTCACTTCTTTCTCAATTTCATTTAGTGTTGAATGTTTGACCTTCTCTATAACTCTGTCTCTCGGAGCTACAAGTACTTTTAAGAGTGCAAGCCTAAGGAAACCTATCCCGTGAGCCACCATTGAGTATTTTAACAGTCCCGGGAAAATACAAATTTCTTTCGATGACTAGTACCGGAAAGCTGCTCCTTCCGCCACTAGTTAGAGAGAGGGTGGAGGTGAAATTTTAACATAATTCTCAAAGAGAAAATATTTTCAAGTCCTTCCCCTAGAGGACACACCGACCCACCCCCAACTCTTGTCACACCATAATCAATACAAGTGGAAGGAATCACAATTATAAGATTGTAAAAACATTATAATAAAAGCAGAACATGATAAGGTCGCATTGTACGTGAACATCAGCGATTCATGCAAAAAGAGTGACGAACGCAGTACGTCACTTGATCATGTGGACGACGTCAACAAACAGGTATGGTACTTGGAAAGGTTTACAATTTCGATCTAAGTTTGCGTGGGGTAGGACAACACACAACGAAATGCGCTTCGTTCCAGTCTTTTCTGTAAATACTGGGTAAACCACAGCTGCACAAGGACCTTATATGTATCAAATGATCAGCCAACCCTAATATTTGTCAAGTCACATTTAAGCTGGCGATCCACGTACAATGCGAAGACAGATTTCATTGGTTGTGTGCTAATGAAATTCTCTCCCACCGGAGAGAGAGAAGAGAGAGAGAGAGAGAGGAGAGAGAGAGAGAGAGAGAGAGAGAGAGAGAGAGAATTTTACTTTGTTTTGTATTGATGAAATTCTTTATCACCACAGAGAGAGAGAGAGAGAGAGAGAGAGAGAGAGAGAGAGAGAGAGAGAGATGATGATGATGATATGATGATGATGATGACGACGATGACGATGATAAAGTTCTTTATCACGTGAGAGAGAGAGAGAGAGAGACAGACAGACAGACAGACAGACAGACAGACAGACAAAGACAGAGACAAAGACAGAGCAGAAAGACAGAAAGACAAACAGACAGAGACAAAGAGAAACAGAGATAGAGACAGGGATAGACAGAGAGAGAGAGAGAGAGAGAGAGAGAGAGAGAAGAAGAGAGACAGACGACAGACAGACAGACAGACAGACGAGACAGAGACAAACACGGAGAGAGACAGAGACAGAGAGAGACACACCGAGACAGACAGAGAAAAAGACAACCAAGCAGACAACCAGACACAGATTCCTCACGCGTCTAACCCGAGCATCCACATTCCAGCACCCCATCTCCCAAGTGTCTTTCCTCCAGTGAACCCGCCAGGAACTCCCAGCTCTCTCTGCTCCTGCTAATTTACGGCGCTGTCGCTCTCTGCTTCCAACAATACTGCTGCCAGCCAGCCAGAGAGGCAACGCACGTGCCTTTTGTGTGACAAGTGTGGTGGCGTAATCGGCATTAATTAGCTGGCAGCCAATCACGTGCCACCAAGGGGCGGCAACCCTCTTCCGCCGCGTAGCTTGGGGAGAGCGCCACCTCCGCGGTGGTTGTGATGGTGGCTTCCGTTTCTCCAAAAAATCTCGAAGTTGTCCCCATTCTCTTTCTCGTCTCTCTCGCCTAATCCTTTCCCCTTCACCCCTTCCCTGACTCCATCCACGAACATCATTATTGTACTGCTTGTCGCGTCATCATCATCATATCATCATCATCATCATCATCATCATCATCATCATCATCACTATCATCAACATAATCATCATCATCATCATCATCATCATTATCATCATCTCATCATCATCATCATCATCATCATCACTATCATCATCATAATCATCATCATCATCTCATCATCATCACCAAAATCATCATCATCATCCTAATCATCATCATCATTATCATTGTTACCATCGCGGCAATTATCATCATGATCATCATTACTAACACATCACCTTCATCAGCATCATTATAACCATCATAAGCGGGCAGCATCATCATGATAACAATCATCATCATTATCATCCTCATCACCATTATCATCATCACCATTGTTAACATCGTTGCAATTATTAGCAAGGTTATCATTACCAACACATCGCTATCATCTGCATCAGCAGCAGCATCAATATCATCATCATCATCACCGTCATCATCATCATCATCATCATCATTATCATCGGCGTCGTCATCGTCGCAGTTGTCGTCGTCGTCATCTTCATCATCATCATCAGCAGCAGCAGCAGCAACAACAACAGCAGCACTATTAACAACAACACATCATCATCATAATCTATCGTTGCCATCATCTTTATAACAACGTCAGCATTTTTGTTGTCTAAAGCCTCTTCCTCCCCTCCTCCCCCTCCTTCTCCTCCTCCTTCTCCTCCTTCTCTCTCCTCCTCTTCCTCCTCTCCTCCTCCTCCTCATCATCATCATCATCATTATCATTATCGTGAGGGTTGGGTAAGTTTTGTTCGTTTGATTTTTTTTTTTTTTTTTTTTTTTTTGAGGGCGGGGATGACGGGGGGGGGGGGGGGGGGGGGGGGGGGGGGGGGGGGGGGGGGGGGGGGGGGGGGGGGGGGGGGGGGGGGGGTGGGGTGTGGAAGCGATAGCCTACCGAAAGCCCAGCTCGTTTACGGGATTTGTAACCTAGGTATTTGCTATTGCACCTGTGTATACAAACCATATGCGTTCATGTACCTGCACCTCTGTCTGTACGTTGACATGGTGGATTGGGAAAAATCCTCCCTCCCCCCCCCCCCCCCCCCCCCCGCCTTCCCCCTCCCCTCGCCCGCACTTCAGCTATTGGCATTGTCAACCCTCGAACTTGCGACATTCAGATTGACAGTTCACTGTTCTGACAACTCCACTGCTGTATCTATCACACACTCAACACACACACACACACACACACACACACACACACACACACACACACATATATATATATATATATATATATATAATATTAAATATATTTTTAAAAAATGAAGTATTAAAATCTACAAGCTTGTTTCTAGCGTTGCTATCTTCAGGATCTAGTCCGCAGTCTCTCTCTGTCTCTCTGTCTCTGTCTGTCTGTCTGTCATCCCCCCCCCCCCCCCCCCCCCCCCCCCCCCCCCGGTGATAGTATGATTGCAACGCTAGAAACAAGCTTGTAGATTTTAATACTTCATTTTTTTAAAATATATTTTTTAACAGATGTTGCTCCCCAAGGGGTTGAGCACCTTCAGATTTTTTAAGGACTTTTTTTTATATTGTTCATATATTATATTATATATATATATATATACATCACATACTCGCGCGCGCGCATACGCGCGCGCACACACACACACACACACACACACACACACACACACACACACACACACACACACATCAGCTACAAGGACAACAACAACAGCAATAACAATCATACTATCACCGGGGGGGGGGGGGGGGGGGGGAGGGGGGGATGACAGACAGACAGACAGAGACAGAGAGACAGAGAGAGACTGCGGACTATGTAGCTTGCCATGCACTGACAACCTCGCGATTACAGTTCGCTCGAGTGAAGCGTTTTCCTCCCCTCAGATCCTCCGCCAACAACAGTCTGCTGCTGTATTGGTCTGTCTGTCTGTCTGTCTGTCTGTCTGTCTGTCTGTCTATCCACCATGAGACTACGTAAGCGATACAAAATCGCATCGAACAAAACTCTGTGGAAACGTGGAGGGTAGCTTAACGGCAAATCCGTTCGGTTTTGTTACAGATCAGGATTGGGGGTGGGGTCCAGGGTTTTTTGTTTGTTTGTTCGTTTTGACAATTTCACAAATTTCATTTAAAAAAAATAGTGCATGCATCTGAATGAAAATCAAATCAAGCTGTGAAGATGTTTTCCTGTCTATAAACCTTGTTCTCCCTGTCCCATCTTTGGTGCCGCTCATTCCGACCCCCCGTCCACAACCACAACCCTGTCAACCCCGCCGCAGCCCCGGCACTGTCAATCCACAGGGAGCACTCAATGTCAAGCCGTCAGGAGGCAACCCACCGGAGAAGACACTGCACTGCTGCCGAGTCACTTCGGTGGCGTTCAGTGGTGTCTGTCCTAATCCAACATACACAGGACGCATCCATCAAGTGGATGAAACTCGCCTGTGTGCTCGCAGTCTTTCCAGTTGATCCCGTTGCAAATTCAGCTGTGAGTAGGAGCCGGTCGGGTAGAAAAAACCCACAAAATAAATGGCTCTGATGGGAACTGAACCCACGACCTCCTAGCCGGGAGTCTGCGACGCTAACCACTTTACCACGGCGGATGGTCCTGTCTACAAGGTTGTAACATTTGGTGTCAGTACTTGTATAGCTCAGCCCGCCCATGAGGGGCCGTATCAGTGCTGTCTTCTTGCCACAAAGTGAGGATTTCCGAGTTTTTCCCAGACCGAGTGAAGAAAATACTATTCATCAGTGGACGCAGGAAGGTGGTGGTGGTGGTAGTGGTGGTGGTGGTGGAGGGGTTGTATTTAGTCATTGTACTGAGCTAAAAACTGGTAACAGACACAATAAGCTTGGGGTAGTTGTGAGTGGTTTTTACGGGGTTAGAAGTTGATGGGATGGAATCGAAGCTGGGGTAGTATGGAATGCAAGAGGATTGTTCCACCTCAACAGAGGTTTGCGCTCTCCCAGGCGCCATTGTAGTGTGGCCATGTACATAGTTTTAAATAGATAGATAGATAGATAGATAGATAGATAGACCAATTTAAAATAGGATTTTAAAATGGAAAAGTAAAACCTACAAAATTGTTTCGAGCCAAATGCTCTCCTCAGGGTATACAATCTGGGCACGCCACCGGTGTTATATAGTGTGGTGTGTGGGCGTGTGAGCTCTGCGCGTGTGGCACGTGGCCTGTAGATTTTTTTTTTTTTTTGATCTTTTTTGGGGCGCGTTCAGGGGGAACGTGCCAAGGGATGGTGCATTGACAAGGATTTTCATTTATGCCTGCAATTGTTTATCGTTTCTACTTTAGAGTTCAGGGATGTTAGATAGGGTTTACATAATATCAGCCGCTTTTCTGTAGTACGTAAGTTGCATTTTTTAGAAATGTTGTTGTATGGTGTTGCTCTTTTTATAATTTTCCATGATATGTTGTAATCTATTTTCTTATCTTTTAAGCTTCCAAATATATTTACTTAGTTCTGTTTGGTTTTTATATTTTTCATTTTTGAAAGACTGTTTATGGTTTGCATATCTGGTTTTAAAATGGTTTGCCGTGATCCCTATGTATGTTTCTTTATCACTGTCTGTTCTTACCGTAGCTTGGTATACAATATTGTTGTAAAGACATTTGTTATTCAGAGGGCACTGGTCTTTTTTTTTGTGCAATTACAAGATATCCTTTCGTCACCCTCTTTGGTTGTATTGTTTTTGGTTTTATTGGAAGAATCAATTATATTTTTAAGGTTGGGCATACACGAGTATGATAGCTTGATAGTATTTTTTATTGAATATTTTAGATAGTACATGTTCTTTTGGGAATGATGTTTTAAGGATTCTGAGGAATTCTTTTCCTACATTAGTTTTTGTTCTTCCATCATATGGAGGATTATACCATATAATTTTTCTTTTCCTATTTTTCCTATTGCTGTTCATGTTATTATCTGGGTTATATTGTAATTTGTAGTTGTAGCCACTTTTTTTCAGCGCCTCATGGTATTCGGCTTCTGCACTGTTAAATTCTTTCTCATTGCATGACAGTTTAGATAATCTTTTGTTTATACCATTAGGTATGGTTTTCAAAATGGAGCGTGGATGGTTACTTTTGATGTCTACGTAGACAGGTGTGTCATTAGGTTTTTTTATATGGTTTGTATGTATGATCCTTAAGGTCTAATGTTATGTCTAAATAATTTACTTTTTTTTTATTGGCTTCTACTGTGATTTTTAGGTTATGGCTTTGAAAAATTTTACAAAGTTCTTTTTTCTTGTTTTCAATGATTTTTGGTTTATTGTTTAACGTGGCAAGGCCGTCATCTCTGTATAAGCCAACCTGTTTACCAAGTATTTTCTGTATATGAGACAACATGAAAAGTCCAACTAATTCACAAGTTTCAGCTCCATTATAAGATCCCATCGTGACATCGAATGTGGAATTTCTGCTTGGTTTTTTTTGTTTTGTTTTTTAATCCAAGTTTCATTGTTGCTATGGAGAAGGGTTTTCTTAGTGTGGAAAATGATTTCCATCTCAGAATCTGTTATATTTGTATATTTGTTGGCGAATCTTAGTGCTTTTAGTAAGTAATTCCTCATCAATGGAAGGATAGAAATCCACTATGTCAAAAGTAATGAACACGGTATTTGTCTGTTTGTTCAATTCTTTAAACCATTGGATAACTTCATAACTATTTTTCCAGAGATTGTATTCAGTGTTTGTTTTTATGTCCTCTATTGCTTTTTCCAGGATTTTTTTTTTTTTTTTTTTTTTTTTTACTGATTTTGCCTAATTCGGATTTTGATGGGTTTATTAGTCTACAAGTAGGGTTGTTGTGAAAATTAGGTTTGTGGTCTTTAAGGGTTATAAAAGCTTCTTTTATTGCTGTTGCTTCTATCCTATCACCTAAATCCATCTGGTGCACAAGTTCTTTTTCTTTTTTGCAGATGTTGTCATATGTAGTCTTAACAGCTTTTTTTTTTTAAATAATTTTTCTGGATATTTTTGTTGAGGAGTTGAGAGTACTCATTAGGTTCCATTTTATAGAAATTGCTTGTCTTGTCAGCCTTTATGAATATTTTTTTGTCATTCTGGATTTGTTTTATGTTATTATTCAATGTTGTTTGGGAGTTATTATGTGATTTTCTAAATTCAATATTAGCTATTAGTTTTTTCATGCTTTCTTCAAAAGGTTTCATTTCCTCTATTACAGGTGGCGATCTCCATGACTTAAAACCATAAGTTTTTTTATCTTCCTTTTTAGCATCTGGATTCAAAAAGAAAAACACTTTCCATCTCATATTGCGCACAAATATTTCAGTCTACTCTATGAGTTTTTTAATGTAGAGTTGTGGGTTAGAAAAAGGTATATTTTTGGTGGACTGCCCAAAGTTAATTTTCTCCATTTTAATTTTAGATTCTGCTAGGCCACAGTGCTCAACGTGAGGAGCAATCAATAAAATTAGAGTTACAAAGCCACTCAGAATGCTAAAAGTGCTCAACCAAGTAAGAAGCGACATACCAGTTTAAAATAGGATTTTAAAATGGAAAAGTAAAACCTACAAAATTGTTTCAAGCCAAATGCTCTCCTCAGGGTATACAATCTGGGCACACCACCGGTGTTCCCCCTGAACGCGCCCCCAAAAAGATTAAAAAATCTACAGGCCACGTGCCACACGCGCAGAGCTCACACGCCCACACACCACACTATATAACACCGGTGGGGTGCCCAGATTGTATACCCTGAGGAGAGCATTTGGCTCGAAACAATTTTGTAGGTTTTACTTTTCCATTTTAAAATCCTATTTTAAACTGGTATGTCGCTTCTTACTTGGTTGAGCACTTTTAGCATTCTGAGTGGCTTTGTAACTCTAATTTTATTGATTGCTCCTCACGTTGAGCACTGTGGCCTAGCAGAATCTAAAATTAAAATGGAGAAAATTAACTTTGGGCAGTCCACCAAAAATATACCTTTTTCTAACCCACAACTCTACATTAAAAAACTCATAGAGTAGACTGAAATATTTGTGCGCAATATGAGATGGAAAGTGTTTTTCTTTTTGAATCCAGATGCTAAAAAGGAAGATAAAAAAAACTTATGGTTTTAAGTCATGGAGATCGCCACCTGTAATAGAGGAAATGAAACCTTTTGAAGAAAGCATGAAAAAACTAATAGCTAATATTGAATTTAGAAAATCACATAATAACTTCCAAACAACATTGGATAATAACATAAAACAAATCCAAAATGACAAAAAAAAATATTCATAAAGGCTGACAAGACAAGCAATTTCTATAAAATGGAACCTAATGAGTACTCTCAACTCCTCAACAAAAACATCCAGAAAAATTATTTTAAAAAAAGCTGTTAAGACTACATATGACAACATCTGCAAAAAAGAAAAAGAACTTGTGCACCAGATGGATTTAGGTGATAGGATAGAAGCAACAGCAATAAAAGAAGCTTTTATAACCCTTAAAGACCACAAACCTAATTTTCACAACAACCCTACTTGTAGACTAATAAACCCATCAAAATCCGAATTAGGCAAAATCAGTAAAAAAAAAAAAAAAAAAAAAAAAAAATCCTGGAAAAAGCAATAGAGGACATAAAAACAAACACTGAATACAATCTCTGGAAAAATAGTTATGAAGTTATCCAATGGTTTAAAGAATTGAACAAACAGACAAATACCGTGTTCATTACTTTTGACATAGTGGATTTCTATCCTTCCATTGATGAGGAATTACTTACTAAAAGCACTAAGATTCGCCAACAAATATACAAATATAACAGATTCTGAGATGGAAATCATTTTCCACACTAAGAAAACCCTTCTCCATAGCAACAATGAAACTTGGATTAAAAAAAAAAAAAAAACCAGCAGAAATTCCACATTCGATGTCACGATGGGATCTTATGATGGAGCTGAAACTTGTGAATTAGTTGGACTTTTCATGTTGTCTCATATACAGAAAATACTTGGTAAACAGGTTAGCTTATACAGAGATGACGGCCTTGCCACATTAAACAATAAACCAAAAATCATTGAAAACAAGAAAAAAGAACTTTGTAAAATTTTTCAAAGCCATAACCTAAAAATCACAGTAGAAGCCAACAAACAAACAAAAAAAAGTAAATTATTTAGACATAACATTAGACCTTAAGGATCATACATACAAACCATATAAAAAAAACCTAATGATACACCTGTCTACGTAGACATCAAAAGTAACCATCCACCCTCCATTTTGAAAACCATACCTAATGGTATAAACAAAAGATTATCTAAACTGTCATGCAATGAGAAAGAATTTAACAGTGCAGAAGCCGAATACCATGAGGCGCTGAAAAAAAGTGGCTACAACTACAAATTACAATATAACCCAGATAATAACATGAACAGCAATAGGAAAAATAGGAAAAGAAAAATTATATGGTATAATCCTCCATATGATGGAAGAACAAAAACTAATGTAGGAAAAGAATTCCTCAGAATCCTTAAAACATCATTCCCAAAATAACATGTACTATCTAAAATATTCAATAAAAAATACCATCAAGCTATCGTACTCGTGTAGCCCAACATTAAAAATATAATTGATTCTTCCAATAAAACCAAAAACAATACAACCAAAAAGGGTGACGAAAGGATATCTTGTAATTGCACAAAAAAGACCAGTGCCCTCTGAATAACAAATGTCTTTACAACAATATTGTATACCAAGCTACGGTAAGAACAGACAGTGATAAAGAAACATACATAGGGATCACGGCAAACCATTTTAAAACCAGATATGCAAACCATAAACAGTCTTTCAAAAATGAAAAATATAAAAACCAAACAGAACTAAGTAAATATATTTGGAAGCTTAAAGATAAGAAAATAGATTACAACATATCATGGAAAATTATAAAAAGAGCAACACCATACAACAACATTTCTAAAGAATGCAACTTATGTACTACAGAAAAGCGGCTGATATTATGTAAACCCCATCTAGCATCCTTGAACTCTAAAGTAGAAACGATAAACAATTGCAGGCATAAATGAAAATCCTTGTCAATGCACCATCCCTTGGCACGTTCCCCCTGAACGCGCCCCAAAAAAGATTTTTAAAAATCTACAGGCCACGTGCCACACGCGCAGAGCTCACACACCACACTATATAACACCGGTGGGGTGCCCAGATTGTATACCCTGAGGAGAGCATTTGGCTCGAAACAATTTTGTAGGTTTTACTTTTCCATTTTAAAATCCTATTTTAAACTGGTATGTCGCTCCTTACTTGGCTTAGCACTTTTAGCTTTCTGAGTGGCTTCGTAACTCTAATTTTATATATATATATATATATATATATATATATATATATATATATTCAATTATAAACAAAGCTAGCTCTTATGTCTTAGATTGAAGAAATAAGGGGAGATTAGCATTCATATCTGCAGTGGTAGATAATTCTGCCTAACTAACAGTATGTGCTTGAGTGGGTGAATGAGGAAAAAATAAAATAAATGCTTCTCAAAATGAGCCTTCAGCAAGCTTATAGTCTCCAAGGGTGAGACAATCTCCAATGGGGAGGAAACTCACTAACATATAACTCCTGGTCAGATACCGATATTACGAAACCTGATTGTTTCTCCTCAGTGACCGCGGAAAGTGGTAATTTGACTCCTCTGCCTTTTCGGTTTTAAGAAGAATGCTATCCCAGAAAAAGGCTGGTGTGCAATACCGTAGCATGTTTGTTGAGTTTTCAAAAAAACAACCAAAGGTGCCACCTAAGAAGCAAAAGAAAATCATGAAAGAGCAAAACAAGCTACATTTTCTTGTGAAAAGTAGAAAATATAAAAAGATAACCTCTTAAGACACAAGTGCTGAGGGCCAGTTCTTGGAATAAATCCGCAAGGGACTAAATTACAATAAACTAATAAATTCCAAGGATAAGTACCGAGCACCATTCCAGCAACTTTCAGAGCAGCTTGGTGTTGCAATGACTGCAAGAAATATTCAGTTATAAACAAAGCTTGCTCTTATGTCTTAGATTGAAGCTGCTCTGTAAGTTGTTGGAATGGTGCTCGGTACTTATCCTTGGAATTTATTAGTTTATTGTAATTTAGTCCCTTGCGGATTTATTCCAAGAACTGGCCCTCAGCACTTGTGTCTTAAGAGGTTATCTTTTTATATTTTCTACTTTTCACAAGAAAATGTAGCTTGTGTTGCTCTTTCATGATTTTCTTTTGCTTCTTAGGTGGCACCTTTGGTTGGTTTTTTGAAAACTCAACAAACATACTACGGTATTGCACACCAGCCTTTTTCTGGGATAGCATTCTTCTTAAAACCGAAAAGGCAGAGGAGTCAAATTACCACTTTCCGCGGTCACTGAGGAGAAACAATCAGGTTTCGTAATATCGGTATCTGACCAGGAGTTATATGTTAGTGAGTTTCCTCCCCATTGGAGATTGTCTCCCCCTTGGAACTATAAGCTTGCTGAAGGCTCATTTTGAGAAGCGTTTATTTTATTTTTTCCCCATGCACCCACTCAAGCACATACTGTTAGTTAGGCAGAATTATCTACCACTGCAGATATGAATGCTAATCTCCCCTTATTTCTTCAATCTAAGACATAAGAGCTAGCTTTGTTTATAATTGAATATTTCTTGCAGTCATTGCAACACCAAGCTGCTCTGTAAGTTGCTGGAATGGTGCTCGGTACTTATCCTTGGAATTTATTAGTTTATTGTATATATATATATATATATATAGTGTGTGTGTGTGTGTGTGTATACGCGTGCGTGCGTGCGTGTGTGTGTAATGAACAATGGAGCGGTCGACCACAGAAGCCTTACCAGCGCCGATCCCAGAAGAACCACGGGTACCCACAAGCCGCCCCAAGGTTGTGGCTCGTCCCGCTTGACCCTGGGCCGGGAGTCCGTGGGTACGACTCCCGTGAGAGGCTTGTATTTTGTGTGGGGATTTTTTTTTTTAATCATTATTGTTATGATAATCATTATCATCATTCTTACTAGTATTACTATTATTGTTGTTATCATTATTACTATCATCATTATTATTACTATTGATATTATTGTTACTACTACTACTATCATTATTTCTTGATGATGATGATGACATTAACAACGACTCTACTAATGAAAGAAATAGATATGAACATAATGGCGAGGAGATATATAACTAAAAAACAAAAGAAAGCTTTTGCTCGCTATATGTGTAAAACAAAACTGACCGACGTTTTATCAGCTACTCCTCAACTCAAAGGCAATATTCTATTAAAAACCCCTTCGCAAAATTAACAGCCAAGTGAAATGTTTTGATTGCTTGAGTACAAAGTATTTCCCTTCAAGGTCAAAAGCATATCGAAGAGAGAGAGAGAGAGAGAGAGAGAGAGAGAGAGAGAGAGTTCAAACAGAAACGGCTAATGGCTAAAACTACCCTGCGGTGATCTCCCTTCTATCAGCCTAATGGACGGAACTCCAAGACTAACGACCTCCCTTTGTAGTCCTCCTAGAAGAGGAATGCCAATGGAATGCCCGATGCCCTTGTAGCCCATTCCATCATGAGCGTAACGAAGGAGCTCTCCAAGCAAACGACCTCTCTTTATTAAAGACCTGCCCCCACAGCGTGGCCTCTCTGATGTACGTTTATGACCCGATACTTGCCACATAGATTTGTCCAATTTTGCACACGCCACCTCTTTCTTCCCCCTGCCTCCCCCCCCCCCCTCCCCCTGCATCCCCCACGCTTTTATTTCATTCTGCTCCGGACATGGCGATAATTTACACTTCAGTCACGACCTTCCGATTCAGTATCAGACGCCATTTGCACGGAAATGATGAGAGCAGCAAGCATGCGCCGAAGCCACTTCCGGCTATTTCGCACCTGTCGCCTGCCATGTTTGATGTCCATGAGTCTTGTGTGATCCTGCGGGGAGACTGTTT
>CM065717.1:7594452-7596952 GCA_033310375.1 Conus canariensis
ATAGAAAGGGGTAGATACACGAACACTACAAATAGAAAGGGGCAGATACACGAACACTACAAATGGAAAGGTGTGGATATACGAACACTACAAACAGAAAGGGGTGGATACACGAACACTACAAACAGAAAGGGGTAGATACACGAACACTACAAGAGAAGACAGGTAATGCTCAGCATGTGCTGTGGTCGAAGATGAAACTCCTTTTCTGGACAGCTGCTCTACATACAGACTGCTCCCACTGAAGCTAACACAACAGCTATCAAAAGACACGCCAAACCCATACCTGCAAAGCCAACGTCCAAGCGAAATGCCAGGCAATGATGACCCACAAATTCATATTGCAAAATACGTTCATGACTGCATGAATGTGAAGACAATAATGACTCCCTATATGGGCCCAGATGAATTATGGTCAATCCACTAATGATGATTTCTCATAATAAGATGCTGTGTCTACAGACCCTTAGGGGTTATTGTGACACTTAAACTCTGAGTCTGAATCTGAGTCTGAGTCTACGGTGAACGTGAAACAGGCCCCTGGCTTCCCAAGGGAAGGGGAAACAATAGGCTGGAGGAAAGGGGGGAAGGTAATGGGGTGGGCATGGCGGGGATGGGGTTGGCCGCAAAGTCGGTTAATGAAAAGGTCATGACATCACAGACCAGTGGCTCTGGAGTCACAGGGGTGGCTTTTGTTCAGCCTCCCTTACCTCTTCCTCCCCCACTACCGTCCCCTTCTCTGTTCTCCTTGCCTCCGTGCAGGTCTCGGATGGGCGGGGTGGGGGGAATGGGGGTTGGTCCAGTGACTGACCTGATCCTCCCTCTTTAAAAGCAGCAGACCAACAGGCAGCAAGCTCACCTTTGAGGACGACTTTTGGCTTTGCGATGAACGTCACCTCATCCCTCAGCCATACGGGGAGACGTTCTGAACGACCTGCACGTTTGCTGGGCACCGGGAATTCCAAACTGCACAGCATGGAGCAGAGAAACTGTGTATGGTGCCAGATATCATGTCCAGCACCACCCTGACAGTCTCCCACCGCCAGACATCACGTCCAGCACCACCATGACAGTCTCCCACTGCCAGACCACGTCCGGGGAAAGCAGCAGGAGCAGATGGATTTCCAGCTGGCATCTACAAGAATGGAGGCGAGGTACTCCTGGCAAAGCTGACCAACCTGTTCCAGTTCTACATGGCAAAAGGGAAAAATGCCCCCAAGACTTCACAAAGACGCCTCTTTTGTACACATCTGCAAGAGGGAGGGCGATAAAGTGTCCTGTGACAAGCATCGTGGGAATTCCCTCTTGTGCATCTCAGGACAGATTCTTGCCAGGGTCACTTTGAACAGAACAGACTCATCACCCACGTAGTTGACTCCATCGTCCCTAAATCACAGTGCGGGTTTTTGCGCAGGCAGGGGCACAACCGACATGGTGGTGTTTGCTGTTCGCTAACTACAGGAGAAGTGTCGTGAACAGAATCAAGTACAGACCAGCGCAGAGAGACTTTCTTGACTTCCTGATTCTGGCAGCAACCCCCCACCCCCCACCCCCACGCCACACACAAACACACCTATAAACATTTGCTGTTGATTGGGGGTGTACCTCATGGCATTCGGCAAGCAAAACAAAAACTGATGTCCTAGTAGTAGACTATGCCACAAGATGGACAGAACTCCGAATTTTCATGAGTCAATCAAGTGTTGAAACCATTAACAAAATGAAGACCATTTTCGCCTCTAAATCTCTGACAATAATTATGGTGTCTTAAAATAGGACATAGTTCAGCAGCACTTCCTTCCGATAATTCTCATTCTAGGTAGGCTTCAGTCAATCGTCAGTTCGCCACGACAGAGACTGGGAAGGCTTTGTTTTGTTTTGTTTTGTTTTGTCTTTTCATCAACAATCATCAACACAACAAAGAGCATTTTTGTCTCAAAATCCGATCGATAATGATGTGTCAGGCTAAATAGAACACAATTCAGCGGCACTTTCTTCACAGAATTCCCACTCAAAGAAGGTTTCAGCAAATCTTCAGTTCGCCACGACATAGACTGCAAAAAGTGTGTGTGTGTGTGTGTGTGTGTGTGTGTGTGTGTGTGTGTGTGTGTGTGTGTGTGTGTGTGTGTGTGTGAACCTTTCGGCTTTTTTTCACAGTTTAGATGCCTGTGCACAAAGATTCTGGGACAATGTAATTTCCTCAGTGGGCGTGTGAGCGCGTGCACCTGTGTGTGTGTGTTGTGTGTGTGTGTGTGTGTGTGTGTGTGTGTGTGTGTGTGTGATTCAAGATTCAAGATTCAATAGTTTAATGCCTTTGAAAACCGTAACAGGTTTTATATGACACAAATAAATAAATAAATAGAGGAAAGATAAACGAAACCAAATGACGAAATACAAATAGTGTGTGTGTGTGTGTGTGCGCGCGCGCGCGCGTGTGTGTGTGTGTGTGTGTGTGTGCGTGCGTGCGTGCGTGCGTGTGTGTGTGTATGTGTCTGTGTCC
>CM065717.1:7604452-7614452 GCA_033310375.1 Conus canariensis
ACTCTCTCTCTCTCTTCTCTCTCTCTCTCTCTCTCTCTCTCTCTCTCTCTCTCTCTCTCTCTCTCCAACAAGCTTTGAGTCGATGGGGAGTATGGGCATGAGAAAAAGAAGAGCAAAGGGGGGGGGGGGGGGGGAGGGCAGGCGGAGGGGGGGGGGGGAGAAGGCGGAAAAGGTAAGGAAGGAAGGAAGAAAGCGTGGTGATGGTGATACAATGTGATAACTGAAGGGGAATAACCCAATCTTTGCTCACTGTTCATTAGTCAATGTATTAGCGACAGGAGGAATTGTTTACCTGCGCGTGGTTTCCCCTATGAATTATCTATTCCGGGTGAATAAGAAAGCAAGAGTGTGTTACGTGAGCGCGTAATTGAATAAATACCTAAGTAGTCAAGCAAACAAGCTTGTGTGTAAGGAAGTTAAGTAAGAACGTACATAGATAATTACACAAATACGCAATCATGCTGTTGTGGGCATCCAGTCATCCATTCAACTGTTTTTTTCTTCATCTATTCAGGTTTGTTTGGGGGGTTTTTTTCGTTCATTTCTTCGCTCATTTGCGCTTTCGCTTGTTCATCTGTTGGTCATTCTCCCTCAGTTTGTCTATTTATATCCACCTCCGTGTCAACATGAAGGGCAGAGTACCCCAGCATGCCGTGTTTACAGACGTCAAGGATTGACTCTGTTCTTTGCAACAATTCTACAATAATAACCGTGAAATCATTTACTTAGACACACTTACATGTGTGCGTACCCCGTCTACCCATCCCACAACCCTCTACACTCTCTTCTACACACGCCTTTCCATTTCCCAGTTCTCTCTCTCTCTCTCTCTCTCTCTCTCTCTCTCTCTCTCTCTCTCTCTCTCTCTCTCTCTCTCTCTCTGCTCACGCACGCACGCACACTCGTATGCAGGCACGCGCGCACGCACGCACGCACGCACTCACGCACGCACACACACACACACACACACACACACACACACACACACACACACACACACATCATTAATATTATGGTACATGGATGCTATTGCTGTTAACTCTGTTACGTGCTGTTCCTGCGCGTTTGATTGCGAGCCCATACAATGAGGCAAAGGGGAAGGGAAGCGCTGAAGGTGAAGGGGGAGATGGGGCATTGTAGAGATGATGGCAGGCTTCCAGAGTCTGTGACGCAGTAGGAGGAAACTCTCAGGAGTGCTCGACAGAAGGTCTTCCATTGTTTTAAACAACACATGTCAAATAATTGGGCATTGAAAGAAAAGGCACATCCCAAGGTGGCAGTGGGACCCAGAGAAGTTCTCTCCTCAATGCCAAACTACCCAGCAGTCCTGCACCACCCTTGGAAGTCTGCGCTGTGTTCACGTAGGATGCAGGCACGCACTGGGCATTCCATTAAGGACACCAAGAGACATAACTGCTCCCTGGCAGATGCCCTGAAGTGGCCCCATGGGTGTAGCAGCCCGTATTTCATGACTGCAAGCATACCGTTGAAAGACGCCACCGTCTAGCGAACTGCTGCGCGTAGCATGCAACCCCCACTCGTTGCCGTTTCGCTGGCACATAACAACAGTACAACTACGGACATAGTTAAGCTTTCACCACCACGTCTTACGTGCTCTGAGAAGAAGTTGTTCCCTGGTTGTGGAGTAAACTTTCTTGCCTGTTCGAATGAGTCATGGGCCGGTCATACGAATACGCCGATTGGGGTTGTTCTTTGGATTGGCTTGCTTTTGATTGTGATTATGATTGTTTTAATGAGACATTACGAATCTCATTACCAACTTATACGTGACTCCACGCCTGTGTAATGATTGTCGTTTCCATGGAAAGAGGACAAAAAGGGCAAGCAGAGCACTGCTTCACTGTCAAGACGTCTGTTGTCAGACTACAACTGATTGCCTGGCGAAGGGGACCTGGGACTTATTAAGACACACTTATTCGATGATTTGTCTGTCTGTCTGTCAGCCAGTCTGTCTGTCTGTCTGTCTGTTTCTCTCTCTCTCTCTCTCTCTCTCTCTCTCTCTCTCTCTCTCTCTCTCTCTCCTTCTCTCTCTGTCTCTCTCTCTCTCTCTCTCTCTCTCTCTCTCTCTCTCTCTTCTCTCTCTCTCTTCTCTCTCCAGTTGTCTGTCTGTCTGTCTGTCTTCCTGTCTCTGTCTGTCGCTCTGTCTCTCCTCTCTGTCCTCTCTCTGTTCCGTCCCTTTCTGTCTATATCCCCAGCACATCTCTTCCATTCTGTCCTTTTCGTTCTGTGCTATCTTATACTGCGCCAGAATAAAAGACAAAGGAATCAACAACATCAAAAAGAAGTTTTCGTCATTCCACTTTTCCTGATTTTCGTTCATTCGTTCAGTGTGTACGTTTCTCTCTCTCTCTCTCTCTCTCTCTCTCTCTCTCTCTCTCTCTCTCTCTCTCTCCTTCTCTCTCTCTCTCTCTTGGACTGTGGGAAGCATAAGGGAAACGTGCCAAATGCAGCAAAGCTATCATTGTCAGGTGCACTTAATGTCACTGAACTGTGGTCATGATTGTTGACTGAGAGAGAGAGAGAGACTGGAGATATAAAGATATGCAAAGGAGAGAGAGAGAGAGAGAGAGAGAGAGAGAGAGAGAGAGAGAGAGAGACAAACAGACAGACAGACAGACAGAAAGAGAGAGCAGTTATGCGTGGGTATGTGAGCATGCGTGCGTGCGTGTGTGCGATTGTGTATGTGTATGTGTGTTTGTGCCTGCCTATCTGCCTGCCTGTCTAAGTGCGCGCGCGAGCGCGCAAGCCTGTGTGTGTGTGTGTGTGTGTGTGTGTGTGTGTGTGTGTGTGTGTGTGTGTGTGTGTGTGTGTGTGTGTCTTGCATTGTATGTGAGCGTGTGTGCGCGCGCGCGTGCTTGTGTGTGCGTGCGTGTGTGTGTGTACATACATGTGTGTGTTTGTTTTTGTCTGTGTCTGTATGTGTGTGTGTGTATTTGTGTGTGTATGTGTGTGTGTGTGTGTGTGTGTGTGTGTGTGTGTAAATGTGTGTTTCTGTGTCTGTGTGTCTGTAGGTGTTTGTGTGTGTGTCTGTCTGCCTGTTGTGTGTGTGTGTGTGTGTGTGTGTGTGTGTGTGTGTGTGTGTGTGTGTGTGTGTGTGTGTGTGCTGGACTTGTAAGCAAAATCACAAAGACGGTATCATTAAGTACGAGTTAGTTTCATAGTGTTTTTTCTTTCTTTCTTTCTTTCTTTCTCTTCTTTCTTTCTTTTTCTCCTAAAACCAGCGTCTCGCATCTGGACATTAACACACAGCGACAATGACAATGACAGATGAGATATTGTCCCTTCAGCACCCAGGCTGTTCAGACAAGGGGGCATGGGCACGTGTGAACATATCGCCTTCAGGTGACTCACACCGCTCTCTTCTAACCACACGCCCCCCCCCCCCCCCGCCCCCCCCTCACCCCCCGCATCGCTCTCCGCCTCGCTTCAGCTACCTCCCTGTGCCAACTTCCCTCCGCTGTCCCTCTATACACAAAATGATAGGCAATGAAACAGAGAGAGAGAGAGAGAGAGAGACACACACACACACACACACACACACACACACACACACACACACACACACACACACACACACACACACACACACACACACAATTGTCGACAGACAGACAGAGAAACAGACAGACAGGCAGAATGACGAAAGGGGGGAGGGAGGGGGGGGGCAGAAAGAGATAGAGTGAGGAGGAGGGGGAGAGAGAGATACAGTGAGGGCGGGATTGATAGAGAAAGGCAGAGTGAGAGAGACAGACAGACAGACAGACAGACAGACAGGCAGGCAGGCAGACAGAGAGAGAGAGAAGAGAGAGAGAAGAGAGAGAGAGAGAAGCGGTGAGGGACTGGGAAGGGTAAACACATAGACAGGCAGGTAACTGGCAGGTTTGTAAGGCGGACTATCATAGGAACAGGTCGACAGATGAACCGACCGACAGCCTGACAGTCAGTGGCATAAGACATGGGAGACACAGAGCTTGAGGACGAGGGCAGGAATAGGAGAAATGGCCTAATGATCTTAACCCGTACTACATCTGTGATGAAATGACGCATTATCTTCCCCTGAATTTGTATTTCCGGAACAGGCTGTTCATGTAGCGGGGCTTGGAAGATACTGAACAGATTCTACGTATATTGGGTCAACGAAGGCGTTACGTAACACCATCACATTGTGTCGGCAGCAGTGCTGTTTCTCCTCTGCCGAGTTTCCCCTTCACGACCCAGGAAGAAATTCCGCGGACTATGGCTGCTGGAACCGCCACAAAATGACCTTAGTTGTGTAGGGGAGACTAAGACCCATCTGGAATGACAGAAACATCACAATCAGTTCCAAGATCAGACTGATGCGCTCCCTGGTCATTGCCATATTTCTCTGTGCCTGTGAGACGTGGACTCTGACAGCTGAACTTGAGAGAAGGATTCAGGCATTAGAAATGACATGCTTCTGCAAGATCATTGGCATCTTATACAAAGACCACATTACCGACTTGGAGGTCCGGACCAGAGTAAGCAAAGCCATTGGACCATATGACGACCTGTTGTCCACGGTGAACAGAGGGAAAATGAGATGGTATGGTCATGCATTAAGATCAACAGGGCTTGCTAAAACCATTCTACAAGGAACAGTGCGAGGAGACAGAAGGAGAGGAAGACAGAGAAAGAGATGGGAGGACAACATCAGTGCATGGACTGGCCTCACACTCAGCAACTGCCTAAGAACGTCTGAGAACCGGGAGGAGTGGAGGAAGCTGGTTACGAAGTCTTCTGTGGCGCCACAACAGTCTTCAAGACTTCAGGATAGGTGATAGGTGATAGCCGTAGGGGAGGGTCGGAATTAAAGCTTTGGGAGTAATGAAAAAAAAGGGGCAAAGCGACAGGGGTAGGGGGGAACAGAGTGCATGGGGACGGGAATAAACGCTGAAGGAACAGCTGTAGGACGAAATAGGTCAAGGCCATCTATCTATCAGCGCTGGTTTCTCCTTCCTCTTTCTACTCTAAACAATCGGCAACAGAATCTGTCAGCTTCTTTACATGACTTTCAACATCTACCCTGACCGCGCTGTCGGGGTGTGCTGATACGAACACCTTGATCTGAAGTAGAAGGGGGTAGATAATGTTTGTAAATACTTGACATTTTATATCGATTCCGACAGACCGGCAGACATGGAGGGCGAGAAGAGGAGAAAGAGAAAGAGGGTGGATAGGGCACAGAGAGAGAAAGAGAGAACGAAGCTGGGGGGAGGGGTGAATTGGAAAACGAAGAGATAGGATGGGGAGCTAAGGTCTCTCTCTCTCTCTCTCTCTCTCTCTCTCTCCTCTCTCTCTCTCTCTCTCTCTCTCTCTCTCTCTCTCTCTCTCTCTGTATATTTGAAAACACACATTTAAAATTGGACCTGACAGGGGGCGTACAATCAACTGATAAGATGGCGGTGTGCCTGCTGCTGAGCACGTCATGTAAAAAGCAGACGCAACAGATTAAAACAGAAGAAAGAAATAAAAGGCAAAACAAGAACAGAAAGAGAAGGAAGAAACAAACCAAAAAAAAACAAGACGAAAAAGAACATACCATTTGAAACAAAGAACGAAGAATTAAAAAATAAAAAAGAAACAGTAGGCTCGAATGAAGGGAGAAAAAATAGAAAAACGGAGGAAAAAAAAGAACATTTAAAAAATACTTAAATGGACAGAAAAAAATAGAGAGAACGGCAAAAAGAAATGACAAACAGAAAGAAACAAAGAAAGAAGAAGTTAAGAAAGAAAGAAAGAAAGAAACGAAGAAACAAAAAACCAAAGAAATCAAAGAAGGAAAGCAAATGCATGTGCTGGAACAATAGTTGAAGCTTGGGAGGGCGAGGCAAAGGCATGGACGCTCTACGTGATGAGTTACACTGAACGAAAGGATAAGAAGCACTACCATTTCACTGCCTCTTCCCCGACGCTCTCAAAATGACACGGCAGTCTCGCTCGTCAAGCTTGTGATGCGCCGTAATTCTTCCAGACTGCCCAAGAAATTCCTCACCACTGAGGTATCTATTACCCTGATCTGACAATTGAAATCTAATATCTACAGAATCTAACAGTAAAATGCTGCAAAAAATAGTATACCATTCTTTACTTCAATGGATGCTTTCTCCAATGTCACTAAAAGCCAAACTCGGCTTAAATAAATCTGTACTGGGTTTAGGAACAATAGCTCTTTTCTATTGATGTTGGAGTTGGGAACGAAATACTGGCTCCAGATATTGTTGGTAGGCATTATGAGAAAGATTATCAATAAGAATTCATGTAGTAAATTTAAGTGGGATTTCATTCTGTTTTGTATCTGTTATGTGCAGATTTCTCGATAGATTTGTCGTCGTTTATCGTTCTAATGGCACGTTTCTGTGGGCAACAAAATGGCTTTATATTGGAAGAACCAGTGCTGCACCCAGGTAGTCTAGCAACAGCCAAGAAAACTCTGAATAAAGGCAAAATAAACAATTCATCTTGAATGAACACCAAGAACATGTTGAAATTTGTGATAAATGAGAAACACTCGAAGATATGTTTCATAACAAACAGAACATGTTCCTTCCATTATGGTTTTTCATCAGTGACAGCGCTCCGTTATTCGCTGGATAAGGACCTCTTCATGAATCATCTCAATTGTGGCTTCTTTCCTGTTCTGTCTTCTCTTGTGAGCACAAATTAACATAAATTCTGTTTTTTTCTGAATGGACAAATAAATCATTATGATCACACAAGTAGACGAAAACTTTTATTCAATCAGTCTTGTGACTAGTATGCTGTATTGGTGCATCGTCAACAACCAAATCACATATTGCAAGTTGAATGGAAAAAGGTAGGTTATTATCATACAAAGAAAAAGAAGGAGACGAAGAGAAGGAGGTGGAGGAGGTGGAGGAGAAGGAGAAGGAAGAAGAAGAAGAAGAAGAAGAAGAAGAAGAAGAAGAAGAAGAAGAACAACAACAACAACAACAACAACAACAGAAACAACAACAAAAAATGAAAACAACGACAAAAACAAACAACAACAACAACGACGACGACGACGACGACGACGACGACGACGACGACGACAACAATGAGACGACGCGAAAAACACAAACAACTGCAACAGCGCCACTTTCAACGATAACATTATTCCCAGGCACACCTTCTCTCTCTCTCTCTCCTCTCTCTCTCTCTCTCTCTCTCTCTCTCTCTCTCTCTCTCTCTCTCTCTCATATCACGTGTCTAAATCTCATCAACAAGCATTCCAACAGGAAATGACGACACAGACACTACCCTGTGATCACAGGGAAAAAAACAGGCAAGGTCAATAATCTCCCTTTGAAAGGTCGCCATAGGTCACAAACCAGGATCAGTGAGAAGGGTAGGGAAGGTCAGGGAGCAAAGGTCAAAGGAGGTCAAAGAGGGAGGCACTGGGAATGGGTAGGAGGAAGCAGGGAGGAGGCAGGGAGGAGGCAGGGAGGGAGAAAAAGACGAATGTTGAGAATAGGTCGCGATCTGCTCTATGGAACGCTAAATTTACTGTCGCTCTAAACTTCGTTCCAACCACAGCAACTGCTGTGCAGTGCAGACGTGTGAATGAGAGAGAGAGAGAGAGAGAGAGAGAGAGAGAGAGAGAGAGAGAGAGAGAGACAGACAGACAGACAGACAGACAGACAGACAGACAGAGACAAAGACAGAGAAAGAGAGAGATGAAGAGAGAGAGAGAGAGAGAGAGAGAGAGAGAGAGAGAGAGAGTGAGATGAAGAAACAAAGAGATGAGAAAGGAAGAGAAACAAAGAAATGGTAAATAAAAAGAACAGAAGCAAAGCATAGCGAAGCAAGAGAAAAGCAAAAACGGACAAAAGGAAAGAAAGAAGGGAAAGACCAACAGCCCAAAGAATGGATACTTGGAGGGCAAGGTTCGAAGAGAGAGAGAGAGAGGGGGGAGGGAGGAGAGAAAGGTCCATAGTCTCCCTTTCACATGTCAGAATCGTGAGCACCAGACCAGACAGCATGAGTGTGCACCTGCATCCTTGATCTCACTGCATGAGGTGAGCAGGAGGACACATGTGGACGAAGTCTCACACTGACCATGACAGAAGCGAAATGGTCACAGGAACCATGAGTTCATGTATACACCAACAGACTGACCACCAAAGCTGTCACAAATGGAAGGACCAGCATCCTGGCTAAGTTACCTGGAGCAAAGACAGTTACTGCAAGTGTGGCTACGAGCAAGTCACTCGACATACAGACCTGTTACGAAAAAAAAAAGAATTAGGTAAAGATAACGCCCGTGGTTCCATTGCAGATTTAGTTAGTTTTCTCAGGTTATAGGTGAGAGAAGCAGATCAAGACAGTGAAATATCTTATTTGAAGTGCACGCCAAAGTAACGATCGGGAAACTGTCTGCGATGCAGGTGCCCCAGGGGCAGCGTTTCACTTCCATTGTTTGCCATTTTCTCTCTGTGATTGACCTGTTCAACTGATAAATATGGCATAAATGCTTTGCGCGTGCACATCAACAGCATCTGTCGCATAAAAAGAACGGAGAGATCACTTTCCCTAAACTCGAGATCTAATGCAGATTACCTCCCTTCCAGATTTCCGAACATCATCTGTTACAGAGCAGAGAAAGCAGTCATGTAGACTGCCTAATGATTCAGGACCACACCTCAGACATATGCCTAGATGTGGTCTTCCACTAAGATGCCTTCTTTGTCCAGTGGCTCTGGAGAGTGGTCATTTCCCATATCTGACACCGGCAACGGATCGGATGGTCCAGTAGATTAGATCTCCAATGGACCCCACCTCGCTGTGAAGTCCCAGGGTACAAGGTGGCAAAAGTAGAAGCCTCGGGAGACCAGTCAGACGACGGCGTCAGCTACCGTAAGAAGACAATCACGATCGATCAGATCTCTCCGGCAACTACAGACAAATAAGAAGACCACCATCACTTGCCCAGAGAGCCGCAAGTGATCTTGGGGAGGCTTTGAACCACCCACAAACGGTTGAACGTTCCCATGAACAAAACGTTCAGAATGCCCTCTTTATCAAAGACGACAAATAGTATCTTGAAAAGTATTTGAAATAACTCCGCCAGGCAACATGGACAAACGAATCACAAGACAAAACACGACGCGTTTCGACCTCTTAGGTCTTCTTCAGGCAAGATAAACAACGCTAAAGACAACAAAAATGAAGAACGACAAGATTAGCGAGTTTTGTCTCGTGATTCGTGTGTCCGTATTATCTGGCGGAATTGGTTGAAATGTCAGCCTGCAGTCGCCTCACTATGCCACTGACAAACGTGTGATTAGAACCATCTCCACTGAGGACCAAACTTTACGCCAGGCGGCAGGACGTGGCGAGCACAGCCTGATTCATCACTCCTGGCGAGAACTGACTGTGTGTAACTAAAAACGGACACAAGAACAGCACAGAATGAGATCGAAAAAGAAATGAAAAAAGGAAGAAAGAAAAGGAAGGAGGAAAAAGTGGGATAGAAACAGAATCAAAGAAAGAAACGACGACAGAAAAAAAATGACAATACGAGGGGGGGGGGGGGGGGGGAAGAAAGAAAACAAGGGGGAAATGATAACTATCGCTTTTTCCATGACATTTTGGTCAACATTGAATGTGCTGGTGCAACCAGAAACAAAAGTGAAATACAGAGAAAAAGATGACGTCTTGCTTCGCCGTGACAACAAGTCCAGCTGTAACGAACAGAAATCTGATGGAGTAGTTTAGAGAAAGAAAAAGAAACAAAGAAAAAGAAGAAAAAGCTGGGAGTGGGAAGAGAAAAAAAAAAGGGTTAGGAAAGTGACATGGAAAGGGTGAGGAACGATGGCGACA
Source organism: Conus canariensis (assembly GCA_033310375.1). Lineage (NCBI taxonomy): Eukaryota > Metazoa > Mollusca > Gastropoda > Neogastropoda > Conidae > Conus > Conus canariensis. The sequence goes on from CM065717.1 coordinate 7,614,317, forward strand.
GTTTACAGCTAGCTCATTATCTCTTAATATGTCCATCCACTCTTTACGACAGTTTACAGCTAGCTCATTATCTCTTAATATGTCCAGCCACTCTTTACGACAGTTTACAGCTATGTCATTATCTCTTAATATGTCC
>CM065717.1:7621952-7624452 GCA_033310375.1 Conus canariensis
AGAGACAGAGAGAGAGAGTAAGAGACAGACAGACAGAGAAAGAGAGACACAGAGAGAGAGAAAGAGTAAGAGACAGACAGACAGACAATAGGCAGACAGACAGACAGACAGACAGAGAGAAGCATTAACACACCAGATTCTGCTGGACTGGGGATAGCAACATGCTTAAGACATCGTTGTCTTCACAGGACATATTTGGATGGTTCCCATTTGCTGTTCGTTAAGAATTTCATGTTTACCGTTCAACCTCTTTCTGAAACGCCTCCCCCTATCTCCCGTGGACCATCTCTTCCCTCCCAAACCCCCCCCCCCCCCCCCCCCGCATTCCTCACCCCCTCCCCCTCACTCCCATTTCTCCTCAACCCCGAATTCTTGTCATGTCATTGTTATAATAACTCAAAAAAAAATGTTTGGTTGCATTTGTTCCACCCTTCAACTTTTTCTTTGTATAGAGAAATCTTTCGTCTTTTTCGCTCCCATGTTCTTTCTCTCCCCCCCCCCCCCCCCACCGCCATTTTGTTTTTAAAACTTTTCGCCAAATCATCGTCTTAATACCGGCATAGACTGTTGGTCTGCACTTGTTTTTTCCCCCACTTCGAATTTATTTGGCATACTGCTGTTTGGTCAATCAGTGGGAGATGCAATATTTCGGAGGATCCAAGTAAAGCTTAGCCACGGGTATAACTGACAATGCTTGGGTTACCATACAGCAGAGCTGACCATGTTGACTGTTGGCACATGTTTAACTCCCTTACATTCTTGATGGATCCGGATTTAAAGATTTGTGCTCAATCTGGTTACTCTCTGGTTATTTTATTTATCATGCAGCCTAGCGGTAATATAGAAATGTTTCCTTACCCGAAGTACTCTCTGGTTATTCTATTTCCATGCGGCCGATTTCTCCTATGCAGTCTATTTCCCTATAGTGTTCTATTCTGTTCTCTTGTCTAACCTTTGTTGGCTGCTTCGGAAGGCTACCAGATATTGTTTCCATGCTGACGGTGTTGAGACTGCTGCCGATTGGAGCTGATGTATGTGCATGTGACAAAGGATGGATGAAGTACTGCCGGATTCCTATGAATGAGTTCCAGCTAAAGTAGGAACCAACTACGACAGTGACGATTTGCATTTATACAACGTGTTTTTCAGTCCTGTCTTTTTTCTCTTCTCCTCCTTCGCCCACTTCTCATCCCCCCCCCCCTCCCCCCTTCACATTTTCCCCACTTTGTTTATAGGTATGATAGTAAAGTTACTATGTTATTGTTTAGTCTGCACTTACTTTTAGCATTACCTATTAGTTGTGAAGAATGAAAATTGTGCACAGACTATGGGCTGTTCAGAGGATGCTACCATATACGGTGGGTACAAACGTATTGATAGCAGTGAGCCCGGACAGCTGAATCAAACTGCAATCATTTCCATTTCAAAGTGAGGTGACTGCACGCGGAAACTGAAACAAAACTAAAAGAAAAACTACTCTGCCGCCCAACGACAGAAACAAACCAATTACACGACAAACACGACGCGTTTCGACCTCTTCTGTCTTCTTCGGGCAAGACGAACAACATTGAAGACTGAAAACGAAGAAGGAACAATCACTTATCTCTTCAAATGAGCAATTTTGCAATTCAGTTATTTAATTTCTTCGTTTTCATTGTTCTGAATGTTGTTTACCTTACCTGAGGAAGACTTAAGAGATCGAACCATGTTGTGTTTTGTCTTATGATTTGTTTGTCTCTGTTAACGGGCGGCGTTTCTTAAAATTCCTTTCGAAAATTAACTCCTTTCAGTTTTTTTAATCTCTCGTTCTTAAAAGCAACATTTGCTTCCTGTTCAAGGAAGTTACGGATGACATAACTTACATAAGCTGTATCAGGCTCTTTGAGACCTTCCTGTCACTTTCTAAGACATGTTTCAGGATGTACGATCCACTGGGTCTGTAAACATTCTCCCCATTCATCCTGTTCATGTCACTTCCCTTGTATTCTCTGTTAACTCAACCTCCCTGACTGAATCGGAGGTTGAGGTGGATACAGCGCACGCAACATTGTTGAGAGTGAAAAAAAAATTGCGAAGAATCTCCACCACCGGGGAACACTTTACTATTTATAGTCTGGTGAAAACTGGAGATGTTACAAAGAACAGCGTTCAGCTATCAAAAACGGCCTGCCTCATCTCCGGCTCGGAAAAACAACATCTGTCTTCTTAGAATCCAGGAGGAAGGGAGCTATAAACAGAAAGACTGTCAGTGACAGGTTCAGTATTGTCAGTGGAAACAACTGCAGCCAATAACGAAGGGAAAATCAACAACAAACAAGTGAAGAGGGGAAAAAAGGAAAGACAGAAAGTAATTAACAGGACAGAAATGGGTCTCCAAACGTATTCCACATGCATTTTCAGTCTGCGGCTTTTATTTATATCTTTCATCCTTGTTGTTTGTTCATCTATTTTCTTTCTTTTCATGATAGTTGGTGCCCCTCGCAGTCTGAAATACCAAGAC
>CM065717.1:7626952-7629452 GCA_033310375.1 Conus canariensis
CTGCCTCCTTTGTTTCTCTTTCTTCTTTCGTATTTCTTCCTCATCTTTTTTTTTTTCTTCTTTCTTTTTTTATCTTCCTGTTCCTTCTTCTTGTCCTCCTTTGTCTTTCTTCCTCTACCTTTTTCATGTCTTTTTTCTTCTTTTTCTTTCCACTTGTTCCTGTTCCTTCTTCTTTTCTTTCTTGTCCTTCTTCCTTTTACTTCTTCCGTCTTTTTTCTTCTTTTTCTTTCCACTTGTTCCTGTTCCTTCTTCTTTTCCTTCGTCCTTCTTCTTCTACTTCTTCCGTCTTTTTTTCTTCTATTTCTTTCTACTTCTTCCTGTTCCTTCTGCTTTTCCTTCTTCGTCCTTCTTCCTCTACTTCTTCCGTCCTTTTTCTTTCTACTTCTTCCTGTTCTCTCCTTCTATTCCTACTTCTCCCTTCTCCACTCCAGGTTCAACTGAACAAGCGTGGCAGACTGGGTGTGTTCACAGGACTTGGGTAATGACATGTACCCATAAAAAAAATGGATGCGTACACTGGAAGAGTTTCATTGCTTTCATTGGTTGTCTGGGTAAGGTTTTATACTTAGACTTTCAGACTTTCATGCCCTCTTCTTAACCTCCACCCCTACCTCCCATCCTATGTCTCCGCCCCCTCCCCCCTTCCTTCCCCTCCTCGCTTCCTTACCTTCCGAATCTTTGCCAAGTCGTTATTATAAAAAAAAAATGCAGAAAATGTTTGGCTGCACTTCTTGTACCTAATGCTTCGTTGATGTAGAGAAATTTCACATCTCTTTCGATCACATTTTCTCTTCCCTCCCCCAATCCATCCCCACATTTCTTTTTCTAAAAAGAAAAGAAAAAATAAAGTTTTTCAAGTCATCATTTAAATGATGGAAGAATTGTTGATCTGCACTTATTTTATTCCATATGAGATTTGTTCGGCTTATTATTCTTTGGTCAAGACTGCCTCTCTGGGAAAGCTAAGTCAAAGCTATTCTGGGCAGTCCTTAGCCGCTGTCAACGCTGATGTGACTGACAATGCTTGGGTTATTAATAATAAACAGTATAACTGACCATAAATTCTGATTGCTGGCAACTTTTGTATCCTTGATGGATCCTCAAGCATAGCCTCAAAGATCTTTTTTCTTCTTACATCTATTACTCTTAACGTATTTATTGTAGTTTTCAGGCAACTCATTTTTGCAAATCTTTCCTTGATGGGCAGGTCATATAGCTCGCATGCCAGACCACACCGGCTACCCAAAAGACTTCCACGGTGAACTGCAACAAGGAAAGTGTTCCCACGGATGACAAAGAATCGCTTCAAAGACACTCTCAAAACATCCTTGAAAGCGTTTAACATCAACCCTGACACATGGGAACAAACTGCTATGGATCGAACTAGATGGCGTTACTCTATCCACAGAAGTGCCAATGTATGGGAAGAAAGGAGGACAGCTGTAGCGCAACAAAAGAGAACGGAGAAAAGAGAAAAAGGAAAGCCCGTGTCAGTAAGCAAGAGCAGGTCTTTCACATTGCCTGTCCAAGCTGTCGCCGCACATTCCGTGCACGCATCGGCTTGATTAGCCACCTGCATATCCACAAATCAATTCAGCTCCCCCCCCCCCCCCTCCAACCCCAAAATGACTCAAGTGGTTCTCGTGGATTCGACGAACGAACAACATTGATTGTAGTTTTCATTATATATATATATATATATATTCAATTATAAACAAAGCTTGCTCTTATGTCTTAGATTGAAGAAATAGGGGGAGATAAGCATTCATATCTGCAGTGGTAGATCATTCTGCCAACTAACAGTATGTGCTTGAGTGGGTGAACGGGAAAAAATAAAATAAATGCTTCTCAAAATGAGCCTTTAGCAAGCTTATAGTCTCCAAGTGGGAGACGATCTCCAATGAGGAGAAAACCCACTAACATATAACTCCTGGTCAGATACCGATATTTCGAAACCTGATTGTTTCTCCTCAGTGACCGCGGAAAGTGGTAATATGACTCCTCTGCCTTTTCGGTTTTAAGAAGAATGCTATCCCAGAAAAGGCTGGTGTGCAATACCGTAGTATGTTTGTTGAGTTTTCAAAAAACCAACCAAAGGTGCCACCTAAGAAGCAAAAGAAAATCAAGAAAGAGCAAAACAAACTACATTTTCTTGCGAAAAGTAGAAAATATAAAAAGATAACCTCTCAAGACACAAGTGCTGAGGGCCAGTTCTTGGAATGAATCCGCAAGGGACTAAATTACAATAAACTAATAAATTCCAAGGATAAGTACCGAGCACCATTCCAGCAACTTACAGAGCAGCTAGGTGTTGCAATAACTGCAAGAAATATTCAATTATAAACAAAGCTTGCTCTTATGTCTTAGATTGAAGAAATAGGGGGAGATATAGATTATATAATATATATATATATATATAATGCAATCTATGCTCCACAGAAAAATGGTTAATATTATGCAAACCACACTTAGCAACTCTGAACACAAAAGTAGAAATTGT
>CM065717.1:7636952-7643833 GCA_033310375.1 Conus canariensis
ACCGCTGGCAGCTGCAACTCAAGAGTGAAACTTCAAAGAGAAATCACAATGAATATGCCGGACAGAAAGGCACAAACAAATTACAAGACAAAACACGACGCATTTCGACCTCTTTGGTCTTCTTCAGGCAAGATCAAGAACATTCAGGACAATGACAACGAAGAACGAGCAAGCACTTATCTTGTCAAACTGGGAGCCTGATGGGGGTGGAATCATTGTTTTTTCTTCTTCTTCTTTTTTTTTTTTTTTTTCCAAACTCGAGCAAGCATTCTGTCTGGGTTGCTGGCGACAGGTCTGTAAAACGTGTTTCAGAAGTGTCTCAATAATATGCAAATGCCGCGAAGAATCCTTTACCAATCAGAGGACGGGTTCTATACAAGATGTTCTAGGGTGTGAAGTGAAAAAAAGGAGAGACTGGTACAAAATTAGAAAACATGTCCTTCTTACTTTTAGCTATACAGATTACGCCGGTCTGTGTTTGAGGAGACAATGCAGATGATCAACGGGGGAAAGCCAGCATCACAGACCGGGTTGCTTACACTTTCTCTGTCTTCTCCATCTCTCCTTCATCCAGTTTGTGTATAAGAATGTCGATGTCGGGAGAGGAAATCCGAATTCTTTAAATATTTCTGCATGATAACCCCGTCGCGCTGCTTTTGCTTTCTGATAAAGAGGTTTAGTCTCGCTGGAACTTTTTTTAGCGGTGATGTTTAAGTGGTTGATTATCATTACGACTGTAGTATTGTCTTTTATATCCACCCTAGCCCAACAAATCTTAAATAAATGTTAGCGAACCGCCCAGAGGAAACGTGGACAAACGAGTCACAAGACAAAAACACAACGCGTTTCGACCTCTTAGGTCTTCTTCGGGTAAGACACAAACGAATAAAATAACGAAAATTCACTTAACTTTGATCGCTTCAGAGTTCAGCGCTAGGAAGAAGGCGTTGAATGAGAACGAGCTTGTTATTTTTATTCGTTTGTGTCTTACCGAAGAAGACCTAAGAGGTCGAAACGCGTTGCGTTTTGTCTTGTGATCGTTTGTCCACGTTTTCTCTGGGCGGTTTCGCTAAATTTTTTAAGATTTGTTTAGATTTCCGCCTGCAGTGTCTCACTTTGCAACTAACTCCACCCAAAGCCCATTAAGCCTCTCTCCTCTTTGCTTCTGTTTTTTTTTTTTTCTTTCTTTTTTTGTTTAAAATTTCATTTATTCAATTCAAATCAATATGTTTACGATTTGTCCGCATTTTCTTTAATATTTCTGCTTTAAAAACTACAACACGAAATAATGTTTAAAAATGTTAGTTAAAATCAAGAAAAAAAGTGGTGTTCAACTTTTGTGTAATAGACAATGACAAATAATAAAGTTCAATAAATAGTAGAAGAAATACTACTGACAATTGATTTTTGACGGCCGAGTCCCGCAGAAGAAGGTAAGAACTTGGTGGTGCATGTGAGGGTTTCAGCAGGATGCAGTGTGTAAACACGCATGTAACCACCCATGCGCTAGCACATACATACCACATACATACATACTTTACTAGCACGCAGGTTTGAACATAAAGAGCGCACGCGCGTTCGCCGCACGCGCCCACCACACAAACCACACACACACGCGCGCGCGCGCGCGCGCGCGCGCGCGCACGTACGTACGCACGAACGCACGAACGCCGCACGCACGCAGACGCACACACTACACACCGCACATATGCACGCACGCACGCATGCACGCACGCACGCACACACAATTTTTCTTTTTCCCCAATAAGCCTTATTCCCAACTTTTTTATCTATTCTTTTACTTATTTATTCATTTATTTATTTATGTATTATTTATTTATTTATCTGTTTATTATTTTATATTTATTTTTTTTTCTTATATTGATATATTCATTTATTATTTATTTAGTAATTAATTAATTTATCTATTCATTCATTTGTTTAGTCATCTAGCTGTCACTCTTGCGCACTGTAGCTTCAGGACAGGCAGCGGATATGGATTAGTCCGCACGTGAGGCAATTCCTCGATGAAATGAAAATGAAAGGAATCCGCTTGTGTCAGTGCGGCTGTACCCACGGGTTCCTTGTCTGTGTCAGTGCGGTGTACCACGTGCTTCTTTCGTCTGTTGCCAATGGGCTGTCTGTCCTACGTGGTTTTCCTTCGTCTGTTTTCGGCGGCTGTATCACGTACTTCCTTGTCTGTGTCAGTGCGGCTGTACCCACGGGGGTTCCTTTGTCTGTGTCGTGCGGCTGTTCCCACGTGGTTCCTTCGTCTGTGGCGTGGGCTGTCCCCAATGTTCCCTTTCGTCTGTGTCAGTGCGGCTGTACTCACGTGGTTCCTTCGTCTGCTTCAGTGCGGCTGTACCACGTGGTTCCTTTTTGTGTCAATGCGGCTGTACCCCGTGGTTCCTTTAGTTTCGGTTTCAAAGTGAGGTGACTGCGGCGGAAGCTGAAAATAATTTTCAAAGGAATTTAAAGAAAATCCGCCAGTTAAATGGATTTGAGAAGATAAGTGGCTGCTCGTTCTTCGTTTTCATTGTCCTGATATGCTTTTTTTGCCTGAAAAAGAGCTGAAATGTCGAAACGCGTCGTGTTTGTCTGGTAATTTGGTTTGTTATGTTCACTGGGGGAATTCACATTTGATTCCTTTTAAAATTTCCTTGTTTTGTTTAGGGTCAGAATTAACAAATGTTTAAAGATCATATATAAGAATCTCTTTACGAACGAGTCCCTATTTTTTCAGTCTTGCTTTGGAAAGGGGGGGGGGGGGGGGGGAGATGGAACGAGAGACGGGGGTGGGGGGGGGGGTGGGAAGGGGAGTATCTTTTTTGGGGTCAGTGTGGTCAGACAAGTGAAAAGTTCCAAAAAAGAGTCTTTTTCAGGAGGGGGTGGATAGGACGGTCCTTTTTGGAATGTTTCCTTGCATTTAAAAAGAAAAAAAAGGTAACATAAACAAGTAACGCGCCGTGAAAGGTGTATGCCATCGTAGAAGCTTTTTTTCGGTAGATTCTTGTTTTGGTGTGTGGGTTTTTTTTTTTTTTTTTGTTGTTTTTTTTTGGGTTTGTTTTTTTTTTTTGTTTTTTGTTTTTTTTTGGGGGGGTTTTTTTTTTTTTTTTTTTTTTTTTTTTTAGTTTTTTGGGGGTTTTGCTTTATCCTCATTAAAAAAGTTTTCGAGAGAATCTCTCTCTCTCTTCTCTCTCTTCTCTCTCTCTTCTCTCTCTTCTTCTCTCTCTCTCTTTTCCCTTGTTTGTGGTGTGTGGTGTGTGTAGTGTGTCGCGCGCGCGCCCGCGTGCGCGCGCGGGTGGGTGTGGGGGTGTTTTTTGTGATGTGTGTTGGTGGTGGTGGTGTGTGGGGTGTGTATGTGGCATGGTGGTGCGGGTGTGTGTGTGTGTGTGTGTTGTTGTGTGTGTGGCGCATGCTGCGGCGTGCAGCGTGCGTGCGTGCGTGCGGCGTTTTTGTGGGGTGTGTGTGTGTGTGTGTGTGTGTGGGGTGTTTGTGTTTTGTGGTGTGTGTGTGTGTGATTTGTTTTCTTTATCACACCTCAGTTATTTCATTTGTTTGGCAGAGATTGCTCAAAACAAAAGCCGCTTTCATCTTCCAAATTTTCAACACGACAAAAAATAGACAAAGCTAAACACCTTTCCACATGAAAAAGATGCATGACAACAAAAGAAAAAAAACAAAACACGTTAATTCAGTGGAAAAACATCCCTAAAAGCTCCAAAAAAAAAGCGATTCCCAATTAAAAAAAAATGTTAGGGAAAATTTCTTCTTTTTCTGTACACAAATGTATATCTAATAAAATTCTCCCCCTTTTTTGTCAGGATTCCTAAGGTCGTTAGAGGAGGGAAAGGTGGATACTTGGACGTTTCGTCAGGTTCCCCTGAAGGTTTTTTTAGAGAAGAGATGAAATGGTGGATACTTTGGTGTTGTCAGGATTCAAAGGGTCGTTAGAGAGAGATGAAATGGTGGATACATTGACGTTTTGGGGAGGATTTCTGAAAGTCGTTAGAGAGGATGAAATGGTGGATACTTTGAGTGTTGTGAGGATGTCTGAAGGTCGTTAGAGAGGGTTGACATGTGGATATTTTGACGTATTGTCAGGATTTCTGAGGGCGTTAGGGAGGTGACATGGGGATACATGGACGTATTGTCAGGACCTAAGGTCGTTAGAGAGAGAGATGACATGGTGGATACTTGACGTGTTGTCAGGTTCCCCTAAAGGCGTTAGGAGAGGTGAAATGGGGGATACTTGGTGTTGTCAGGATTCCTGAAGGTCGTTGAGAGAGGAAAAATGGGGATACTTGGGGTTTGTCAGGATTCCTGAGGGTCTTAAGAGAGGGAAAAAGGTGGATCTTGAGATTGTCGGATTATGAAGGCCGTTGATAGAGGAAATGGGATACATTGTCGTGTTGTCAGGATTCCTGAAGGCGTTAGAGAGAGAGAAATGGTGGATACTTGAGTGTCGTCAGGTTCCTAAGGTCGTTAGAGAGAGAGGTGACATGGTGGAACATTGACTTTTGTCGGAAAATTACTAAGGCCGTTAGAGAGAGAGGTGAAATGGTGGATACTTGAGTTTGTCAGGATTCCCTGAAGGTCTTAGAGAGAGAGGTGAAAATGGTGGATACATTGACGTATTGTGGGGTTCCCCTGAAGGTTTTTAGAGAGAGAGATGAAATGTGGATAATTACTTTTGTCGGTTTTACTGAAGGCCGTTAGATGAGATGAAAAGTGGATACATTGTGTGTTGTAGGTTCCTGAAGGTGTTAGAGAGAGATGAAATGGTGGATACATTGGTGTTGTCGGGTTTTCCGAAGGTCGTTCATGAGATGTGAGTGGGTAAATTTCCCCACAACAAATTCTCTCTGTTTCAAAATAAAGTAAAAGGATTTTTCTGCACTTGTTTAAGAGGATTATGGATTGGTTTGCCCCCCCCCCTTTTCAATGCGTGCATTCAAAAACCCCTAAATATGTTGGAGGAGGAGAAAGAGAGAGAGAGAGAGAGAGAGAGAGGATAGTGTGTGTGTGTGTGTTGTGTGTGTGTGTGTGTGGGTGTGTGTGTATGTGTGTGGGTGTATGTGTTTGTGTGTGTGTGTGTGTGTGTGTGTGGTGGTGTGGTGTGTGTGTGTGTGTGGTGTGTGTGTGTGTTTTGGGCGTGCATGCATGCGCGCGCGCACCTGCTTTTTGTGTGTGTGTGTGTTGTGTGTGTGTGTGTGTGTGGTGTGTGTGTGGTGTGTGTGTGTGTGTGGTGTGGGGTTTTTGGGGGGTTGTGTTGTGTGTGTTAGGGAATCCCCTATTCATATTAACTCACTCGGAAGGTTTTAATTTAATAAAAACATTGTGCACCTCGAATGTGTGCTTGAGGGAAAAGGGGAAAGGAGGAGAGAGGGGAGAGAGAGAGAGAGAGAGAGAGAGAGGAGAGAGAGGGGGAGAGGGGAACAAAAAAATTTTTTCGCGAGGATGCAGAGTGAGTAGTTTTTGGTTGAACAGAATTTTCTCCTACTGAAACGACCCCCCCCCCCCCCCCCCCCCCCTTCCTCCTCAGCGTGATCCATTGGTGAAGATCCACTCGGAGAAAATCCATGTCCATACTAATTTACCCCCAACAAACATCTTCACTCTTAATGACACATTTTCAAAGGGGTTTTTAAAAGGGTTGGATATGGAGTTCAGTAATGAAAAAAAGTACATCGCCCCTACACATTCCCCCCCAAAGGGGGGTTCGAGTGTAAAACTTTTTATTTGTTTATTGAAAGGATCAACGTAAATACACGTACCCGCCACACGAACCTCGTCTCTCAGTCTCAACATATTTTTTTAAAGATTACAAAAAGCTGTCAATGAGAGGTTCCACTTTTCAGATGTCCTCCAAAGGTCCCTCCCCCCAAAAACTAGGTTTTAAGTAAAATTTATAGGTTGTTCTTTTGAGGGTTCCCTGTGTCAGATTGCCTCCAAAAAAAGGTCCCTCCTAAAAAATCTAGGGGTTTTTAATAATTTTTTAGGTTGTTATTGAGAGGTTCCCCCGTGGGGGGGTTCCCCCCCCCCGGGAAAAAAGAAGCGAAATCAAAACCCTGAAAAATTTTTTTAGGCCCCTTTTGATTTTGGTCAATTGTTTGTTTGACCTAAGATAAAAGACTTCCCCCCTATAAAGATTCAAATTTTAAGGATTTCCAAAGTGGAGATGAGGATTTCAAATGTGTTAAAATGTACATAGAAAAGACCTTTCTTCTCTGACTTTGATTGATAACTGCTATTTTGAAATGATGTTTTTTCTTCCCCCCCCTATGGGGGAATGCATTAAATTTTCGGGTTTTTGTCACAGTATGATTTTCTACTTTCGTACAGGCGGTGGGGGAAAGGACTATGCTTTTTCAAAGACTCCCCCTTGTCCAAAAATCGAGTTTTAAGGACTTTCAGGATTCCCCCCCCCCAATTTTCCCCCCCCCCCCCCCCCCCCCCCCCACACACACACACACCACCACCCTTGCCCCCATTCCACCAAAACCCCACACCCTCGACGAAAACCCGCCCTCTTTCCTCGCCCCCCCTCTGTCGCCCCCCCCCCCCCCCGCCCCCCCCCCCCGCCCCCCCCCCCCCACACAAAACACCACCACATCCCCTCCCACCTCCCTTTCCTCTCCAAATCCCCCTTTTCTTTTCCCCAAATTCGCATTATCTGTTTTGACATCAGAGGAAAAAAGCAACAGGAGAAAGGGGGGCAGCATTAAACTCGGCACTGCGTGACCCTGATCGGAGACAGGCAAAACGATCCCCCCGAGAGCTGGAGGGTCGAAAAAAAAACAGATGGCTGAGTGGTGCCACAAAGTGTCCGCGTGAATGAAATTCAAGGACATTAGCTGTCGTGTTTGCCTGTGAGTTTG
>CM065717.1:7653933-7658933 GCA_033310375.1 Conus canariensis
CCATCACCCTCGACGAAAACCCGCCCGTCTTCTCCTCGCCCCTGCTCTGTCGCCCCCCCCCCCCCCGCCCCCCTCCCCGCCCCCGCCCCCCCACACACACACACCACCACATCCCCTCCCACCTCCCTCTTCCATCATCTCCAAATCCCATTATCTTTCCGAAGTTCGCATTATCTGTTTCTGACATCAGAGGAGAAAAGCAACAGGAGAAGGATGCAGACATTAAACTCGGCACTGCGTGACCCATGATCGGCAGACACGGCAAAACGATCCGCCAGAGAGCTGGAGGTGTCTGAGAGAAAAAAACATGATGGCTGAGTGGTGCCACAAAGTGTCCGCGTGAATGAAATTCAAGGACATTAGCTGTCGTGTTTGCCTGTGAGTTTGACCTGTTGTTTCTTAACCAGGATCTACGATGGCAGTTATTTCATTTCCTGGGATAGAAGATGACCTTTTTCAGTCAACATGTATGCGTTTTGTTTAGGACAACTTTGGGTCACATCTGCAGGGACCCACACGCACTCATAAGTAGACAAGCACACAAACGCACATTTGCGCGTGCATACAGGTAGTTGCATACCTTGCATTACGCATGCCAACATGACTGCACGCGCATGAATGCTAAACAGCAATACCAACAATATGAACAGAGACGATAGAACATCATTATATCACAATATTCACCGCATTCCTGTAGCACTGCCTTCACCCCCTGCATCCCCCCCCCTTTCCTCCTGCCCTCTCCCTCCCCTTACTTTCCGTCTACCCACCCCATGCCCTGCTCTTCTTATCCCTCCCCAGCTCCTCCCCCCCCCCCCACCACTCTCCTCCAGGTAAATTCTTCTTGCAGCCTCTGCATATGCCAGCAACAGCACCATCATTACCCAGACCGCGTGCTGCGATAATGTCTTGTCTTTAGTTCTTGTTGGGGATTTGAACCCAGAGCCTCTCATTTCTGGTGAGAACCGGTTGCTGTCATGTTTTTATAAGGCCTGCTTCCTGACGCCTGCTTTTTTGTTTCGTTTCTGTGCTTTTTTTCTTTTTCTTTTTTTTTTTTGCGGGGGGAGGAGGGGGGGAGGCTCGGAGGAAATGTCGCTTTGTTCATCCAGACATAATGTAATGGCACAAGAGAGATGCAAAACAACTTTTCGTACAGAATGGCGTTTTCTGTGTTTCCTGTCTGAAACAATTTTAAAGCAAAAGATTCCAAAGCCATTTCGCACGTGAACTCATTTCAAGATGTTCTCTAGTCCGGCAAAATACAGTTCTTGCATTTCGCATTAGGAGCTAACGAAGAGCGCAGCTAACATAACCTGAACATGCCTCACTAGATTATATCCTCCAGCGCTGGGTGCAGACAGTGGTGCTGACCCAATCCATCAGCTCCAGAGATACCAGCAAACAAACCTCTTCAGACTGAGAACTGGCCACTGCCGACTGCTGAGCCACCTCAGCCGAATTAAGATTGCCCACACAGATGAATGTCCGTGTGGCACTGGATCTTAGACCCAGGACACGTCCTCCAACACTGTCCAGCCCATGATGTTCTACGGCGTCAAACCTGGCCAGAGGGCGCAGAGCTGCAGATGCAGCTTTGGGGCAGCCGTCAAGACCTCGGGAAGACTGTGGTGCATCGTGGCGACAGGATTAAACATCTGACGCAACCAAAACATCGACCGCAGAAGAAGAAGAAGAAGAAGAAGAAGAAGAAGAAGAAGAAGAAGAAGAAGAAGATGACGATGATGATGATGATGATGATGATGATGATGATGATGATGATGATGATGATGATGGAGAAGAAGAAGAAGAAGAAGAAGAAGAAGAAGAAGAAGAAGAAGAAGAAGATCATCCAGCAAACAAATACTGAACAGGTCCGCTTAACGGTTTTACAGTTTAAAAAAAAACTGAGTTGCCATACATTTATTCCATCGCCATTTGATCTGTGGAGCGCCGTTCTGCAGATTGATGGAGCCAGGCTCCCAGAACCAAGAAACTGATCACCGATTTTGTGCATCAGTTGAAAAGTTGATGGTGAAGTGCTTCAGCTCGAAGGTGTGACAGTGTGCTGTGGATGTCGTGTGACATGCCTCTAAACAAACAGCTTTTTGCCTGGTTTGCTTTATAAGGAACGGATGTTTAAGCTGTTTTGCCGGTGAGCTCGGTTTACAACGTTACTCTCTGGCATAGTGTCTTTCTGGCATTTTGCGTCCTCACCCAATAATCATAAGAGGTAACGTTGCTTATAGCCCGGCTGATCGCAAAGGACCAAATCAGGTTCAAGTCAACTCATAAGTTATTAAAAAATGAAAACCTCATTTACACAACCCTTTGAAATACATCTAAAAAGACACCGGAAATTTCGTTGAAAACCTTTCTTCTGTACAATTTTAGATCAGATGAAAAAATGTGGATCTCTTTCAGAAATCCATTGATCGCATCAGGTGGCACATCTGTGAACAAAAGTTTCATTGAGTGTGCTGTAAAGTGTTCATCAGCCAATGAACAACGCTGCTGGAAGTCACGTGACTATTTTGCTCGACAATCAAGGAGCTGACGAGAGGGGGACAGGCTCGTTTCGAATTTTTAACATGACGCGACTTTGTTTCGGGTCCATTTACTCCCTCACTGCTGAAACGGTGGGACGCAATGTTGAACACGGAAAGAAACACACACACACACACACACACACACACACACACACACACATGAGTAACACGTTTCGACTCGGAGTCGTCTATCTACTGACAAGACAAACCAAGGACACGGGGGGTAAAAGAGGAAAAGACTAGACGGGAACTGGGGAGATCCCAGACCTCTGTGATAGTGGAACAGGCCTCTTGGTCCGCTCTTTGATCTGGGTCTCTAAAGAGAATTGGTTCGTCCTCCGGTCACAGTCCGTTTGTCCACCCCGTTTCCTCTACATCACTTCAGCAGTTTTGTTTGTTTGTCTGTTTGTTCGTTTGGTTGGTTGGTTGATTGGTTGGTGGTGGGTGGGTGGGTGGGATGCTTGCTTGCTTGCTTGCTTTGCCTGGCTTTGCAGTTTTGTCAACATCACTGTAGCAGTTTCTTCAATCTGTTGCTTGGTTGACTGGTTGCCTGGTTAATTGGTTGCTTGCTTGCTTGCTCGCTTGCTTGCTTGGCTGGTTGGTTGGTTGGTTGGCTGGTTGGCTGGCTGGTTGCTTGGTTGGTTGGTTGGTTGGTTGGTTGGCTGGATGGTTGGTTGGTTACTTGGTTGGTTGGCTCGTTGGTTGGTTGGTTGGCTGGTTGGTTAGTTGGTTGGTTGGTTGGTTGGTTGGTTGGCTGGTTGGTTGGTGGCTAGTTGGTGACTGGTTGGTTGGCTGGTTGGTTGGTTGGTTGGTTTTTTGTACTCCCAGTTCTTATAGAACAGGAAGTACTTTAGAATGGGAACGAAGAAATGCTGTCTGTGTGTCTGTGTGTGTGTCTGTGTGTCCGTCCGTCCGTGGTCAAAATATGTTCCACTCGCTCCAGACAAAACTACTGGGCCGATCTTTCTGAAAATTTGTAGGTATGTTCATTATGGGTCCAGGATGATGTCCGATGTTTTAGTTTGCCGTTATAGCCGTTACTGACGGCTGTAACGGCCTGTAACGGTTTTTCTTCTTTATGGAATATCTCCGAAAGTACTTGGCCGATCTTTGTGAAAATTAGAAGGTATGAACATTATGGGTCACGGATGATGCCCGATGTTTTAGTTTACCCCGTTATAGCCGTTACTAACGGCTGTAACGGCCTTAACGGTTTTTCTTCTTTATGGAATATCTCAAAAAGTACTTGGCCGATCTTTCTGAAAATTTGTAGGTATGTTCATTATGAGTCACGAATAATGCCCGATGTTTTAGTTTACCGTTATACCGTTACTAATGGCTGTAACGGCCTGTAACGGTTTTTCTTCTTTATGGAATATCTCCGAAAGTACTTGGCCGATCTTTGTGAACATTAGCGGGTATGTTTATTATGGGTCACGGATGATGCCCGATGTTTTATTTACCCCGTTATAGCCATTACTAACGGCTGTAACGGCCTGTAACGGTTTTTCTTCTTTATGGAATATCTCCGAAAGTACTTAGCCGATATTTCTGAAAATTTGTAGGTATGTTCATTATGGGTCACGAATAATGCCCGATGTTTTAGTTTACCGTCATAGCCGTTACTAACGGCTATAACGGTTTTTCTTCTTCATGGAATATCTCAGAAAGTACATGGCCGATCTTTGTGAAAATTAGCATGTATGTTCATTATGGGTCACGAGTAATGTCCGATGTTTTAGTTTACCGTTATAGCCGTTACTGACGGCCTGTAACGGTTTTTGTACTCCCAGTTCTTATAGAACAGGGAGTACTTTACAATGAGAACGAAGAAATGCTGTGTTTGTGTGTGTGTGTGTGTGTGTGTGTGTGTGTGTGTGTGTGTGTGTGTGTGTGTGTGTGTGTTGTTTGTTTGTTTAGTTTTACGTCTTTTCACATGGCGTGTTTTTAGACGTTATGATATTTGTAAATGATATACATCAAGATGACATTGATATTATTATACAAATGAAAACATAATTAAAAATAAAGCTTAAATCAGTGAACATGAACAACATAAACAATGTTTGCGTCAAAAATACTGAAATCTCATACTAATGTACCGATAGGACTACGAAGTAAATATTTTGATACATTAGCCAAAAATGAATGATTTGAAGTTAGAGTCTTAAAATCATCAATTGTAGGATTATTTGGTAACTGAAAATTGGGTAAGTACTGCCGCATAGTGGGACAATTAAATAGTACATGAAATGTTAAAAGTTTTTCCCCACATATGCATTTTGCAGTATCAACATATTTACATTTTAATGAATTATACTTAAGTCTAAACACAAAATGGAAATTTCCCTTGGAAAAACATTCAACAAAGACATGCTGTAAGAGGTGTGCCGATTTACATTGTAACCCACACGAGCTTTGGTGTCTTTTTCTAAAAGATTATAGCATTCCTTT
>CM065717.1:7663933-7666433 GCA_033310375.1 Conus canariensis
CTCATAAAGCCAGTACTAGTCTCTGCCCTTGAGCGTCTCTGTCTCTCTCCTGGGGGCAAATGTCATCTGGCATGCCAAGCAATTCGCGCATAATACGAAAGATGTATTAACGTCGAAATAATGTTATACGTTAAGATTTCGCTTTTACCCTTCGCCTACAACGCCCACCTCTCTCTCTCTCTCTCTCTCTCTCTCTCTCTCTCTCTTTTGGTGGTCTTTATTCCTCGGGGATCACGAAACCTAGCGCTAAACCATCGCAACCCAGCACATCATCGCTATTAACGTATTGATGTTGGAAAACTACGAGAAGAAGAAGAAGACGAAGACGAAGAAGAAGAAGAAGAAGAAGAAGAAGAAGAAGAAGAAGAAAACGACGAAGCAGACGACGACGACGACGACAACGAAGAAGAAGAAGAAGAAGAAGAAGAAGCAGAACAACAACAACAACAACAACAACAACACAACAACAACAACAAGAATAGGAGGAGAAGAAAGTAACTGTCTAAAAGACTGAGCCTTGCTACTACTTTTTCCGGCAAGTTTAATCGGAACGGATAATTTTACTCTTCGGCTCCTATGTTTCTAAAATGTGTTTTTGTTGTCTTATATCATCCTTTTCTTTTCTTTTTTTTTTTAAAGATCTGGTTACCTTTGAGTTTCAATACTTAACAGTAACTGTTTCTGTTCTTGTCCTTTATTTCACACACACACACACACACACACACACACACACACACACACACACACACACACACATACACACACACACACACACTCAAACGCACACACACACACACACACACACACACACACACACACACACACACACACACACACACACACACACACACACACTCATAGCGCTAGATATTCGTACATAGTCAAAAATAGTACCGTTTCATCTCATGTTGTAACTACTGCATGAAAATTCAGTCGTATTTTTCAGGGTTTCTTTGTTGAGTTGGAATTTTTGGCATTCACACACATCCACCAACCAACATGTTCAGAGAAAACACAATGTGTTCCAATTTCATCCCCCCCCCCCAAAAAAAAAAAAAAATATATATATATATATAAAGCCTACCTTGTCACAGATGATCCGTTCTGAACATTGCTTTTCGGCAAAACACCAGACAAACGGAGAGCAATGAGTGCCAGCTGGAATCAAACCGCCACTCGCCAAGGAACACAGAGAACCTGTCGAGCACTCACAATGGCCTCAAACGAAACTGTCGCCCCCAGAACACGAAGGGGAAGAAGGGAGAAAACCCGCCAACCAGTAAGAGTGAATGATCTCCCCTCCTTTCCCTCTCTAACCCCTCTTTCACATGCAAAGATTCTTCTCTACCTCGCCCCCTCCCTCCCCTCCCCTCTCCGCTCCTTCTATCTCATCCCCCCCAACTCTCTCCTTCACCATCGCATCTCCGGTCGGATCCCCCCCCCCTCCTCATTCCTCCCCAAACACCTTGCAAGCTGCAGTCCGCTTCCTGTTGCAGACACCTGTGTAGAACACGTCAATGCCAGAGTGAAGTGCTGGTCCCCGTGTGATGATGATAGCATGACCTCCACCACGTTTGGATCTCCCAGCGGTGAGTTTTCCCCCCTTTTCCCCCTGAACGGCAAACAGTCATTGCCGAGTTAATGTCTGAGAATTGCATGAGGCAGCCATCCAGTCTCTCTTCTTCTCTCTTCAAATATTCTCTTGGACTAAACTCTGGTGTTATTCGAGTTTGGTTTTGAATGTTTTACTGTAATCTTATCAATCAAAGTTGATTAACCTTTTTTTCTTAGTTCTGTTCAATGCACATGTGACCCACCAGATTCCAAACCTGGTCGTTTTCTGCATTCATAGGTTGAAACTCAATGCAGTCTATACAAAATCTAGAAAAATTATTTACTAGCTTTAGTGTGTGGACACACACACACACACACACACACACACACACACACACACACACACACACACACACACACACACCACACACATGTGCGTATCATTTTACCATTTGTAGTATGCCTTTCCTAATGAATCTTTTCTATCTTTTTTCCTCTTCAGGTGTAATTGTCTACATGAGTGTGTGTGTGTGTGTGTGTGTGTGTGTGTGTGTGTGTGTGTGTGTGTGGTGTGTGTTCATTCATTGATCAGTTTATTCGAAAGGTTAACGTATAACCTATGTGAACGTGTTGGCGCTATGTACACATATATTCAAAGATCCATGTATGGAAGTTCTTGGATTTATGTATGAAAAAGTTATGTATGTGTTTACGTATCTATACGAGGCATGTGAATTCAGTTATGCAGACAAGTATGTATGTATCTTTGTGTGTATGTATGTATGTATATGTGTATGCATGTATTTTCCACTTAAAATTCCAAAACTATATGCCCCTTTATTTCAAAATAAATGACTCGGTATTTTACAGCTAGATTGTTGTAATTATTATCGGAAAGTCTGGAGCAGCGCACGAACAATCTGGGGTCTACGCTTATTGGGCCTCC
>CM065717.1:7671433-7678933 GCA_033310375.1 Conus canariensis
AGACTAGATATACGCATTTAAATAAGAAGTAAAGCTGCACTCTTGTAATTGAATTGCTGTCTTAAGGTTTTTGTCTGCTTAATTTCACATGCCAATGTAACTCCCTTGACTTTAGTTTGATTTTGATGTGGGATGTTGTACTTATTTTTTGCGTGTTGTCCTTATGTTACTTGCTTTGATTCACTCATGTTAACGTGTATCCATTGTATACAGGCCGGTGGCCTTACAATTAAAGTTTCCGAGTTTCCGAGTTCCGAGTTCTCTCTCTCTCTCTCTCTCTCTCTCTCTCTCTCTCTCTCTCTCTCTCTCTCTCCTTGTAATGCTTTAACGCTGATAGACAGATCGTTTTGTATTTCTTTTATCAATTCATATGTTTCATATTAATTTTTGCTTTGATTAGTGTTCAGTCGTCTTTACGTGAACGTTAATGGGGAGTTCTACTGCATCTTCAACTTATCACTTTCCTTCACTGTATCATGTTTTCAAGGTCTGCTCAAGGCGTTCTTGAGAGAGTTCAGCTTGTGCTAAATATTCACCTCCTTAATGAAGACTCCCGGTTATCTTCACTCTGTTGATTGTTGCTATTAATTATACGATTTTTTTTTTTTTTTTGCTTATCGTGACCATCACCTGTCCCAGAGTCTTGAAGACTGTTGTGGCGCCACAGAAGACTTCGCAACAAGCTTCCTCCACTCCTCCCGGTTCTCAGACGCTCTTAGGCAGTTGCTGAGGGTGAGGCCAGTCCATGCACTGATGTTGTCCTCCTATCTCTTTCTCTGTCTTCCTCGCCCACTGCCTCCTCGCACTGTTCCTCGTAGAATGGTTTGGGCAAGTCCTGTTGATCTTAATACAACAGGACATGGCGTGACGAAGTGCACCAAAACTTGTTGCTGCCAGTCTCTTTGTGCGTGTTAGTCCGTATGCATCATCGGGAATATAGTGTGTTTGAATGAATCACTCTTTCCCTCCAAAGAATTCGAGTTTTAAGAATTTTTAGAGATCGTCACAGCATTGTTCAGTAGTACCCCCCCCCCCCCCCCCCCCCAACACCATTTCCCTCTCATTCCTCCCTCCCTTCCCCTCACCACCATACGTGAATTCCATGATCCGAATTTCTCGCTGCCTGTTTCTGATATCACAGGGGAAAAGAAAGAAAGAAAGAGAGAAAGAAAAAGGAAAGAAAAGGAGACGAGAAAGGAAGGAAGAGGAAGGAGGGAGGGAGGAAAGAAAGAAAGAAAGGAAGGAAGAAAGAAAGCGAGCAAGAAAGAAAGAAATGTGCAGAAAGGCAGAAAGAGAAAAAGAAAAGAAAAAATAGAAAGAAAGAAAGGAGGAAAGAAAGAAAGAAAGAAAGAAGGAGAGAAAAAAACAGACAGACAGACAGACAGGCAGACAGGCAGCAGACAGAACAGAAGGCATAACCAAACACGTTAGACATTAAATCCAACAGACGGGCTTAACCCAACGCCAGACGGGTTTATATGTCGAGGAAAGGGGGTGAGTGAGCAACCGAACGCTTTCAGATAAAAAGATGAATGACTTGTGATGGGACAACACAACGGCTTTCAGATAAAATAGATCAATACTGTGATGGCAACACACGGCTTCAGGATAATAATGAATGACTTGGTGAGTGGCACAGAACGGCTTCAGGATAAATAGATGATGACTTGTGAGTGGGACAACACAACGGCTCAGGATAAAATAGATCAATGACTTGGAGTGGGCAACACAACGTTTCAGGATAAAATAGATGATGACTTGTGAGGGCAACAGACGGCCTTCAGATAAAATAGATGAATGACTTGGTGAGTGGACACACAACGCTTTCAGGATAAAATAATCATGACTGGTGAGTGGGCACACACGCTTTCAGATAATAGATGAATGACTTGGTGAGGGCAACACAACGCTTTCAGGATAATAGATCATGACTTGGTGATGGCAACACAACGCTTTCAGGATAAAATAGATCATGACTTGGTGTGGGCAACAGAACGGCCTCAGGATAAAATAGATGATGACTGTGAGTGGGACAACACAACGCTTCAGGATAAAAGATCAAGCTGTGATGGGCAACACAACGCTTCGATAAAATGATAGACTTGGTGAGTGGCAACAAACGGCTTCAGGATAAAGATAATGACTTGGTGATGGGACAACACAACGCTCAGTAATAGATCAATGACTTGGTGAGTGGGGCAACAAACGCTTTCAGGATAAAATAGATGAATGACTTGGTGAGTGGGCAACAGAACGCTTCAGGATAAAATAGATGAATGACTTGGTGAGTGGGACAACAGAACGGCTTCAGGATAAAATAGATCAATGACTTGGTGAGTGGGCAACACAACGGCTTTCAGGATAAAATAGATGAATGACTTGGTGAGTGGGGCAACACAACGGCTTTCAGGATAAAATAGATGAATGACTTGGTGAGTGGGCAACACAACGGCTTTCAGGATAAAATAGATGAATGGACTTGGTGAGTGGGGCAACAGAACGGCCTTTCAGGATAAAATAGATGAATGACTTGGTGAGTGGGACAACACAACGGCTTTCAGGATAAAATAGATCAATGACTTGGTGAGTGGGGCAACACAACGGCTTTCAGGATAAAATAGATCAATGACTTGGTGAGTGGGGCAACTGAACGGCTTTCAGGATAAAATAGATGAATGACTTGGTGAGTGGGACAACACAACGCTTTCAGGATAAAATAGATGAATGACTTGGTGAGTGGGGCAACAGAACGGCTTTCAGGATAAAATAGATCAATGACTTGGTGAGTGGGGCAACAGAACGGCTTTCAGGATAAAATAGATGAATGACTTGGTGAGTGGGACAACACAACGGCTTTCAGGATAAAATAGGTGAATGCTTGGTGAGTGGGACAACACAACAGCTTTCAGGATAAAAAAGATGAATGACTTGGTGAGTGGGGCAACAGAACAGCTTTCAGGATAAAATAGATGAATGACTTGGTGAGTGGGGACAACAGAACGGCTTTCAGGATAAAATCGAAGATGAATGACTTGGTGAGTGGGACAACAGAAACAGCTTTCAGGATAAAATAGATGAATGACTTGGTGAGTGGGGCAACTGAACGCTTTCAGGATAAAATCGAAGATGAATGACTTGGTGATGGGGCAACTGAACGGCTTTCAGGATAAAATAGATGAATGACTTGGTGAGTGGCAACAGAACGGCTTTCAGATAAAATAGATAATGACATGGTGATGGGCAACAGAACGGCTTTCAGGATAAATAGAAGATGAGACTTGTGAGTGGGACAACTGAACGGCTTTCAGATAAAAAGAAGATGAATGACTTGGTGAGTGGCAACAGAACGGCTTTCGGATAAATAGAAATGAATGACTTGGTGATGGAAACTGAACGGCTTTCAGATAATAGATGAATTGACTTGTGATGGAACAGACAGCTTGATATAGATGATGACTTGTGACTGGGCAAAAGAACAGTTCAGGATAATAGAAGATGATGAAACAACTAGAGCGTATTGAACGAAACTTTTTTTCAAGCAACTTTTTTTTTGAAAAGTTTTAAAATGGAGTTTTTCATTATTATTATTTGTCAGCTTATTAGTATATTGACAGAGGTAACGACGTTTGCGTACGGTTTGGTAAGCATGGTGCGTGGTGTGTGTGTGTGTGAGGGTGGTGGTGGAGTGGGGTGGGGTGTGAGGTGTGGTAGGGCGGCGTGCGTGCGTGGGTGTGACAAGAGGCGAGCAGAAGACGAGAGAGAAAAATAGAATGAGACAGGGAAGAAGAGAGGGGATGGATGAAGAGACAGCAGACAGACAGACAGAGATGATGAGACAGACAGACAGACATTGAGCTGATGTCGTATGTAATTCAACGACAGAATATGAATCAACAACAGATCTTTAGCTTTATGTCTAATGTATTTTTTTTAATCATATAATCATAACATTTATAATAATATGTAATGTATTTATAATATATAATATATATAGAGATGTATGTAGAGAGAGAGAGAGAGAGAGAGAGAGAGAGAGAGAGGTGAGAAAAGTATTAAAAGAGGTATTAAAATATCTACAAATTTGTTTCTAGCGCTTGGCTACCGTCAGGATGGAGTTTGGGTTGCCCACCGCCTGTGTTATATAGCGTGTGGGGCCCGGTTGCAGCTGTTTTCACGTGCGTGTTGGTTGCACGTGTTTTTTTGGGTTTTCAGGTTGTTGTACGGGTGTGTTCACTATATATATATATATATATATATATATATATATATATTGTGTGTGTGTGTGTGTGTGTGTGTGTGTGTGTGTGTGTGTGTGTGTGTTGTGTAGCAGACTTCGTGTATTTTCTTTCCTTCGTACTTGAAAGGACAAATACTAGTGAAAAAGCAGCGTCTCGCTTATCTGTTACCCTTGTGAATCAAGACTATGAATCTCTCTCTCTCTCTCTCTCTCTCTCTCTCTCTCTCTCTCTCTCTCTCTCTCTCTCTCTCTCTCTGCCAGCCGCATGTCACTCCACCAACCACCAACATCACCTCTTACCTTACCCCACCCCGCCCCACCCCCACCACAGCAGCCTTGGAATCTCCTTGCAGACTCTGCATATGCCAGCAGCTGCATTATCATACCCAAACCCCCTCCGCGATAAGCTCTTGTCTTTATTTCTCCTCAGGGATTTGAACCGACGGCCTCTTATTTCTGCGGAGAACCAACCAGTTTTTATCGCGCGCGCGCATTGGTGTGTGTGTGTGTGTGTGTGTGTGTGTGTGTGGTGTGTGTGTGTATAGTGTGTTCTATGTGCGTGCGTGCGTGCGTGTGTGTGTGTGTGTGTGTGTGTGCCCCGCGCGCGCGCGCGCGCGTGCGTGCGCTTTGTGTCGTGTGTGTGTGTGTGTGTGTGTGGGGTGTGCGTGCGTGCGCGCGTGCGCGCGCTTTGTGTCTTGTGTGTGTGTGTGTGTGTGTGTGTGTGTGTGTGTGTGTGTGTTCAGACGTTCGCTCCTTGAATCATCAATTGTTGGATGCCATATAGGAAATATCGCTTTGTTCATGCAGACACTGGGCAATGTCACATGGGATTCAGGAAACAAAGTTCCGTGCCGAAATAAGCGTGCAACACGGCATTTTTTCTTTACTTCCCGTCTGATAGACTTTTCAGAGAAGTAGGTTTTCAAAGCTTCTTTGCGTGTGATATCATTTCATTACGTGCGCTTGTCTGCAATGTTTTATTCAATTGTCTTCTCTTTTTCCTCTTTTTACGGTTTTTTTTTTTTTTTTTTTTTTTTCATCATGACCAATCAGAGGCGCTGCCGGTAAACAGGTGACTATGCCTCGATTGCCAGTCTAAAACTTGACACTCCCACGTCAATTTTTTTAACAATTTCAATACTTTATTTGAAAACACTCTATTCTATTGCCACCTAATGCATGGGGCGCAACATCGAACGTTGGAAGACACTAGGCGCAAGCGGAAAATTCTCTCTCTCTCTCTCTTCTCTCTCTCTCTCTCTCTCTCTCATTGCAGAATAAGCAGTTCTTGTGTTTGTCAGGCTCATAGCATTTAAGAAAATATTTATACCAACAATTATGTGTGTAATGCTCATTTACAACAACCTCAACCACTTCAATTTAGCATCTTTGATGTTTGTGGACTGGGATGAATATCTTGTTCCAAAGGATTTCAGAATTCAGTTGTTGTTTTTTTAATAACCAGTAAGAGCCACAATTTGGTTCATACTCGCCCTAAGTTTGAACATTTCATGGTATTTTGTTCCTTAACTTTCTTCCATAATAATGCTGAAAGCCCTTGGCATATCTGGAATGCTGTTAGTATTACCGTCCCCAGTTTTATTCCTGCCTTCTTTATAAATTGCTTCAGTGAGGAAACCCATCCAGGTTTGACACAAAATCTACAGCATAGACAACATCAGACGTTAACTGGCAGGCAAATCTCACTGATAATGAATCTAGGGTACCAGCTGAGCACTTGTAGAAGCAGCGCACCAACCCAACCGTATGGAATTTTGTCGTGGGTATTTCATCCCTGCAGAACTCTTTGAACATGGCGGAGATGCAGTCATTTTCATTCTAACTGCCATCTGCATCAGAATCTGGCACACTCGGGAGTAGCCCATGCCATGAAGTCGATCACTGATCGTCATCCTTCTCAGAATATAACCAGTTCAAATCTCGCCTCTCTCTTTGAAAGAAAGAAAGAAAGAAGATATCGGCATCTCTTGTTGCTCAGTACCGAAGACAATCAGAAACAATTTCACTTTTACTTTTGGTATTGCATGTAGACTTGTCCATTACTCTACGCCATGTCCACAAATCTATGAGGCCACTATTGACGGTGGTTAAAAAGGAAAAAAGTACCAAGTAAATCAGAGAAGAGTTGGGATGGTGGAGCGAGCCCATGCATGAGGCCGAAGAGATGCCTCACCTTTGCACTGATGTAAAAACCTGGACAGGCTTTGAAATATGACGTAAAACATCATACATAAAATAGTATTTGTGATTATACCCTTCCAACGATTTCGTATTATTGATCATTATACCCTTCCAACGATTTCGTATTATTGATCATTATACCCTTCCAACGATTTCGTATTATCGATCATTATACCCTTCCGACGATTTCGTATTATTGATCATTATACCCTTCCGACGATTTCGTAGTATGATGATTATACCATACCAACGATTTCGTAGTATGATGATTATACCATACCAACGATTTCGCAGTACTAGTGATTATACCCTACCAATGATTTCGTTGTATTGATTCTCATATTTCCCCGAAGTTGGAGTATGGCTGCCTTAATGGCGGGATAAAAAACGGTCATACACACAAACCTCCACTCCCTTTGTTGGGTAGATGGGATTAATTCTTGCCTGTCTGTACAGGGAGTGTCCGCAGGAGTATCAGCCTGCGTACGCAGAAGAGAGAGAGAGAGAGAGAGAGAGAGAGAGAGAGAGAGAGAGAGAGAGAGAGAGAGAGAGATTCTCATACCTCACCAACGATTTTGTAGCATTGATGATTATGTCTTACAATTTCATAAAATTGATTATTATACCCGATCAACGATTCCGTGGTGTTATGATTATGCCTTTCAAACGATTGCGTAGAACTGATGATTATATCTTAGCAACGATTGCATGGTATTGATGATTATCCCCTACCAACAATTTTGTAGAATTATACCCTGTGAACGATTTCGTAGTATTGATTATTAACGCCTTCCAACGATTTCATGGTATTGATGATTAAGTCTTACCAATGATTTTGTAGCATTGATGATCATATCTAACCAACGATTTGGCAGTGTTATGATTCAGCCTTCCCAACGATTTCATACCTTTTTCCCCAATTCTGCTGCTTTCGAGTGTGGCAGGGGAAAGGTGAATGTATGTGGTGAAGTTTGCACACCGCAGCAAAGCGAAGATTTACTGCTGCGTTGTTTTGAAAACAAGCCATCTAAGAACGCGAATTGTGTGCAGTGTGAGAAACT
>CM065717.1:7706433-7716433 GCA_033310375.1 Conus canariensis
TCTAATGGACAGCAGCGATACCCCATCTATTACTGGCAAGGCATGTCTCCGCCCCTATTGTTTTTCAGCCATACGCAAATTGTCATAAGGAAGACAAATGTAACATAAAGCATGATCTCAAAATAACTAAAATACCAACATCAATCAATATGAAAGTAAATGAGATTTTCAAGCATCATCATCAAAAGCACTACAGGAAAAAAAATTGTGAAAAAAAAGAATTACCACAATCACAAAAAAACGAGGTCTGTCATATATGTTCCTTCAGACGTCCGAACACTAATCAACACATCAGTAACCAAATAAATTATGATATGCCTTCAAACAAACTTTCAACAAAAATTCATATTCACCAGACTCACTGACACAACAACCAGATCTATGGAAATAAGTAAATAGGGTGATCAGTGTTCAACGCCCAAGAGACAAAATCAGAACAGGAAATGTGCCAGAACCGCTGTGTCTACAGCTCACTACTTGGCCTAGCAATTTAACATGCTACATCATCAGTTCAAAGTCTGCAGATTTCTGTGGAATACAAACACACAGTTGGCCACATTCATTGCTCGGATAGCGCACAAACATGTCCCCTTTTAACTCTGGATGATGGCTGTTGTTGGGCTTCTCTGTGTGTGTGTGTGTGTGTGTGTGTGTGTGTGTGTGTGTGTGTCTGTGTGTGTGTGTGTGTGTGTGTGTGTGTGTGTGGTGCGTCTGTTTGTGTGTGTGTGTGTGTGTGTGTGTGTGTGTGTGTGTGTGTGTCTGTGTGTGTGTGTGTGTGTGTGTGTGTGTGTGTGTGTGTGTGTGTGTGTGTGTGTGGTGTGTGCGTCTGTGTGTGTGTGTGTGTGTGTGTGTGTGTGTGTGTGTGTGTGTGTGTTTTCTTTGTGATTGCGTAGATGGAGTTTCTTTCAACAGGAGGGTCAGGCCATTTTTTTTTTCTTTTTGACGTTCAGTCTGAGTCAAGGTCAGCCATCAAAGCAATGTTCACAGGTCAGATCGTCTAGGAATAGGATGACCATGAAAAACGATACAAACTTTCGAATAAAGTTCACGGCAACATTAGGTGTGTCATATTGACAATGATCACATCAATATAATCAGATCTGACCAAGTTCAGGTGACATTGAAGACATGTCGTCATGATAAACTACCCTTTCCTTGGTTTACCGGCCGTCGCCCGGATAAAGTGTTCGTACTGGAAGGAAAATGACGAATGTGTTCCCATTATGAACAGCTGCCACTGCCACTTGTCTTCAAATCGTCTTCACATTTTTTTCTTCATAACTATTGCTCAGTGCCTAAGGCAGGAAATGCCATGTTGTTCGAAAGAACATAAACGAACTAGGTCAGACATACCATATTCTACAATAACTGAAGCAAGGACGTGACCATCCTGTCATTGTTAAGTGCTGGATAGTCTGTGGTTTTCGCCGTTCGCCGCACGGCTAAGGGAACAAGGTTCGCCGCACGGCTAAGGGAACAAGGTTCGCCGCACGGCTAAGGGAACAAGGTTCGCACACTACTGTCTTCCCGGCAGATATTCATGTACATCCATCCTTACTATGATCATCATTATCGCCAAGCCGACCCCTAGGGCCCTCTTAAGGGTTGTCACTACTCAGGTAAACGTAGTCCTGTCCTGACCCAAAACACCCATACTAAACAACTATTTACACGTATGCATCATGATCACAGTATGATGACTCATCTGTTGACGTCAAGGCTCATCATAAAACAAGGCCGTACTAAAAGCGCCGGTATTCGTATTTACTTTTCACTCTCAATTCGAAAAGAAAATAAACAAAGTGACTGATGAACATTTGAGGTGACCTGAACAAATTGCTATTTAAAACACCCACCTGGGCGAACAGACACCGCACAACGGACAAAACGTGTCCAGCCGGAACAGTGCCTACCGTTTTGCGACCCAGATCACAACGAAATAGCTGGCATGCTGCTATAAATGTCAGATGAGAAAAATGTTTAAATTTCCTTTATAGAATGAAAAATGTCAATGGGCTACAAAGGTAGAGCGGCAGTGAACTGCAGTAAAGCAACAAAAAAGGCTTTGTGGAAGACAGTGACAGGAAAGACGAAGTACAGAATTTCCAAAAGGCAGCTGTTCAACGTGTGTTGAAAGACACCCCCCCCCCCCCCCAGGATTCCCAGGGAGGTCCATCCACAGTGTTGCCTACAAAGATGCGATAGAGTTCAACATACAGTCCATCGTCTTCTCCATTGTCAACTGTCTTGTGTATTATTTGAACTATGAATGAACCCCCCCCCTCTCTCTCTCTCTCTCTCTCTCCCCAACCTACATTCGTTCCGTTGCCAGTTTTGTTTCATTACATCGGCATCTAGTACATAGACTAATGTGAGCTGAAATACCACTGGCGATCAAGAATTGAGTCACGAGACAGGCCTAAATGAAGAAAAACATCTATTTCAATAAGTATCAATATTACCTCAGAAATACGTCTGAATATTTTCAAATATACTTGAGGCTAAAACGTATAGGCCTACACTTCTTTGCTAAATCAAATAAAACGTGACATTCATCAGTTTCTATCTAGTTGTCAACAGCAACTGAAATTGTCGATGTTAGCCAGATCCGTTTTCCTTTTACGCGAACTGTCAGTATGATGAAAGAATGTGTAATTTACCATGTGTTCTTATCGATGTCTCCAACGTACAAAGCAATACCACAGTAGGCATATACGTTTCTCTTGCCAACATGCCGGTCATTATTCTGTGTCCTTTGGGAGAACGTGTCATGATTTCAACAACTTGGCAATGTTCTCTTCAACAAGCAACGCACATACTCCTGATTTCTTTGTGAAATCTGGTCCGGCTAGATAGATACATACACAACCCTACGCAACAATAATTTCTCGTCTTTTCTCCCAAGAAGACTTCATCACAAAGAGAATGGGGGGAAAATGCAAACAAGACTGTGGCATAATGACAAAAGAAGGATACTGAAAGTAGAGGAAAATAAAAAGGAAAGAAGAAAAAGAAAAAGAAAAAAAAAGAGAAAATGCTAACACTTGGAAAAGTCTCAGAAAGTCTCCTTAGTCACTGCTCTGGCTAGTCGGACAGAGCTAGGCAGAGACCGGTGGTTGATTTGGCACTAAAGCCCGCTTTGCGGACTACTGGTTTTGACGGGCATCAAAACAGGCGCAGCGTTTATGGCCTGTCCCGCCCTTGGAATTTGGAAGACCTCTGGAAAACAACCAAAACGCTAAAACCTGTAGCTGACCGACCCCCCACCCCCACCCCACCCACCCACACTTTGTTTTATCCTGAGCTACACTTCGACCCACCACCCCCACCCCCACCCCCACTCCACCCACCCACACTGTTTTATCCTGAACTACACTTCGACCCACCACCCCCACCCCACCCACCCACACTTTGTTTTATCCTGAGCTACACTTTGGCTGCAGCTCCCAAACCTTTTTTTTAACCACGAGGGACGTTGTGGTCACCGAAATACTTTCATCTCAACGCCAGACCTTTACTGCAAAGTCTAAATCTAAAGAGCTTTGAACAAAATGAGTTCTCCAGTGCATTCCCGAGCTACAGTCTTCTCCCAAATCCATCTACTACACCTTATCCCAATTTCCTGGCTGCCGAACATCCCCCCCTCCCCCCCCCCCCCCAAGTCCCAGGCCTTTTTTTACTGTAACACAACATCGTGCTCTATTCTGACATCTTCTTCCACTCCAGAATCTTTTCTTCCCTAGACATCAAAAGCCCCCGCTCTGATTTTACACCCTTTTATCTGATGTGAAAACCTTTTCCACTGGCTCCTAAAATTTCTTTTGTTGTTTTCTACTAACACCAAAATCCTTTTCAACCCCTTTCTTTTATCTAGTTTTAATACATAATTTATATCAAAAACCCTTCACCTAACTCAAAACGTGTCTCAACTCCTAAACCCCTGTATTCTAGCTTAAAAAGCTCCAATTCCCGATCCCGTTGATTCGATCTGTAGACGACTAACCTTTAAAACTCTTTATTCCCACTCCAGTATAACGTTCCGACCACACAAACGTTTACATTTTTATTCTAGTCTCTTTCGGCTCTACAATTATTTTCTTTTATCATTCAAATACCTCTTTGGACTACACAACCCCTGTTTTCTAATCCCCAACACGTTTTGGCCACAAAATCCACCCTAATCCCCAATGACCCCCCAAATCTCTTTATTCTCACTCCCAAACCGCCTTTAATCACGAACACGCGTTTGTTCAAACCCACAAACCCCTTGGAATTCCAAACGCCACCCCGTCACGTCTGAAAACCTAAAGCTTTTGAAAATTGGCAGGCGGCTTTCTTCTTGCTCCCAAACCCCTTTCCACCCGACTTCTCCCTACATGTTCTTCTGACTCCCTCTCACTACTCCTGCCTTGCTCTCCCTACATGTTCTTCTGACTCCCTCTCACTACTCCTACCTTGCTCTCCCTACATGTTCTTCTTACTCCCTCTCACTACTCCTGCCTTGCTCTCCCTACATGTTCTTCTGACTCCCTCTCACTACTCCTGCCTTGCTCTCCCTACATGTTCTCCTACTCCCTCTCACTACTCCTGCCTTGCTCTCCCTACATGTTCTTCTGACTCCCTCTCACTACTCCTGCCTTGCTCTCCCTACATGTTCTTCTGACTCCCTCTCACTACTCCTGCCTTGCTCTCCCTACATGTTCTCCTTACTCCCTCTCACTACTCCTGCCTTGCTCTCCCTACATGTTCTTCTGACTCCCTCTCACTACTCCCGCCTTGCTCTCCCTACATGTTCTTCTGACTCCCTCTCACTACTCCTGCCTTGCTCTCCCTACATGTTCTTCTGACTCCCTCTCACTACTCCCGCCTTGCTCTCCCTACATGTTCTCCTTACTCCCTCTCACTACTCCCGCCTTGCTCTCCCTACATGTTCTTCTGACTCCCTCTCACTACTCCTGCCTTGCTCTCCCTACATGTTCTTCTGACTCCCTCTCACTACTCCCGCCTTGCTCTCCCTACATGTTCTCCTTACTCCCTCTCACTACTCCTGCCTTGCTCTCCCTACATGTTCTTCTGACTCCCTCTCACTACTGCCTTGCTCTCCCTACATGTTCTTCTGACTCCCTCTCACTACTCCTGCCTTGCTCTCCCTACATGTTCTCCTTACTCCCTCTCACTACTCCTGCCTTGCTCTCCCTACATGTTCTTCTGACTCCCTCTAACTACTCCTGCCTTGCTCTCCCTACATGTCCTTCTGACTCCCTCTCACTACTCCCGCCTTGCTCTCCCTACATGTTCTTCTGACTCCCTCTCACTACTCCTGCCTTGCTCTCCCTACATGTTCTTCTGACTCCCTCTCACTACTCCTGCCTTGCTCTCCCTACATGTTCTCCTTACTCCCTCTCACTACTCCGCCTTGCTCTCCCTACATGTTCTTCTGACTCCCTCTCACTACTCCTGCCTTGCTCTCCCTACATGTTCTTCTGACTCCCTCTCACTACTCCGCCTTGCTCTCCCTACATGTCCTTCTGACTCCCTCTCACTACTCCTGCCTTGCTCTCCCTACATGTTCTTCTGACTCCCTCTCACTACTCCCGCCTTGCTCTCCCTACATGTTCTTCTGACTCCCTCTCACTACTCCTGCCTTGCTCTCCCTACATGTTCTCCTTACTCCCCCTCACTACTCCTGCCTTGCTCTCCCTACATGTTCTTCTGACTCCCTCTCACTACTCCTGCCTTGCTCTCCCTACATGTTCTCCTCTCACTACTCCTGCCTTGCTCTCTCCCTCCGCTCCCTCCTTACTCCATCTGCTTGTAGTCAGCTTGGCGCATGCGCCGTGCTACGCAGCGCACCGTGGCGTAGACGACGAGGATGGAGATGACGACGCTGGCGAGGACGGCGGCGATGATGAGGGGCACGGTGTAGGACTCTTCTTTGCCGGGCACCGTGCCCATGTCTCCAGAGCATTCCACGGTGTCTGCAACACCAAGGTCAGCCTCGAGGTCAGACAGTCATGGGAGGAGATGGAGAGAGAGCAGAGAGGGGCCGGAGAGGTGGAGGGAGAGCTCGGTGGTGCAGGGAATGGGGGATAGTCAACCCGTGACTGACCACGAGCGCGAGTGACCGTCACCTTATCGACATTTTGATACTGACATGGATCCAACCGAAAGTATTTCTCAAGACTCAAAAATAAAACCGTACACACGTACATCAAATGCAGTGCGCGCGCGCGCGCGCACGCACACACACACACACACACACACACACACACACACACACACGTGTAAACGGTCTTGCACAACTTCATCCATCCCCCTCCTCCATTCCCTCCGTTCCCACTCATTTCAAGATTCAAGAAGCTTAAAATCTGTTGCCCCTGTTCGGGTGTGGAAGATCAAATAGACACAAACTGGACTGATTCATAACCAGCAATTTTACGTGAAAAATTTATCAGAAAGTAAACAAAGTCAACGTCCACTAATTCTCAATTTCAACATCTGCACTGTAATACAGTAGACACATTCAAAACTAATACAACGTTTTAAAATAACTGAAAAGCTTATACGCCTTTCCTGAGTTTTGTAAAAGAAAAGGACAGTTTACAGTTAGAACACTAAGCGGAGCACATCAAGCTTTTCCATGCTGCACTGTATACAGGCTACTAACCATACCACAGACCTTTTCACCAAAACGATTTCGTTGTATTTTTGTACACAGACCTGGCTAAAATACGATGAATGTGACGAACTCGAAAAAAAAGGTAAAAAACTGTCTAGATATAAAATTCTTGAGCGGCCATTGCACTTGCGGGAATGTAACCACAGCAGGAGCTTTGACGAAAGAACGAGAACTCTGCTAACTTCCGCGCGCAAAAGCGCCTCAGTCTGTGTCTGCGTTTTCGATAAATGGCCTGAAACACTGGGAAAAAAAACTGACGAGAGAGCATGAGTTTCTGCCAAAGGTGCTGATGAATTAGCTTTAAAATTGGTTTGTGCTAGAAAGAACCTACATTTACCGTACCGTAATTATGCAACATCAGGTGATAGTCAGAAGAAGCATATGTATAGAAGCTTTTAATTTCTTATACACTCTCTGTAGAAAGTACATTCATATTTGCTGAAATGTACACGAATAGCTGTTTTAGATTATACAAGTCTGACACAAAACTTTAAGACAGCCTTATCCCAACCATCATTCTATACCTCCCCCCCCCACACACACACACCGCTACGACGACTACTAACTATCAACATACACCAACTCACCGTTGCTGAAATACTCAGACGTGGCGCCGAAAGGCATAAGATGCATGTAGTTGAAAGCGAGGTCCACGTCTTTGAACTCCACAGTGACGACTTCCGGCGTCTTGCACATGTAGGACATCCCCAGGGGGGTTCTGAACAAGTTGAGGTTTTCCGCCATCACTGTCTCCTTGGTGGCTGCAACGACAAAGATGACAACGACGATGACTGGGATGTGCAGCATTCTTATGGCTGTCCTGAAGCAGGCAATGTTCTGTGCCAGTACCCCTCTTGGCAATGTCGACAACAACTATGATGATGATGATGATGATGATGATCGTGATTATAATGATAATGTAAGAGATCCATATAAATTTCCTGGACTTGTACC
Organism: Conus canariensis; assembly: GCA_033310375.1. Classification (NCBI taxonomy): domain Eukaryota; kingdom Metazoa; phylum Mollusca; class Gastropoda; order Neogastropoda; family Conidae; genus Conus; species Conus canariensis. The sequence continues at coordinate 7,714,067 of CM065717.1, forward strand.
TTGTACGGATCCGCAGTACAATCTGGATCGAGTGATCAAAATAATCTTCATAAGGGAGATATGGGGCGGGGGGAGGGGGGTAGAAGAGGGCAGCGGATTGTTCGACCTTCGTGGTGATCCAGACTGTGGTGAACAACGGGGATTTTTCTATCTGCTGTGAACTCACGGTCATAGGCCCCGGGAAACAAGTCCTTGTTGGCCGTGTTGTAGGACAGCGCCACCTGGTGCAGGGACCAGGTCTGGGCGGAGGCGTTGGTTCCTGGCGGCAGCACGTCCATGTCGATCTGGTTGGGAATGGCTTCGTTTTTGTTCTGGACACACGCACGGACGCGCACACACACACACACACACACACACACACACACACACACACACACACACACACACCACACACACACACTTTATGCAAAATACTGTCATCATCTTGCACATCAGTACGCATCTGCTCGGTACTGAAAATGATTCGAAGAAGTAAAGCTGACCAGAACGAAAAAGAAAATAATGAAGTGACACCAAAGACAAAGGATGAATAACGGAGGTGACTAAATACCTTCAAGTTCAAGGTAAACATTGGGGGTGAAGGTATCAGAAGGGTATGGTGTCCACCCGAAGAAAACGAGATTGAAGGTGATAGAAAGTGAAGTCGTGACTTGGGCGTGACTTGGATTAGCGTGAGAGTTGCGCACACGGTTGAAGGTAAAAGCGTGAGAGAGAGATACAATACATATCTGAAGAAGTCACTTGATACTATGGCTTAGGATATCAGAAAGGATATTTGCACATACCTCTGAGACGCTGTCCTGAGGCTGAGAGTTAAGGTCACAGAGGGGTGTGGCCCCTATCTGACGGATGAAGTTGGCGTTGAGACAGGAGGTATCAGAAAGGGGTGGTGCATACCTGCAGGGTTACGCTGAGGCCAAGAGCGGTGGACGGTGAAGGGGCGGCAAATGCCTGGTGCATACCTTCAAGTTTGAAGTGAGACTGAAGGCGTGAAATTGCCAGAAAGGTCAAATGATCTACCTGCAGGGTAAATGTGAGGTGAAGGGAATGAACGTGTCAGAAAGGTATGGCGCCTATCTCCGGGTTAAAGGTACGGTAAAGGGTGTGAAGGTGTCGGAGAAGTATTTTACTTATCTTCGAGGCAACCAGGTTGAGGATGAAGGCATGCCAAAGACATGGCACCTAACTCTGGGAAAGGTCAGACTGACAGTGATCGATATCAGAAAGGCGTGGAGAGTTATCGATATCAGAAAGGCGTGGAGAGTGATCGATATCAGAAAGGCGTGGAGAGTTATCGATATCAGAAAGGCGTGGAGAGTGATCGATATCAGAAAGGCGTGGAGAGTTATCGATATCAGAAAGGTGTGGAGAGTGATCGATATCAGAAAGGCGTGGAGAGTTATCAATATCAGAAAGGTGTGGAACCTGCATTCAGTGGAAATATTAGACCGAGGATGTGAAGGTATCGGAAAGGCCTGAAAGTGCAGTAAGGCGAAATATATGACACCGGTATTGCGTTTATGACGGCAAGTGTGAAGATGAGCACGATATGGGAACTACATTCAGGATACAGGTAAACGTAACGGTGAACGATTAGATTGGTTTGGCACTTATCTGTAAGGTAAAGGTAAGGCTGAGGGTAAAGAGATGACAAAGGTATACACCTATCATCAGGGTAATGGTGAAGTGCTGCAAGGTATACACGGAGGTAGGACACCTACCTTGAGGGAAAAGGTGAGGTTGATGTTAAAGATATCAGTAAGGCATTGCAACTTCCTCAAGGGAAAAGGTGAGATTGGGGTTAAAAGTATCAGAAAGGTATTGCACCTAGCTTGACGGAAAACATGAGGTTGAGGGTGAAGGTATCTAAAATGCTTTGCACCTACCTTGAGGGAAAACGTGAGGCTGAGGGTGAAGGTATCTAAAATGCATTGCACCTACCTTGAGGAAAAACGTGAGGTTGAGGGTGAAGGTATCAGAAAGGCATTGCACCTACCTTGACAGAAAAGGTGTGGTTGAGGGTGAAGGTTCGTTGCACCTACCTTGTGGGAAAAGGTAAGACTGAGGGTGAAGGTAACATTGCACCTGCTTTGAGGCAAAAGGCAAGGTTGAGGGTGAAGGTATCTAAAATGCATTGCACCTACCTTGAGGGAAAACGTGAGGTTGAGGGTGAAGGTATCAGAAAGGCATTGCACCCACCTTGAGAGAAAAGGTGTGGTTGAGGGTGAAGGTATCGTTGCACCTACCTTGTGGGAAAAGGTAAGGTTGAGGGTGAAGGTATCAGAAAGGCATTGCACCTACCTTGAGAGAAAAGGTAAGGTTGAGGGTGAAGGTATCGTTGCACCTACCTAGAGGGAAAAGGTAAGG
>CM065717.1:7721433-7743933 GCA_033310375.1 Conus canariensis
CACACACACGTACGCACGCACACACAAACACACGCACGCGCGCGCACGCACGCACGCACGCACGCGCGCACACACACACACACACACACACACACACACACACACACGTACGTCATCCTTTTCTTCACCACAGTCACCCCCACCTCCTCAGCCCAACCTGTTTGCCCCTACCCCATCCCCACCCCCACCTCGTCCCCTCTCTATTTTTCTCTCATTCCCGCACGTTTTTTTTCTTCAGATACACTTCGAGGAAAGACGTAAAACTGAAACACAACACCACCACCACCACCACCACCACAACAACAACAACAACAACAACACACACACACACACACACGCTTGGACGTGTGTACGTGCGCGTGCGCGCGCGCGCACACACACACACACACACACACATACGCACGCACGCACGCACGCGCGTGACCCGACACACCTGTGGATAATTGCCTGTTTGGTAGCTCTAACCGTGGGCGTGAATGGCTGCCTCATCGCCTGTAGATGTGATGCCATCACAGCTGTGCCTGCGTATGCTCGCGAGCGCGTGACCCCTCCTAAGTATCTGTCCGCCTGTCTGTCTGTCTGTCTGTGAGTCCACTAATAGAACGGCAGTATCAATCTCCGTGTTTCATTGCCTGTGGTTCGTTAGTTTCACCACCACTACCATTAGGTGGTTTTGCACTCGGTTTCAAAACGATATGGCCTATTAGAGTTATGGCCACCGTAAAATGTACATTAACTATAAACTGAAATCGCAGCTGTGATCGAATACTACTTAATATTTACAAGACTGGGGCAACGAAGTAGCGAGCACTGCATTGTTGCACATAATGACCAGTTTGTTGAAATATTTAGGAGGGAATGATCAACATAGCTCAAAATTGATAGACAAATGCGAATATATCAAATTCAAAAAATGAAATTTTGATTTTAAACAGACATCACCACCACCCAAAAATCCTATCGAATAACAGTTGTCAACTTTAATGAAAAAGAAAAACAGCGGTTGTATTTCTTTTCACCACAAACGAGTGTTGCTGTTTTATTATAATCATGATTGTGATAATCATTATTGTTGTTGTTGCTGTTTTTGTTGTTGCTTTTTACGATGATGATTATTATCATTGCTGTTGTTGTTGTTATTACTATTACTACTATTAATATTATTATTGTTATTGCTATTGTTACTGTTGTTATCATTTTTATTATCACTATATCTTTAACTAATATCATTATCATTATTATCATCATCATCTAAAGTATATGCAAATGATTTGAGCTAGTAGTACCGGCTCGAGGGTACGTATAGGTATGTGTTTTGGGAAGAAAAAAGAAAACAAAGAGAAAAAAAAACAGTATAGGCCCATACAAGCACGATCAGGGAGAGCGCGTAACACACACAAGCCAAGCTCAGAGGCAAAGGGACATTGACTCGATCGTGTTTCCATACGCCGTTTTTCAATACAATTCACGTCAGCCTCAGCCAACCCTAAGTGCATCATACACAGCAGAGCGCACACGGCAGCGGAGGGCGTCATAGTTTGCCGGCCAAGCCCCCCCCCCCCCCCCCCTCCCCCTCTGTCCATTGGAGATGGGCCAGTCGATTGAGAGCCCAGGCCTGCAGCTGTTGTGGGCGTTAATTTGCCTTGTCTAATCGATAGGCGGACTGGTCCTATTGTCTACATGTCTGCGTATGTGTTGGTCTGTCATCACCTCAACTCCCCTTTACTCAGCCCTTCCCGTTTGTCTGTCTGCCTGCCTGCCTGCCCTCTCTCTCTCTCTCTCTCTCTCTCTCTCTCTCTCTCTCTCTCTCTAGTTATAGAGGTGTAGCTCTCGCAAGTTTAATTAGTAAAGTATATACTCATGTTTTGAACAGAAGATTGACACAGTGGGCTGAAAAGGAGAGGAAACTTGGGGAAGAGCAGGCGGGGTTCAGGTCAGGGTATAGTACAGTTGATCATATTTTCACATTGTATGCTTTAGTCCACAAGTTCCTAAAGAAAAATACTAAACTGTATGTCGCTTTTGTTGTTTTTAAAAAGGCTTTTGATTCTGTTAATAGAAATGTGTTGTGGCAAGTTCTTAGAAAAACAGGAGCTAAAGGAAAATTGTACTATGCTCTTCGTGGTGTATACAATTCAGTGTTAGCATGTGTTCGTGAGAAAGGATTGTACAGTGACCTATTCGATTGCCCTAGAGGAGTGAAGCAAGGTTGTCTATTGAGCCCTCAAATGTTTGCATTGTTTATAAATGAGATAGCTTTAGAAATGTCACATAAAGGCAAACATGGTATACAGTTGATTGCAGGTGCTGTTGAACTGTTTATGCTTTTATTTGCAGATGATGTTTTTTTTGTTGTTGTTGTTTTTTTCCCCACCTTTTTACTTTTTTTCCATTTTCTTGTTTTTTTTCTTTTTTTTTTTCTTCTTTTTTTCATTTTTTTTCTCCATTTTTTAAAGGCGGTCTTTTATTTATTTTTTTTTCCCTTTCTTCTTGACTCACGCTCACCATGCAGAATCTGTGTGTACATTACCGATGGACAATTGTTTGATAGTTTTAGTGTGTAGGAGAATGATACAAAATGTCTGGGTTTGTTTATGTACTGATGTGTGGTGTACTGACACTTTCATTCTGCTGTGATAACTTCTTTCTAATAAATGGATACAATTAAATCAACATAAGGGTAATAAAGTATTCATAGAATTAAGAGCAAAAAAAAAAAAAGAGAGAGAATTGTGCGTGCGCGCACTCGCGCGGATTCATATATGTGTATGTGCGTGTGTGTGTGTGTGTGTGTGTGTGTGTGTGTGGTGTGTGTGTGCGCGCGCGCGCGCGCGCGCGTGCATGTGTGTGAACTTGCGTGAGTGTGTATACCTGTGGGTGTGGGTTTACCTTTTCATTTTTTTTTTAAATTCTAAGTTACCATATGTGAATCATGTCATTTATAATAGCATCATTATCTTAGAGTCACTGGCCATTGTAATTATTTAACATACTTCAACAAGATCGGAAGAACGGTATATACTTTTTTCTCAGCTGCAAGTGCAGATGATGTAATTTTGTTCTCTTGTACTGTTGTTGGGTTGCAAAATCAAATAAATGTTTTAAAAATAAAGCAGATAGACTTCAATTAAGTGTTAATCTAGAGAAAACAAACATTACTGTCTTTCGTATGGGTGGTTATCTATCCCAGCATGAAAAGTGGTGGTATGGAGATGTAGATGTATAGCGTTCGTGATGATTGAAACACAAACTGACCCCATATATTTCAATAAACAGATTATACATATACATATATATATATATATATATATAGAGAGAGAGAGAGAGGAGAAGAGAGAGAGAGAGAGAGAATAGTAATAAGAATCAACGTTATTTTAAAAGAAGTGCTCAAGCACAGTGGGAGCGACATTTGTCACATTAAAAGCAAGCTCAAAACAAGCTTAAAACATCAACAGGTCTGTTTCTTGCATGTGCAGTCGTCAAGATGTAGGGGGCTTGTGTTGCCAGTGTTATATATAGCTTGCTGGTTTTTTTTTCCACGTGTTGCATGTGCTTCTCAGGTGTTTTTGATTTTGTTCACTGATAAAAACTTCCATCTGTGTCTGCAATTGTTAACCATTTCTGTTCTAATATTTAAAGTTGCTAATTGTGGTTTACATAGTATAATGTATTTCTCTGTTAAACATAGATTACATCTTTTTGAAGTGTTATTATATAGTGCTGCTCTTTTTAAGATTTTCCAAGATATGTTGTAGTCTGTGTTTTTATCTTTAAGTTTCCAAATGTATTTACTCAGTTCTGTTTGGTTTTTGTATCTTTCTTTGTTGAGTGATTGTTTATGGTTTGCATATCTAGTTTTAAATTGATTTTCAGTGATACCTACATATGTTTCTTCTGCATTCTCTGATGTTATAGTGGCTTGGTACACAATATTGTTGTAAAGGCATTTGTTGTTTAGGGGGCACTGTTCTCTTTTGGTACAGTTGCAAAATTTCCTTTCGTCACCCTCATTTTTCTCTGTGCTGCTTTTCATTTTATTTGCTGAATCAATGACATTTTTCAGATTTGGCATACATGAATATGATAATTTGATGTTGTTTTTGTTGAATATCTTAAATAATTTGTGGTCTTTTGGGAAAGATGATGTCAAGATTTAAAAAAATTCTTTCCCTACGTTTGTCTTGACTCTTCCATCATATGGGGGATTGTACCATATGATTTTCCTTTTCCTATTCTTTCTGCATCTGTTTGTATCATTGTCTGGATCGTATCGTAATTCATAATCGTAGCCACTTTTACATAACGCTTCTTGGTATTCAGCTGTAGCATTGTTGAATGCTGTCTCGTTACATGACAAATTAGATAGTCTTTTATTTATGCCTCTGGGTATTGTTTTCAGTATGGAAGGTGGGTGATTGCTTTTGATGTTTACATAAACAGGCGTATCATTTGGTTTTTTGTATGGTTTATATGTATGTTGATTGAGGTATAACGTTATGTTTAAATAATTCACTATCTTTTTGTTTGCTTCTGTGGTGATTTTTAAGTTTTGGTTGTGGAAAATTTTACACAATTTTTTTTCTTATTTTCAATATTCCTAGGGTTGTCATTCAGAGTGGCAAGGCCGTCATCCCTGTACAGTCCAGTTTGTTTTCCAAGTTTTTTTTTAATGTTGGATAACATGAATAGTCCGACAAGTTCGCAAGTTTCGGCACCATCATATGATCCCATTGTAACATCAAAAGTTGAATTCCTGCTTGTGCTCTTAATCCAGGTTTCATTTTTGCTGTGCAGTAAAGTTTTCTTTGTATGGAAAATGATTTCCATTTCTGACCCTGATATTTCTGTCTACTTGTTGGCAAATTTTATAGCTTTAGTAAGTAGTTTTTCATCTATAGATGGATAGAAATCTACTATGTCAAATGTTATAAAAAAAATAATAAAAAAACTGTATTTTCTTGTTTATTGAGTTTTTTTTAACCATTGTATGACCTCATATGTGTTTTTCCAGAGACTGAGTTCAGTGTTTTCTTTTATATTTTTTATGGTTTTCTTTAAGATTTTTTTTTTTTTTACTAATTTTCCCTAGTTCAGATTTGGAAGGGTTTATCAATCTACATGTTGGATTATTCAAGAAATTAGGTTTGTGGTCTTTAAGTGTAATAAAAGCTTCTCTAGCTGCTGTGGTCTCTACTCTGTCACCTACGTCCATTTGGTGTACAAGTTCCTTTTCTTTCTTTCTGATGTGATCATATGTAGCCTTGTCAGTCTTTCTGTAATTTTTTTGAATATTTTTGTCAAGAAGTTTTGAGTACACTTCAGGTTCTATTTTATAAAAGTTGCTGGTTTTATCCGCCTTCACAAATATTTTTTTATCATTTTGAATTTGTTTAATTTCCTTTTCTAACGCTGTTTGGAATTTATTATTTGATTTTTTGAATTCTATGTTGGCTAACATTCTTTTCATTTTATCTTCAAATGTTTTCATTTCTTCAATGGCTGGTGGTACTCGCCATGATTTGAAGTCATATGTATTTTTATCTTTTTTTTAGCATTGGGATTTAAAAAGAAAAATGCTTTCCATCTCATATTTTTGATGAATTTTCCCATCTGTCCTATCATTTTCTTCATGTAGCACTGGGGTTTAGCGAACGGAATGTTTTTAATGGATTGTTTGAAGTTGATTTTTTCCATTTTAAAATGGAAAATGACAACCCTAGGAATATTGAAAATAAGAAAAAAGCATTGTGTAAAATTTTCCACAACCAAAACTTAAAAATCACCACAGAAGCAAACAAAAAGATAGTGAATTATTTAGACATAACGTTAGACCTCAATCAACATACATATAAACCATACAAAAAACCAAATGTGCTGCTGGTTCTAAGGAAGCATCCGTCAGGTGTTAAAGGAAAATCTGCCCCTGTCTGTGTATCAGCTTCATAATGAGTCATTTCCTGAGATGGTCCACCTAGCATTGAAGCTGGCATCAGACGTCCAGCACACCCATGGTACAGAGTTCTGCTGTTGATGAAAGCAAAATGATAGGATGTGTTCCTGAAAGTCTTTTCGTGTTCATTCATCTTCTGTTTGTGAGTCAAGCTCTTTAAGAGGGAAATGCTTATAACAAAGAAGAAGTTGGTGCAGGTGAAGAGGAAACAGGCTTTCAGAGGAGGGTCCTCAGTCTCCCCAAGACATTGTGTGCTATGTCACGGGACCAACACGCCCGACACCAAATCATGTGGCATTCACAAGAACCTGCGCGAAGCCACACGTTTCAAACATCTTGCGCCGCTTTCAAAGTACATGGTATATAACAAGTTATCACCGCTTGTTGCAAACTGACAGTGCAGTGGAAGACAATGTAGGCTATGGACCCAAACACAGGAGCTGTTACCCCACCACACTGTGTCCTGGTCTCTTTACACATCTCACTAGTGACAACAGAGATATTACTGACTGAAGGTTTGACGGGATGAACACTTTCCACGTAGTACAGAAGGCAGCGTGGCCGAGAAAGGGACTTGATGACAAACCCAAGCTTCATGTGCAGAAAGCCTACAAGCTCCTGTAATGATGGAAAGAAAAACTTTCCTGCTGAAGTAACAGGAGGTTAAACAAGCCCAAAATCAACAGAGAACTCCGAAATGAATGTTTTGTATTGCCACAAGACAGCCAAACAGTACCAGGACCACTGCTCAGAATCTTTGTAAAGAGGCAGGATGAAGAGCAAATAATGGGAGCTGAGCAAAAGCTTAAACCACGAGAGACAACAGAGTCACCTGGAGTGACCAGCGTTAGGTACATGCCCACTGTACTAACAGCTGCTCTTGATACACTTGTACACTTGTTAAGTGCTCATGTGAAGCAAAACAAAAAGAATGGGCCGGCAACATGCTGTCACCACAGCAGATTCTGCACACTGGCAGCACTGTGGTGGACCATTCCTGACTACCAGGGCTGTCTGACCGGTCCACGTGATGGCCTTCATACCACAACGAACCATGATGAAAGTTACTGATGAGCTTCTGCGGCCATCGGGCCGACTGCAAGGGTGGATAGGACGCAGCCTCCTCGGTCCTATGAGCGCAGAACAGGCCATGGCAGGAAAACCGCACACACGAGAAATCAGAAAGGACACCCCCTCCTTCTCTCCCTCCGCCTGGCCAGGAAGACGCAAACCCTGACCTCAAAAAGATCCCGAGAAAATCGGGAACGATGCAATGGATTTTTTTAAAGAAAAGTTATAGTTTATCCGCCAGACAAAGGGGATAAACAAATTACAAGACAAATTCGTTTGTCCCCTTAATCCGGCGGATAAACTATAACTTTTCTCTTAAAAAAACTGTTTCAATTTCCACCTGCAGTCACTTCACTTCGAAACTAATGCAACAGAACGTTATTTGGCCTGGCTTGCTTCTGATGAGCCTGGGGCCTTTGTCGAATCCTTTGTAGTAAACTTCACCTACATGTTGGATGACGTGAAAATGATTTATGTGTGTGTGATAAAGCACATAAGGATAAGGTCTCGGATGAGTCTTCATGTATCTCAAGCCATGCTGCCACATTTCAAGAGAGTTAGCCATACCAGCGATGCTGGCTGGGGCACAGTGTCTTTGATTGAGATTGACCAGCTCTCTCAGGATGTGATGGAGTTTTGACGCTGGACCCTATGGTCAAGAGCTTCCCACACCACTTCAGTCAAGTGGACCCCGACTAAGGTGAGAGTATCGTGGCCGCAAGGAAGCAAGGAGGGAGGCGGTATCACCGGCATTACACACTTCCTCAACCCCGGGCAAGTGTGCATTGTCTTGCAGAGGTTAGATCTTGCTGAAGAAACAAGCGATGCATTTTGTCTTGAACCTGATGACAGCCAGTCACTACACAACAAGAGAACTGTTGCTGATGATGGCTTCGGCGACCAAGAGATGGCAGAACCTTCTGATGTAAATGTAGACACACCTGGACCTAGGACGGGAGGAAAACACTGGCGCTGTGTGAAAGCAGAGCGCTAAGCATCCTTGTCTTCTCCAAAGCACTGACATTTTTGCCGATGTTGACTGCCTTCTTCTCCATGATTACCTGCCTTAGAAGCCGGAACAGCGGCACAAAGGAAGTACACCCCTACACATGTCTCTGTAAAGTATCTACGAATAGAACCAGATATTCTAAAGACTTGGCCTGGGCTTCGTGCTACCACAGGACATTCCAAGACGACAGGCTGGACACTGTTGAAGGGGCACCGCCATCTATTGAAGGGCCCTAGTGACAGTTCTGCTCTTAGTGGTCAGGCCATTTCAAACAGTTGAAGACATCTTCTGCTGAAAAATCCATGGTGCAACCAATGCAATCACTTCACTGAAATGCCATCCACAGCAACCAGAGATGCACTAATATTTCACATCCAGCGTCTTCATGATCAGTCCTGGTCTGCATGTATGCTAAGTGATTGGATGCATCTGACTGTTTCACAGGATGTAAGTGACTTTTTTTTATTACAATTCTTTAAAACATAGGAGGTAGGTTTAAGTCCTGAACCATCTTCACTTCTGTTGTTTAACGCCTGAAAGTATGTCAGTCAGACAAAAGACAAATAAAACAACAACAATGACAACAACAACAAAGAAACAACAACAACAACAAAACAAAAAACGTATCAGGGCTGTAAAACCGCATATCTACCAGCCCAGAAACAGACAATTTTCAGGCCTAGTCTAATTGTTTACCACATCTCTCATCCAGATGAGTTCCTAACCGCTAGCATAATCCTTAAATGCACTAGTACAGGAGTCTAATACTTAATACACGAAATCTGCTCCTTTTCCTGCTGTGAAAGCTTCATTACATATATGAAAACAGCGCCATGGGCTGCTCTAGTCTTCCGATTTCATGAACCTACACGGAGAAAAATAATAACGACCATCTGTTGCATCACTCTACTATCACGTTTCAGTGTGTGATTAAATTTGACTGGGTGGTGTGTGACAGGAATGGGGGGCAAGGGGAGGGATGGGGCGGGATGGAGACTGGGAAAGAGACAGAGAAGAGGGGGTTGGGACAGGGAGGGGCGGGGGGAGACTAGGTGTGTGGGATTAAGGGTTGGGAAATGGAAGCATGGATCATCCATGTCCGAGCGAGCTCAACTGCGCACTCGACCTGCGGATGACAGTGACTGTCAAATGGATGCATCTGTCTGATGCTGTTAAGTCCCGCTTTCTTTCAGCTTTAGGGCTTGTTTCCTACAGGTAGAAATAAAACCTTCCAGTAGATCAACCAGAAATGAAGCTTTCTCCCTTCAACGTCCTAGACGGCTTATTTTCTTATAGTCCGTCTGATTGCCAAACCATCACACATATTACGTTGCTTGGCGTTTGAGGCCAACCTTCCAAAGCAAATGTAACACGTTACAAAAAAAAACCCGCCGTGTTTCGAGTTTATTTCACACGAGAGAGTTTATTTGGTTCGAAGCTCTTGTGATATAACATGTCTCACCATCATCTGCCAGACAACAAATTGCCTCAAACATATGGAACAGATGAAGCTGGTTTGAAAACATTGTGAAATAACTGATGGGATGGACGAACAGAGCCGGTACAAGTCTGGTCAGTGTTGTCGGCTTCTGATACACCGTTAATTGGTAGGTTTAATGACAGGAAGGTTCGCACTAACAACGTCCCAAATCTGCCCCTTTTTCCTGCAGAACAGACCATCGATATCACCTATTACCTATCCCGGAGTATTGGAGACCGTTGGACACCAAAGAAGACTTCGCAACCACCTTCCTCCACTCCTCCCGGTTCTCAGACGCTCTTAGGCAGTTGCTGAGTGTGAGATCAGTCCATGCACTGATGTTGCCTCCCATCTCTTTCTCTGTCTTCCTCTCCTTCTGCCTCCTCGCACTGTTCCTTGTAGAATGGTCTGGCCAGTCCTGTTGATCTTGATACATGGCACACCATCTCTTTGTCCTTCTTATGACAGTGGATAACAGGTCTTCGTATGTTCAGTGGCTTGCCTTACTCTGGTCTGGATCACCAAGTTGGTACTGTGGTCTTTGTTTAGACCATTATTAACCCCTGAGCAAACGTTGGCTCTGGTATTGGACTTTAACTGAGCTTTGATGTTCTTGCTTTAAACCACTTCACTGCTCTCAGTTCCTGTCCAGTGTTCATGAGCTGGGGGTGATTTTCCGAGGCAATGTCCGTCTCAAGGTGCAAAACAGACTCAAAATAATAAAATCACACTTTTAGCAGCAGTTTCGATTTTTAAATGTATTGAACATGGCCATGTTCTGGTACTACACAAAACGTTGAACCTTTGATAATTCAAATCTGAGCGGCAGGTAAGAAGATCCAAACTAATCATAATTGGAATTCAGAGGAAAAAATAATACAAACCATTCTAACATTATGGCTGAGACTGCGTTGCACAAGATTTTTTTGTTTTGTTTTGTTTTGTTTTGTATTTCCTCTACAAAGGGATGTAATCCCAAAATTGTGAAATGCTCACGAACATCCTAGTTGGCCCAGACAGTATTCTTTCAAATATAATATTCAAAACTCACAAGTTTAATTCGGACCTGCTACGAATGATCAGACGTACGGGCTCCAACACAATTACAAAACGGAAGGTTGCAAACCATTTTCAGTGTGATCGTAAGAGAGCATGTTTGTATAATTACATTGTTTTGGTGATGCGCGCATGTTTGGTGTGGGTTGTGAGGGGCCGGGAGGGGGAGGTGAAGGGAGGTGTCCATTGGAAACTTTGATTTGTGCATTTTAGGCGCCTACAAGCGCTAGCATAACCAAACATGGTAGAACAATGTATACTGTTAAGACGTTTTCAACTGTTTCTTGCCTGAAGAGCTCACAGAAGGCTGAAATCCATACGCGGCTATCAACTTTCTCAGCAATATTAACAATAGTTTAGTTTTTCTTTATTCGTTCTGATCAATGCCAATTATTGTTTTATACATAGATAAAAAGGTACATTACAAATCAAATGAAAACGTTGTAACGTATGTTAGCCTGCATTCTACTTAGATCGTTCTATTCTCATGCGTTTTCTGCCACGCTCACACTGATTAAATACATCACTGCCGAACTAGGGCAGGCTACATATGGATGTATCTTGCAAAACATTGCTGGGAAAGACAAGACGTGTTTATCATTTATGTTACATCTTGCAAGTGAATCTAAATTAAAGCGACAAATAAAACAGTCCTCTTCTTCTTCGTCTTCTTCTTCTTCTTCTCATCATCATCATCATCCTCATCTTCTGCTGTTGAAGGCCAACGATCAGTTTGTTGGAATCTAACTGAAAAAACTCTTACCTATTTCGAAATAAAACACGTTTACAAAAAGTATAAGAACATCAAGTAAGCTTCACGTTGTCGCCAAAACGATAGAAAGTGGGCGAAAAAAAAAAACGAAGATGAGGTATAACATGAAATACGTCATGCATATTACGTCAAAATAAGACATCGTACCTCGCCTGAAGTTTCTTGATGATGTACATTTGGAATATCAGCATTAATTCTTGAACTTTCAGTCAGAGATATCATAGCGAAGATACCAATGTTGAGTGTTCATGGTCATTTATAGGTTGACGTGGACTGAGTGGGAGGGAGTGGGAAGGGGGGCTACGAATGATATGAGGGTAAAGGCAACTGTGAGAGAAAAAGGGTAGTGTGTACGACGGGAAAGAGAAGGGTGAGAGATCAGAGGGTAAGGGTTGGGGATAGGGTGATTGGGTTGGTGGCCTTTTTTTTTAGGGCCATTTAAGGCAATACTATGCCGTAAGACAGACCATGAAGGCAACAGACTGAACCAAGAAAACAGTCAAATTTGTCCAATGGCAACACATTTCTTATATCGGGAACAAGACAACCTTACATGTGTCCCACACGGTTTATCCTATCCAACCTCAACCCTTTACCTTTCTGTGGTGTTCATTCTTCCCATGTGGGTCAAAACGGGCAAACTGACTTTTTAAAGCGACGATATTTTGATCGATTTGCGATTCAAGCTGTTAACAGTCTAGTAGGCCGACTGTACTTACTTTCGTCAGTGGAAGTCTTGTTGGAAGACGTGGCGTCATCAGTTGACGTGTCATTCGAGGGCGTGGTACCACCTGTTGACGTGCAATTAAGGTAATTGACATCATAAATAATAAAAGATCAGGAGCACAACAATATCAAAATTAACTGTAACTGGACAACAGGAACACGCGTTGAAATAGAAAGTATGCACAGGTACACATATCCCATATATCCCCTGCATTGTATTTTAGGTTTCGTTCCAGTGTGAGAACGTGTGTGTGTGGTGTGTGTGTGTGTGTGTGTGTGTGTGTGCGTGCGTGCGTGCGTGCGTGCGTGCGTGCGTGCGCGCGGCGCGCGCGCGCGCGCGCGCGCGTGTGGTGTGTGTTGTGTGTGTGTGTGTTGAGAGAGAGAGAGAGAGGAGTACGGGGAGGGCGGGTAGGCGCGCGTGATTGAGTGAGTGTGCGCGCGCGCGCGTGTGTGTGTGTGTGTGTGTGCGCGCGCGCGTGTGTGTTTGTCTATGTGTGCGTTTATGTGTGTGTGTGTGTGTGTGTGTGTGTGTGTGTGTGTGTGTGTGTGTGTGTGTGTGTGTGTGTGTGTGTGTGTGTGTGTGTGTGCGTGCGTGCGTGCGTGTATGACATAAAAAAAAATTCCTTCATGGCAGTTGGTGGTTCAGAACTAGAAGCACGGAGTATATGCCACATACGTAGAAGTCTGTAAAATTTAATGATAATTTCTAAAGTAATAAATCAATGTAAACATCGCTCTTTAAAAGACACTTTCACAAGTTCAACTTATTTTCGTATGGGTCAAGAACTTCAGACGCTAAACCTCTAGAAGCAGTTGAAAACCGTCATCACTGGTCTCGAAAGCAACTTACATGCAAAGGATAGATAAACTATTGGTCAGAAGACAAAAAGAATGAGTCATAGAATACTCACCGTCCTCCATGTTAGCTTACTACATTAGTCACCAAGCCATCTGCTTCTCTTTGATATGAATGTTGACCACATGTACACGTCGTATTAAGACAACGTACCAACAAAGACATTTCAGCCCTAAAACCCTTTGGTCTGAAATACACAGCTCGCGTGTGTTACACGGTGATGCTAGGATCAATGCAAAACTGCAGAATACATGTCGAAGGCTGTTGCTGTTTTTGCAATGTCACTACTTACACTAGCCAGCCCAAAAAGTCCTGCCAAAGTAATATAATCACGTTCATCATCATCAGCGTTCTCTCGGTTATACTAGACTGCGCAGAAGCAGCATGACAGCGCTCACAAAGCCTTTATATTATTAATTAATATTTCATACTTCAAAGACAGCCTCCTGTTACATACAGACCCATCCTGCTTTGTGAATAATGATAAAGAGCCTTTCAATTCAATTAAGACTTCAAGAAAAAAAATATCACTAATAAAAGACAGGTCTGTTTAAACGACGGGGAGCTCTCTATTCAGTTTCAGGTTCCACACAGCCCAGTCCAATATGTGGGACTCTTTCGGGGTTTCACGTTTCAAGTCTTAATCATTAGCGCACAGTGGATCAATTACACACAGCCCTTTTCGGGATTGTAAAAACTCACACAGGAAATTACATGACATAATACAGAGGTCAAATCATCATCATAACTATGTTCTGAAAAAGAAACCAAATATACTGTTAATGAAATGGCAGCTAAAGTCTTCACATCTCATGGCAATTTCTTGCTCCCCAGATATCCCCAGAAGGCTTCCCAGATATCACAGATTTTTTTGGGAACGCGTTCCCAAAATGTACTGTGATATCTTGGAAGGCCCGTGATGTCTGCGAACGTGGTCTTTCAGAGCTCAGAAGGGCAGAAAGAAGACGAAAAAAGAATGGATTTTCGAGATACGGTAGGAAACAATTTATTTAGGTGCAATTGAGATCTTTGGCCTTCTTGTCACTTTTTTTTTCATTAATTTCTTGGCATGATTTTCACAAAGTTCCCAGTTTTCACGATTGGAAGTTCAGGAAATCTGGGAACGCGTTCCCAGATATCACGGTAAATCTGAGAACGCGTTCCCAGATATCACGGTTCCCAGATATCACGGTTCCCAGATATTATACGACACTGGATTAAACGTGCTACATAGGTTCAGAACATGTACTGCAATAGGGTATATCTTTTTCAACACGATTCATTTTTGTGTTGGTAAACATAATTTTGACGGATGTAAAGCAAGCAAGCGCGCATGTGTGTTTGTGTGTGTGTGTGTGTGTGTGTGTGCGTGCGTGCGTGCGTGCGTGCGTGCGTGCGTGCGTGCGTGTGTGTGTGTGTGTGTGTGTGGAGAGAGAGAGAGAGAGAGAGAGAGAGAGAGACAGAGACAGAGACAGAGACAAGGAGCAAAGGGAGAGGAGCTGGCAAGTAAATACTTTATATACCGATCACACATGATGATTGTAAAGATATTGATTACCATCATCATAACCATCACCATCATCAATGTCATAAAAAACAACAGTGAGGATAATGCTAAGACGTCCATCTTCATAAAACTAAAAACAAATGAGGATTATAGCACCATGCGAACGCAGTTTATGACTTGGCAACAAGCAGACCTGACGTCTATATAAACACCCACAGCCATGCGACATCCCAGTGAAACCAGGTGTGTTCAAGCCCAGCAACAAATGCTAAATGAAACAAGCAAACAGAAACAGAAACAGAAACTACTGTAAACTGCATGCGGAATGGGAGTACAAGAATTGACATGCCAGTGCAAGTGGAAACAAAAAAGGTCCAATTTAGTATCCTGTGGGCTATTTTTGATATTCATTTAGACCGGTGCTTGTACTACGTATACACACGCGCGCGCGCGCGCGCGCGGATATAGATAGATAGATAGATACAGACAGACAGACAAACAGATGTAAACAGATTCCCTAACTTACCTTTGCTTTAAAACTATTCAGAAAAAGACACCTACCCCAACTTACCTTTGCTTTAAAACTATTCAGAAAAAGACAGACTATTTCATTTGTTCTCCTACAATTTGTAAAATAAATCATTACATGGCAAAACACCGGTGTGGTAAGTATCATTCGTGCATCTGTTCACCTCCGCATCTGTTCACTTACGAAGAACGTTCAGCAAACCAGTGTATTCTCTGATTGTGTTCTCACCATAGATCGAATGTCCGCACAGGGACATGGGCGTGAATGATGCTCATTGCTTATTAGAACAGTTATTTTGGACCTTGTAAAGTAAGTGGATTAATTGTTATACGCCTTTGAAATGCTTGAGCTAGTTTTGAATCAAATTCTGTTCTGTTCTGTTCTGTCCTGTTCCGTTCTGCTCTCTCTCTCTCTCTCTCTCTCTCTCTCTCTCTCTCTCTCTCTCTCTCTCTCAGTTGTTACATAATTTAGTTGTGATGAGCTAGTTTTCGGCTTTTATCAACATGTAATGTTTATTCAATCCGGAACACTCCCTCCCTCCCTCCCTCTCTCTCTCTCTCTCTCTCTTCTCTCTCTCTCTCTCTCTCTCTCTCTGTGCATATCACCCGGAAGAGGCATGCTTCCTTTACCATTTCCCAGGAATCACAGTCTTCAAAACAGTAGTAATCTAATTTCTTGTTCAGTTATTAGCATTTTATCTCGGCATACTCGGCGAATGTCGGCAAAACACTCTGATGATGTGCAGGGAATTTGAGATTAGCCAGAACCTTTGAACAATCAAAAATCATCACAGTAGCAATGAGAATGATGGTTATGGCGACGATGATAAAGCATCACAACAACAAGAACAATGATGATGAAAACAGAGTCGTTCTCAATACATACATGGCCTCAAACACCTCCAATTTCCGAGCGTCACCCCGAACATAATGTATGTAACTGACAATTTTTTTTTTTTTTTTTTTTTTTTGCTACTTATACACATGCTACCGTGCTACAACTATGGCTACGACCACAAAATAACCATGCATTCCTACTCTATCCTGTACAAACCGTACTGCTTTTTCCCTCAGCAATGCAGAATACCTGACTCGTCTATCGCCACTGTAGAACTTTCGTCATCGGTGTCATTTGCGGACGACATGTCGGACCCTTCGTCTATTTCTTCATAGTCTTCATCATATTCATAATCGTCATAATCTTCGTCGTATGTGGGTTCGTCTTCGTCTTCATCATCGTAAACAGGTTCGTCCTCATCTTCATCATAGATGGGTTCCGTTTCCTTTGAGGAGTCGCTGTCCGGCGATGGAATGACGCCTGCGTCAGTGGCGTTGTCTCCGGGACTTACGTCATCAAGTGACTCATCCGTGACGTCATCGGGTGATGGAACTGGCATTGTATCGTTGTCTGCTGGCACGTCCCAGCCCTCTTCCTCTTCCCAATAAGCATCATCATCATAATCACCACCATCATCACCATCATCAAAGTCTGTTGGAGAAGTGTCGTCACTCCAAGTCACGTTCAAACCGTCACCAGCAATGCCATCGACTGAAGAATCCTCTGTCGGAACGAGCGCAGTCACATTCGGTGTGTCCTCGTCAACGTCGTCGACCCCAGCCTCGGTGTCGTTGGCAGCGGTGGGGCCAAAGGTCAGGTCAGAGCTGGATGTGCTGTCAGAATCGGGGGCAGAGGTCGGGGCATCGTCGTCACCGGGCGTGCCCTCTGTGGGGATGTCATCAAAGACAGACTCCTCTCCAGCCGGTGTGTCCTCCGTGGGCGTGTCATCTGAGGGTGTGTCCTCCGTGGGCGTGTCATCTGAGGGTGTACCTTCTACAGGGAGATCCTCAGCAAACGGTTCATCTCCGGCGGGTGTATCTTCTGCGGGTGTCTCCTCGGTGGGCGTTTCTTCTGCAGGCGTATCTTCAGGTGTCTCTTCTGGAGGTATATCTTCACCAGCTGTTTCTTCGGGGAGTGTTTCTTCAGTGGGCGTTTCTTCGCCTGGTGTTTCTTCACCAGGTGTATCTTCAGTGGGTGTTTCTTCACCTGGTGTATCTTCAGTGGGTGTTTCTTCACCTGGTGTTTCTTCGGGGAGTGTTTCTTCAGTGGGTGTTTCTTCACCAGGTGTTTCTTCAGTGGATGTTTCTTCACCTGGTGTTTCTTCGGGGAGTGTTTCTTCAGTGGGTATTTCTTCACCAGGTGTATCCTCAGGGAGTGTGTCTTCAGTAGGTCTGTCTTCACCAGGTGTTTCTTCAGTAGGTGTGTCATCAATTTGCGTTTCTTCGGCAGGTGCATCTTCAGCGAATGAATCCTCTGCGGGTGCATCTTCAGCGAATGAATCCTCTGCGGGTGCATCTTCAGTGAATGAATCCTCTGCGGGTGAATCTTCAGCGAATGAATCCTCTGCGGGTGCATCTTCAGCGAATGAATCCTCTGCGGGTGCATATTCAGCGAATGAATCCTCTGCGGGTGCATATTCAGCGAATGAATCCTCAGTGGGCGTATCCTCTGCGGGTGTATCTTCCGCGGGATCTCTGTCGGTGGGTGTACTCTCAGTAGGGATCTCCCATGCCGCAGTATCTTCCGTGCCCCCGTCACCAGCGTCAGCGGTGACGTCATCCGCAGGGACTGGGTCGTCATCGAATGACGACTCTGCAGGGATGTTCTCGCCGTCTTGTGCACCTGTTGCGTCTAATATGTCAACAGGAAGCAAGAGATTTGTGTAACAGCTCGTACAATGATGAAGAAACAGTGATGGTAAACGCGGATAAATAATCAGGGATTTAATTAACGGTGTAAAAGAAAAAGAGGTAATTGGATTTATTCATTTTATTTCAACAATGTTTCACATAAAGGGTGTGTTTTTTTTCTTTTGTAAAACTTTTTACACACACACACACACACACACACACACATATATATATATATATATATATATATATATATGTATGTATGTATGTATGTATGTACGTATGAATAACAACCGAAAACCACTAAGCTGAAATATGCAACATTTTGCTATTACTGTTACTATTTGTATCAAAATATTGGATAAACAATGTGTTGCTTGCATCCAGTTTTTTTTCTGTTGGTTTCTCAAGTACACGGTATAAACAAAACGCCAGTTTGACTTATTCATTTTACTTTTTTCACAAAAAAAATAATTCACTAAATAAAATTAAAAAATCGCAACTGAAAACCAGTAAAATGAACTATGTCGCACTGTGGTGATAAAATCAACATGTATATTATTTTAAAAAAAATGGATAAACAGCTTGTTGCTGGCATCCAATTTTTTTTTTTTTTTTTTTTTTTTTTTGGCTGCTTGAATAAATAAAACATAAAACATTATTTTGTAATATTGTGTGGCAGCGCCATCCGGCGGAGACGCTTTCTCTCAAACCAATTACTGTCGTCGGTAAGGGACTTAGTGTGCGGTGCCCTGCGTAGATTCAATCAGAACAGGAAGACTGAACACCCATCGGAAGAACTCAGCAGCAGTGCAGTGTCTCCTCTGGTGGGTTGCCTCATGTCGACTTAACATTGACTGCTCCCTGTGAAACGCCCTGCCGTGGCTGTGGCAAGCACGAGCCAGGATGTGGCTGTGGACGGGGAGCCAGAACGAGGGGAGTGTGTTGTGTGTGTGTGTGTGTGTGTGTGTGTGTGTGTGTGTGTGTGTGTGTGTGCGTGCCTGCGTGCGCGCGCGCGCGCGTGTGTGTGTGTGTGTGTGTGTGTGGAGGGAGGGGGAGGGGGGTAATGTCTCTGAAGTGGCACGGAAGGTAAAGACAGAAAGTTATAAACAATTTTTTTTTTCAGGAATTTAAAGTAAACCTGCCAGATAGCAAGGACAAACAAATTGCAAGACAAAACACGACGCGTTTCGACCTTTTTGGTCTTCTTCGGGCAAGAGAAACGACATTCAGGGCAATAAAGGCGAACAATCGCTTATCTTTTCAAATTCGTCGCGAGATGGGCGTTAAATGAAAACGAGGCCGTTGGGGCCAAATGTTTTCATGAATGTTGTTTATCTTGCCTGAAGAAGACCGAAGAGGTTGTGTTTTCTTTTGAAATTTGTTTGTCCCTGTAATCTTTAAATTCCTTGTAAAAGTTGTTTCAAATTCCGCCTGCAGTCGCCTCACTTTGAAACTAAATAAACAAAATTCTCAATGTCGTCAGTAATGATGCACTTATGATTAAAAAACAAAAACTATCTGAACATTTCTACTGATGTTAAAGAACACTTAAAGTGAAAAACAGTATCTGAATATTTTCTTTTCTACTGTTAAAATTGAAGCAACACCAGAATGTTGTTCATTTTAGTGAGCAGCTAATCAATGACTTGCGGCACAGTGAATGAAGTTTCTGTGAATCACATGTTATTTGCAAGTGCCAGCGTTCCTTCTAGCCGCAATAACATGAAAAAGTCAGAGCGAAAACTGTTCCCCAAACACAAATAATGAAGCATTCATAAGACGGAAACAGTGTACCCACAAAGACGGTTATTTTGTATAAAAGTGCGCACATGAATGCGAAACTACAAAGAATTGTGCAAACAGACACAAAGTGCACGTGGACACAATAAAGGTGAAAACACAATATCAGAAAAATCAAGTCTACGGTAAACAAATGTAAAACGTGAATTTAGAACTTACATCAAATAACATTTGTGAGGTAACCGTCTTACAAATCCTAATAGACATTTTCAAATTATTCAGGTACAACTGTTACAGATGTTTCAATTCAGCTTAATCTAATATAAGTAGGCCTGATTATTTTCAAAGAAATTTCAAAAGCAAGAAAACTGAAAATGAAAAACTAAAGATTAACCTTTCTTTCCTTGTCATTAATATAGATTTCACCTTCACCGACATCGTAATTACTATCCAAATTTACTTTTTCATTCTTCTTTTTTCTCAGCTGTCAACTAAACTTTGTAAGACGGTTTAGACTCTCTCTCTCTCTCTCTCTCTCTCTCTCTCTCTCTCTCTCTCTCTCTCTCTCTCTCCCCAAACACACACACAAGCACACACACAACCAGAGAGAGAGAGAGAGAGAGAAAGAGAGAGAGAAAGGGGGTGTGGGCTAGAAAGAGAAGCAGACAGAGAGACAGAGACAGAGACAGAGATTACATAAATGAAAACAAATGCGGTTTAAATCGTCGGAATATAAGCAGAGAGCATGGTTAGTTTTTTACGTAACCAGGATTACAACGCTGACGCACAATATTCAAAAGCACATCCACGTATCTAGCATAACTATCTACTTTTCATCTCTAAAGTTCATTATCCTTTGAGTTAACAATATACACGGGTTACACAAAACATCAATCTACACAAC
Source organism: Conus canariensis (assembly GCA_033310375.1). Taxonomy (NCBI): domain Eukaryota; kingdom Metazoa; phylum Mollusca; class Gastropoda; order Neogastropoda; family Conidae; genus Conus; species Conus canariensis. The sequence continues at coordinate 7,741,724 of CM065717.1, forward strand.
AGATAGCAACTGTCTTTTTTTTTGCGACTAACAGTATCCCCGTGAACAAAAAACAAACAAACAAACAAACCACAAAAAAGCTAAATCAACGTAGATTTTAATGGATGCTCGGATGAAAATGAATACAAAGACAAATTTCAAAGCAAAAAAGAAAAAAAAATGCTAAACGTTTCAAAATTTACACTTTAAGAAATATTTCATCCTCTCCCAAGATCATAAATAAGTAACTTGAGGCAACAGTGTAAGCGGATACACCTTTACCTAATAATTCACATCAGTCTAGAAGAAGATGAAGAAGAAAAAGAAGAAGAAGAAAGAAAGAAAGAAATTGCAAACACAGAAATCCTAAAGAAGAGTTTGATCTGAAGTGCAAAACCTGTGTCCGCGTCGACAGACGCAGGAAAGTTCAGCCTGGTGGCTTTACGAGGCAAAGAAAGAAAAATGATCTGACTCTAACGAAACATTAAAAAAGAAGAGAACGCCGAAACTGTTTCACACTTACCTGCGGCTCTGGAGTTGGCGTTCACATCAGCGGCGTCCGACTGCCCAGTCACTCCCCTTCCTGTAATGACATGTTGGAAACAGTGCATGAGATCATTGACCGTAAATACTGATGGAGAGAGAGAGAGAGAGAGAGAGAGAGAGAGAGAGAGAGAGAGAGAGAGAGAGAGATAAACAGACAGAGACAGAGACAGAGAGACAGGCACACAGACAAAGAGAGACAGACAGACAGACAAAGAGAGAAAGAGAGGGACAGACAGACAGACAGAGACAGAGAGACACAGAGAGAGACAGGCAGAGAGACAAAGAGAGAGAGAGAGAGAGAGAGAGAGAGAGAGAGAGAGAGAGAACGAACGAACGAAAATGTTTTATTGAACATCGGCCACGGGCCACCATTCAAGTGGAAAAAAAAAAGGGGGGGGGGGGGGTGTGAAAGGGACAAGGGGATGAGGAAACGGGTCGGGACATGAGCCTGCGCATTACAAATTCGAAACAAGAAATAAATATATGATTCGAACCACAAAGAACAAGAGCATAAATACGTATATGATAAACTCCTCGGAAACTTCCTATTCGATCAATATAGATGATAGTAAACATGAATGCATTTGCAATTATGTGGGAAAAATCATTATCTTACTATCTTCATGTTTTCATGTATTATCATTTAAGCAGTCAGGCTCTGTCTCCTTCGAATTGACAGAAATATAAATTTTGAAAGTGGAAGGGTTTTTTGATACTGATGTGCCTGAAGAAGAGTGGACATTGGTAAATGAAGAAGATTAGGTATAAGTGCTACACGAAGATCTGTATACAGTGGGCAACTGTATATCAAATGATATTCATCTTCTATTATATTAACACAATAAGGACAATTTTTGTTATAAGAATTATCACTGAACCTATGAAGATTATTGTTCAGAGGTAGAACATTAAGTCTAGCATGAGACAGAGCAACCCTAAAACAATATACATCAATATTACAAAGATATATTTCTCGTTCAAAAATAGATTTGAACGATTTGTAACATGCGTACCTTTCCTTGTCTCTTATAGATCCTGCCCATTCTTGAGTAAACATATCAACTAGTCTTTGCCTAAAAATTGCCAAGAATCCACGAACATCACCCACACCCTGTTGTAGCCATACAAAGTTAAACCCAGTCTCGCATAACAATTCTCTTATTTTTGTCACCCAGCATTTCTTTACGTGCTGATCTAGAGTTAACTGCTTTTCGTATGCTTGACGAGGAAGCCTTTGTTGGTCCATTCTAAGCAGCTTAAACCAATATCTCATAGCACATATATAGGAGTTGATATATAACGGATATCTTCCCAGTTCCCCATATACCATTTTGTTTGGTGTCTTACTTGGGACACCCAAGAAACGTTTGAATGCAATCAAATGAATCTTTTCTATGCATTCCAAACGGTTAAGGCCCCAAACTTCAGATGAATATAATAAGATTGGTTCAATTTTGGCATCAGAGAGAGAGAGAGAGAGAGAGAGAGAGAGAGAGAGAGAGAGAGAGAGAGAGAGAGAGAGCGCAGCAAATTCTCCAACAATAACTTACACGATAACGACACCATTTTCTGGGATGTTTATGCCGTTCCGTGGTTTTCATTGAAATGACAATTATATTATGAGGGGTCTACGTTACATTCGGGTTTGCAATGAAGTTGTTCACGTTCGCTGAAAACGAATACAA
>CM065717.1:7751433-7753933 GCA_033310375.1 Conus canariensis
AGAAAGAGTGAGGGAAAACGGAGAGAATGAGAGACAGACAGACTGGAAGAGAGATAGACAGACAGACAAACAGACAGATAGACAGACACAAACACAGAGAGATACAGGAAGAGACAGAGAAAGAAACAAAGAGAGAGAGAGGGGAAGAGAGAGAGAGAGAGAGAGAGAGAGAGAGAGAGAGACAGACAGACAGACAGACAGACAGACAGACAGACAGACAGAGAGAACACGGAGGCATTGACAGAGACAAGTAAACAACAGATCAGACATAAAGTCGTGTGAAAGAGGGGTCCGTGCGAAAGAAAGCGTGTAACGCCGTCAGAAGATGGCAGGAAGGAGTGAAACTCATACATCACCACGAGAGTTCTCCTGTGGAAAACCCCCGATATGAACAGCTTCCGTCCGCTCTCAGCACGTTCATTTTCAGCTCACCGTATGAAGCTTCAAATGGGCGCACACAGCGCTAGAAATGTCTGGTGCCGTCGCTTCAATACACAGTGTAACATTATAAAATCGTTTCCTTGCCAACTTACCAGCGGGAAACTGACGTCGAAGGGTTCTCTGCTTTCGTTCTTTCGTCACTCTGTACATTTAACTATGTACTATGCTTCTGAGGTGACTCTGTTCTTAATCTCATTGTTATTCGTGACAGTTCTTATTTGAGGCAAAGTGCGTGCGCGAAACACACACACACACACACACACACACACACACACACACACACACACACACACTTGTACGCACGAGTTGATTTACACTAATACGCTGCACACACACACCACACATTCTATCAGCTCATAAACATCAGCGTCATCGTTGTAAACCTTCAAACACTCCTAATCATCATTCAACATATAGAACTAAGACAAAAACGTCTAAAAAAAAATGGAGAGAAAAAAAACACAGAAAAACTAGCCCATAATTTGCAGGAAGAAATGGAATTTGTAAAAGGAAGACTTTTAAAGCTAAATATCATTTTTTTCAGAGTGCACAGTTTCCAAAATATGGTACGATTAAATGAGAGAGAAGGGGGAGGGAGGGGGGAGGGAGGGGGGAGAGAGAGAGAGAGAGAGAGAGAGAGAGAGAGAGAGAGAGGAGGGAGAGAGAGAGAGAGAGGAAACACGATGGTCAGACATTGACACAAATGCCCAGAACAGGAGTAGGTGAACGACATGATCCAAGCAGAAAGATCCGACAAGATGAGGAACAGTCGGTACCACTCACTAAACACAGAGCCTGTGATGTTGCCATCCCAAACAGTGGGTTTCCACTGTCCACTGACTCCCGGTCCTGTACAGACACGTTGAAAACATTGCATGTGATTATTTACTAGAAACGCTGCCAAACAGTCAGACTCGCCAAGTATTTTCTCTAGAAATTAAAGAATAACAGACTCTGCTTTCGCTTTCCGTTCTTTCTATGTTGTAAAATGGTTTCCATGGAAACAACCAGCATTAGATGGATCAGAGTCAAATTCGGGATAGCCATAAAGTTCTAAACTTTCCCCGATATCGAAAAAAACCAACCACAATCAAATACAATCAAGATGACATGTTCCTGCAGCGCTAGTCCAGTGAATTGGGTGAGAGCGGGCACTCGGAGAGTCAATCGTATATCTTTATCTTTTATATTTTTCAACTGTTGAAATCGAATGGATCCACATTTCTCTGTGTGGTGTGTGTGTGTGTGTGAGTGTGTGTGTGTGTGTGTGTGTGTGTGTGTGTGTGTGTGTGTGTGTGTGTGTGTTCACATATCAATGACTGTGCGGACAGTGTGCGTGTCTGTGTGTGGGTACAAGCACGTGTAAAAATGTGTTTGAGTGAAAACGTCTGTGTGTGTGGAGAGAGAGAGAGAGAGAGAGAGAGAGAGAGAGAGAGAGAGAGAGTACGTGCGCGCCGCGCGCGCGCGCGCGTGTGTGTGTGTGTGTGTGTGTGTGTGTGTGTGTGTGTGTGTGTGTGTGTGTGTGTGTGTGTGATATGAGTAGAAAGATCTGAATTGAGAAGGAACAGTCGGTACCACTCACTAAACACAGAGCCAGTGATGTTGCGATTCCAAACAGTGGGTTTCCACTGTCCACTGACTCCCGGTCCTGTTGAGACATGATGCAAATATGGCATGTGAGCATTTACCATAAATGCTAACATACAGTCACTGGGAATTGCCAATTAATTTTGTATTTAAAAAGGAGGCACAAACTATGCTTTCACTTCCCATTCTTTTTTTATGTCAACAAATGATTTCCATTGAACAACAAGCATTTGTTGGGTCCGAGTCCGACCTGGGATAGTAATAAAGTTCTATGTGCTTGCTGGCATCAAATAAAACCAGTTACAATCAAATACAACTAACACAACGGGTTCCCACAGTATTCTGGTCCATCTAAGTAGATAAGAGCGGGCACTCAGTTGGACAAATGTATATTTGAATCCTTAGACCTTAGATAAATATGATGGCATATTCTGTGATAGTCTCAGGATATCTTTTTAATTCACCAGTAAGA
>CM065717.1:7758933-7761433 GCA_033310375.1 Conus canariensis
GTAAATAATTGGAAAGTAACTTTTCGAAAGATGAGCAGGATGGCTCAATGTCTGACAGCCAACTAGGCAAATGTTTTTTCAACTGCTGGCAAAGAAAAATAACATGAAACGGCGAGATGTTTTCGCCACATACACACGTTACATTATGACTGAATTTCGTTTTAAATGCATCAAGTCTAAATCTAAAAACCATGCTTGTGAATAGCCTATGATGATGGTTATTTTTACTGGCACCAAAAAATGTTTTCATAGATTTTTTACACCGAGGGTCATCAGAAAGATGACTTCCTTCTTGCTGCATTTTTATAAAATTCCAGCAAGTTTTTTTTTTCCAAAAGATAACATCCTTCTTGTAGGGACAGGGGGATTTGTATTTTAATAGAATGGCTATGATTCTTTGCACCCTTTTTTGCTGTTCGGTCCGCCCATTCATTTGCAGATAATCCACAATGAGAAGGAACCCAACAGAAATTGACACTGGTACCACGTACAGACAGGAAATGAATTCAGTGAATAATTTCAGTGACAAGTTCCCCTCTTACTTTTGTATTAAATGAATTTAGCGCTTGCAAAACAGATTTAGAATCTACACAAAACAGTGTATGAAACAGAGAAACGGGTAGATTCAGCAGATAATTCAAACCCATTGCAATAGCAACGAGTTCAGCTGTAAATATTGAAAAATGTTTTCCGATGTGATAGGATCGTTCCATCTTCAAGGCCGGGATAACAAAAGCTGCACCAGCTAGACCGTTATCGAGGACAGAACCATCTGTATAGACTTTCAAATGGTTTGAATAATGATTATCTGTATGAGAGCGGACAGATGCAGAGACAGCTGGACCTTCCTCTTTCTTTAAGTCTAAATAATCCGTGTCAAAATTGGCAGCGATGAGTTCCCATTTTGGGATTATATATATAAGATAGTCGACTATAAGATAGTCGCGGAGCTACATTTTTAGGCTTAACACCTGCATTTTTAAACAGGTCAGATGTATACGAACCTATCGTTGTTAGAGAATGTATTTGATGTGCTCTTTTAGGGAAATGAATCTCTGATTTTAACTCGATTTCCATAGCAACTGAGTTTTGAGTAGAATTACTTCGTAAAATATATTTTGCTGATGAGAGTTTCATCTGTTCTTCTAGCGGTAATATACGAATCTCTGCATAGGTTTTTATAGATGACGCAAGCACTGGAACACCGAGTGCTAGCTTATAAGCTTTGCTATCAACACTTTGTAACGTTTTGATTAAATATTTAGGTGCAGAGAAGAACACTTCCTGCGCATATGTTAGTTTTGAACGTACCAATGCTGTTGCTAAGTGAATAAGCGTTTGAGTGTCCTTTCCCCATGGTTGTTGACTTATTACCTTAAGGATATTCAAACTTTTTCTGGTCTTTGTCAATACAGATTCCAAATGGTAACTCCATGACAATTTAGAAGTAAAATGAACACCTAAAAATTTTACATTCTGTTTATATTCAATAATAGATCCATCTATCTTAAAAGAAGGCAGTGGATTGACATCATAACCTGCATTAAAAAGCATCATGTGCGATTTTTCTGGAGATAGAGTTAATCCGTTTTCAGCCATATAGTTACTTATATTGTCAAGTTCACTCTGATATAGTCTTTTAATATAATTTACTGATCTAGTCGGTGTGTGTTTTTTCAGAGTGACTTTCATCCACATACAGATGTCATCAGCATACTGCACAAGTTCGACATTTTTAGACAACGATTTTGGAAGATCATGAATCAGAATATTAAACAGAATAGGAGCAATTACAGATCCCTGTGGGATTCCCATTTGAAGAGACCTTTTATTAGAATAAGTAGTACCTATCTTTGTTTGGATTGATCGATCGCTAAGAAAAACTTTACAGTAATTGTATATGGAACCTGAGAGACCGACTGATCTCAGTTTGTTAAGTAACTTTGTATGCCAAACTTGATCGTAAGCTTTTCTTATATCAAAAAAGGTGGCAAGTACATTTTTTTCTTCTGGCGAACTGTTGTTTAACTTGTGTTGAAATTTTAACAAGATGGTCTATTGTTGCTCTACCTTTTCTGAAGCCAGCCTGATTTATCGGTATTATACCGTTCTTTTCACAAACGTGTGTGTCTTTGTGTGTCTGTGTCTGTGTGTCTGTGTGTGTGCTTCTGTATGTGTACATGTGTTTGCACCTATGTGTGTTTTGTGTGTGTGTGTGTGTGTGTGTGTGTGTGTTTCTGTGTGTGTGTCTGTGTCTGTATGTCTGTGTATCTGTGTGTGTGTGTCTGTGGATGTGTGTGTTTATGTCTGTGTGCATGAGTGGGTTTTTTTTCCAACAGACAGATTGACAGACTGACAGACAGACAGGCGGATGGACGGACGGACGGACAGACAGACAAACAGACAGAGAATAAGATGACCCTACATTGACATAAAAAGACTTTCACAGGAATTTTGAAAACAAGAAACTCAGTCATCAGAGTAGAAAAACCTGTAATTA
>CM065717.1:7786433-7788933 GCA_033310375.1 Conus canariensis
CTGTAACATGAAGGGCACCGAGTGGATGGGGTGAGGGGAGAAGAGGGACAATACTTACAGTTCCAACATCAGGCTGCATATCAACATTTTAGGTTAGAAGCAAAAAGGAGAGCTATTTAATGAGAAAAAGACAGTAGTAAGTGCTCCAATGGCACATATACACAATCTCCTTAGTGCAGTGGTCCCAGAAGACAAACACACAACTCACACGTGGCAAGTACGCACGGACGGGGACAAAGAATACTGCAAGTTCTGCCATTTTTGAGAACAGGTTAACGACCATTTAGGTCTGCAATGATCCTCAACCACTAACAGCTCGCCTCCCGTCTTCCTCCACCGTCATCTCTTCTCTCATTCCTTTTTCCTACCCGCCCGTCCTCCCGCCAGTCACCTTCTCGCCTCCCCTCCTTTGCCCATTTCACTGCTGTTGACAGCAGCAGTCTGAAGCGTCCTGACCTTGATCGGTTCCACTCTGTCTGGCTGGTATTATGCAACAGACAGCTGCACTCTCCGCCTCCAGGGGAAAGTTCATCTTGACATCACGTTTAATCAGACACTTAATTAGTCTCAGTTCCCTTCTTCTTGACTGAGAATTCGCCGTCTGACCTCCATCATTTGTAAGCTGACTGTGTATGACACGTTTGACCCAATATTTTGATGTGACACACACGATTCTTCACGTTTTCCTGTCAAAAGAACTAAGTTTTGAAAACGTTGACGACAGTGCATGGTGTACAACATCTTTAGTAAGCTGACGTGTGTATGTACTCCTAGAGCACAAGAGTCATGGAATGAATGACAATTAGAATTTAATGCGCATGCCGAGGGAAACAAACCCAGAAGTGAAAACATATACGTAAACCCTCCTCAACAAAACATGATTTTTTCCCTTGTCTCCGAAAGTCTTCCCATACTAAAGATGCTGATGTGTTGACTGGTCTCAGAGCCAACCATTCTGCTGTCGTCACACAATTTCAATTTCAGAAGAAAATAATGTTAAATGCTAGAAATTCAACTCGTCATATTCGAAAGACATTTGTTAAAGAAATGGAACAAACAAACGGACAGATAAAACACCAACATGTGGGCTTAGGTTATAGCGTACAAGAGACTGGTGATATCCCTACAGGACAGTTAACATTAGCAATTTCAGGCCAACACATTTGTGATGGAAGTATCTAAAATAACCAGCGACTACAGTTACAGAAAAGCAAGTAAGAAACTGAAAATGGAGGGAAGTTGAAACAAAAAAGCCTTGACCCAGAAAAGAAAACCGTTATGGCGGACACAGAAATGCCGCTCATCAAGGAAAAGATAAAGCATTCAAGGAAATCAGAAAAACTAAATCAAACAAAACATTATCAATGTGCCACATTTGTTGTAGTGGCGAAAACAACATGAATTACAATTGTAGTATTGAAAAGCGACACCTTTTTAATCATCAAACAGATGTTTTAATTCATTCCCTAATAAAGGAGAGATGCTTGGGGATCCAGTGAAAGGAACAAAACAATACTACGGTGATTTATATCAGAGGAGAGGAATAACTTATCATTCATGGGATGACTATGCTAAAACTCTCCTAGAATTGAGAACTGAGTAAAATTTAATTAAATAATCCTAGAATAACCTTGAATGGCTTAAAAAAAAAAAGCATTGCAAACTGAAAAAGCCCTGGCACAGAAGGCATGATCGTTGACTTCAATATGTTCTTTTGGAAACAAATCTCATTACTGCATGCAGCATATGCAATAGGATCAGCTTGTGTAGCAAATAGGATAAAAAACAGTCTTGCCTTCTCTTGAACATGAAGATCAAACCGGCTCTGTAAGTGCTAGATATGTCAAAGATAACGTACAATTAATTTTGTTTTAATGTCGAACTTGAAAAAAAGTTACCAGAATTACTGGTGTTTATAGATTTCGGGGAAAAGCATTCGATTTTGTTAACTAGAGTTATATGCAAAATGCTTTATAACACTTAGATTTGGCTAAGACACATGCTATTGGATTTGTACTTTTTATATGAACATTTCAAAGAGAAAGCCAGCTTCTTGATATGAATACAAGATATTTGGGCGTACTGGAGCCAGTTTTATAGCTTACCTCTCTAAAGAATGTGTTAGGTTTAATGAGATTTCCGGGATGAAAAGTAAGCCTCTTGCCCACAGATTAGTTTGGATCGGAAGTGGTTGACCAATAATTATTTTCAACAGATTTAATCTTTTCTTGCTTTCTTTATCAAACTCTCAAAACAAAATCTAGTTTAGTTTACTACTCAAGTGAGCACCTAAAATCTTTACACTTTGCAAACATTACAAAGGTTGCTATCAAATAACAGCTGTGACGGAAATACTGGATCATCCCCATTAACAAACAAAAAAGTTTTTTTTCTTTTCTCTCCAAATACAAACCCATTGTCTTTCATGCATATGTTTCTATATTTCAACTGTGTTTTTTTTTACATACCTATGACTCTCTCTCTCTCTCTCTCTCTCTCT
>CM065717.1:7796433-7801433 GCA_033310375.1 Conus canariensis
AGCCCAAAGCTCGGTTAGAGGCAATTAAAATAACCACCAACCCATCACTACCCCCACCCCGCCCCCACAGCCGCTGCACACACACACACACACACACACACACACACACACACACACACACACACACCCTCTCTCTCTCTCTCTCTCTCTGTCTTTGCTGTTACAAATGGAACGAGGCAAAGATAATTGGGCAAAGTGTCAAAGTCTCTCTCTCTCTCTCCCTCTCTCTCTCTCTCTCAGGGGGGAGTGAACGGAGATCTTGCACAGGCAGGTCGTATTTCGCATCATCCGTAATATTTCGCGAAGAAGTGGGGATTGTGGCAGTGTGCCAGCATAGTGTTTTGCAGGTAGCTGAGTCGAGGACCATGCCATCGGCTCCTTTAGTTTTTAGGGCCATTTGTGGCTGTTTCGAGCCAATATTTCAGGCCTTTATGTCGAAGCGGGCCAGGGCAAAGCAGCTATGCGCATCGCCATGTTGACACCGCGCTGTCGAGCGGACGGTGTCACCCTGGGCTTGCTCCTCGCCCTGATGTTTTGGGGCGGGCTGTTGTTGAGATGTGGTGACGTGGAGCAGAACCCCGGACCTCTGAGATCAGACAGTAAGCAGCCCAGGACCTCCAGCAGCAGTGGACGCAGGACCAGCGCGGAGGAGACTGGTAGCGGGCAGTCGGCCTCCTTCCCTGTTCCTTCTCAGGATCCCCATACTCTGATGGACGTGATGGCCAGACTGGACTCCATGGACAGCAACATGAACAGTAAGTTGGACAATGTGGAGCACAGTGTTAACGAACTCAGAGACCAGTTTGCGGACCTCCAGGGAGAGTTGGGGGGACTGAGGGAGGAGTTAGATTATCTCCACCAAAAGAACCAGGAGCTGATGAAGACTAATGCTGATCTTCTGGATAAAATTGATGCGCTTGAAAAAAAAGACGGGCGATTTAGAAGGGAGATCGAAACGCAACAATTTAATCTTCCATGGTTTAAAAAGACGTGCAGACGAAACGACTGAAGACTGTAAGAACACTGTTAAAGAGTTTATTACTGACCGGTTAGAAATAGCAAAAGATATTGAATTTGACCCTGTCCATCGCCTGAATGGTAAACCCGACTCCCATGTAATAGTCCGATGTTGCTTTTATAAGGATAAAGTTCGAATTCTGAAGGAAAAAAAGAAACTTAAAGGGAGTGATGTATTTATTGGAGAGGACTTTCCGTCAAGTGTTCGTGGCATAAGACCAAAGTTGGCACCACATTTGAAAGCTGCCAGAAGTGAAGGACAGAGGTGTGTCATGGTCTATGACCATCTTATTATTGATGGGCAGAAGTTTTATCTGGATGGTAATGATAAACTGCAAAATTCAAAATAATGTTCTGGCCCGCCCATTTCTTCCCGTAAAAACCCTGCACACGATCCTGGTACAAGTGGGAGGGGGTATAAAGTTAAACTGTCACCGGAACAATGTTTATTTGTCGATGTCGCACGTGAGAACTTGTCCGGTCAGAGTGACAGCCTTGAGTTGCCAGAGGTGTGTGAGCACGTGCAGTTCGGATCGACGTCACACAGTCAAGAGGGGGAGCGCATCTGTGTCTGATGAATATGAGTTTTGTGACACATTACCAGAAATGTCAGTAGCACGTTCCCCCTTTCAAGTGTCGCCTGTAACTGTAAATAAACGCCCCTTCTCCTTTCTGTTATGGAATGTTAACGGATTATCATCTAAAATCAAAGATCGGGACTTTGTATTATATGTTTGTAAATTTGAATTCGTGTGCTTGGTGGAAACTTTTTGGGAGAGTTTTGACAACGACTTATTTTCTGATTACACAGCCTTCTTTAAGCCTGCCTTTAAACTGTCCAAACAGGGGAGACGATCAGGAGGGGTTGTTTGTTTGTTAAAGAGTACATTTGCCCCATTTATACAAATAATTAATGTGAAATTTGTAAACGCTTGTGTGTTTTTGATTGATAAGCAACTGTTTGGCACTACAAAAGATATAACCTATTTTTGTACCTATATTCCCCCAGAAGGATCACTTTTTTATTCTTACTTTGATCTTGAAAATGGAATACTTTTGTTGGAAGAAAGTTTACAGGATTGTCTAATGGAACGGGATGCGCATACTATCTTATGTGGTGACTTAAACAGTAGGATAGCTAAATTTTGTCAGATTCATTTTTTCAGACCCTGCCTTAGATATACAATATAAAAGTCACTCACTTGATTATGGTTGATGTTCAGAAGACTGTCATATAAATAGTTTTGGAAAAGCATTATTAAACATGTGCACTGCTTTGAGTTTGAATATTTTAAATGGAGTGTGTAATGTTGATCTTGAAGGTCACTACACATACATTTCTGAAACAGGTAGTAGTGTGACTGATTATTTTATTTTGTCGAATGACCTGTTCTCTGTCGTGTGTGGTTCCTGTGAACTTTGTGTTGCTGAACATATTGATTCTGACCACATGCCTGTTGTATTTTCTGTTGTTTTTCCTAACGTAAATATGGTTGAAGATAACACTGTTAACAATCAGGTCATTGAAAAGTTTGTGTGGAACAGTGATAATAGCCAATTATTTCAAGATAATTTGTTGTCAGAAACTGCTAGTATAAGATTTAATATAGCTATGACTTTGATTGATGTTGACATAAACAGAGCGCTGGATGAGTTTAATGAATGTATCAGAGGATGTGCGGAATGTATGAAAAAACGTATTCATGTTAATAAAAATGATGACTGGTTCGACCACGAATGTAAAGCAAGTAAAAGAAATGTCCGAAAATTGCTACGACATTATAACAGACGTCCAGCAGACAATACAGCCTGCTCTGAATATACAATAGCAAGACGTGAATATAAAAACTTGTTGAAAAGAAAAGAAAAGGTCTTTAACAAGGTGCTATTGGATAGACTTGAGAGATCCATACGTAATCAAAGAGAGTTCTGGAATAATGTACATAAACTGTCGTTTAAAAGAAAACAACCAAGAAATAGCATTAATATTGAGACCTGGTTTAATCATTTTAAATCATTATTAGAAAAAGAAACATTGGATTGTAATACGAACGAAACTTAGGTGAGCATGATGATGTTGATGGTTTCATGAATCGTCCAATTTCGGTGGAAGAAGTGTTATACGCTTTCAGAAAGTTGGAAAGTCGCAAAGCAGCTGGACCTGATGGTATCATTAGTGAATTATACAAGAATTCTTGTGACCATGTGGTCCATTTCTTCTTAAAATTATTTAACACACTGTTTGATAAGGGTATCTTTCCTCAAGATTGGAGTGAATCTATAGTTTTACCATTGTTTAAGAAAGGTGATGTGAATAATCCCAACAATTACAGAGGTATATCCCTTAGTGATATTAGTAGTAAATTATATAGTACAATTATTAATGTTAGATCGAAGGAATGGGTAAATGAACATAATATCACAGGTGAGCATCAAGCTGGTTTTAAAAAGGGATATTCAACTATAGATCACATGTTTACTTTGTTAGCCTTGATACGAAAACAATTTTCATTTAATCGTAAATTGTATGTAGCATTCATAGATTTTGAGAAGGCATTTGATTCTATAAATAGAAATTTGCTTTGGCCAATCTTGATAAAAAAATGGTGTAAGAGGTAAATTGTACAAGTGTATTAGGAGCATGTATGATAACGTTAAATGTAGGGTTAGGTGTGGCTCTCAACTAACTGAATATATTAACTGTACTGCTGGTGTGAAACAGGGCGATGTGTGCAGCCCCATATTATTCTCATTGTTTATAAATGAACTGGCCCCAGAAGTATTGAATAATGGTAGGCATGGTGCTATGTTTTCTTATGATGCATTTGAGCTGTTTATTCATTTTCTGGCAGATGATATTGTTCTATTGTCTGAAACCATCATTGGCCTTCAGACCCAGCTTAATAACTTAAGAAATTCAGCACTGGCACTTCAGTTGAACGTTAATATGGAAAAAAGTAACATCATAGTGTTTCGGAAAGGTGGGTTTTGGGGGTGCGAGAGAAAGATGGACTTATAATGGTGTTTTAATGCCGGTAGTAAACGTGTATAAATACTTAGGGATTTTGTTTTCCACTCGTTTAAGCTTTACTGCTGCTTGCAAGAATCTTGCTAGCAGAGCAAAAAGGGGTCTGCTTGGCATCATGAAAAAATTATCGTCAATCAATAACAATTCGTTGACATTATTTGTTAAAATATTTGATTGTCATGTGCAACCTGTTGTACAGTATGGCTCGGAATTGTGGGGACTCAACAGAGCTGCTTTATTTTCTGAATCTGTGCACTTATTTGCTTTAAAGAAATTTTTGGGTGTAAGCATGTGCACACCCAATGGTTTAGTTTATGGTGAAACCAATAGATATCCTTTATATTTAAATTCTGCTGTTCAGTGTATTCGTTATTGGTTTAATTTGCTTCAAATGGATGAGCGTCGCTTACCTCGTAAAGCATATAATATGTTGTTTGAATTAGATAAGAAAGGAAAGCAAAACTGGGTCTCGGATGTATGCACAAGTTTATACGAATATGGTTTTGGAGAAGTGTGGATGAATCAGGGCGTTGGCAATGTTAAGTGATTTATATGTGTTTTTCCTCAACGTCTAATTTATTGCAGATGGCAAAAATGGCATGATCGTGTTTAAAACAGTGAAAGATTTAATATGTTTAGGATGTTTTGTAATACACATGAAATAAAAACACACCTTTTGTTGAATATTGATAGTCAGATTTAGGCTGGGGATTTCAGAGATAGCGGTGCATCATTATAGATACAGAGAACACAATGAAGCAAATCTGTTATGTTGTTTATGCAAAAATTCTAAGGAAGATGAGGTACATTTTGTTTTATGCTGCCCAGCTCTTAGTAAAATTAGAGAAATGTTTATTCCCAGCAAATATTATCAATATCCTTGTGTCTTTAAACTCTGCTTGTTGATGGCATCCTCTAAACACAGTGATGTTAGGAATTTATCGCTTTTCTTGTA
>CM065717.1:7803933-7806433 GCA_033310375.1 Conus canariensis
TAGAGTTCCCGGAGTGTGGGGCGGTGCTGAGAAACAGGCGATACTTTGGGTGTGGATGGGTTGGTGGTGATGGGGGGGGGGGGGGGCGATGTCTGACCCAATGGTGATTTCTCCCATTTCAGGTCTGTGGCTCTGTCCAATCCACATCGTTGACCCCCTGGTCTCTCACCGCTTTCCTCATATCACTCCTCTCCTCCTTCCCGCCTGACCCTCTCCTCTTTTCTCTACCCCCCCCCCCCCCCCTTCCCCCTTTCACTTACAGTTGCTCCTGTTGGGATTCAGCACGTGAACAAATTATTAGCTCCCTCTGTCTTCAGAGTAAAAGGCTATTTTTACGCGCGCTCTCTCTCTCTCTCTCTCTCTCTCTCTCTCTCTCTCTCTCTCTCTTCTCTCTCTGGTTACAAGGTTTTAAGCAGCTATGGAACGTTTTTCAAGCTAACACCCCAAAGTCACTCTTTGGTCAGCTTACCAGAAGCGACAAAGATAGTTCTCCAGGTCAAGACATGAGAACAGTAATCAGAGGCTCTGACAGAAAATAGCCAGACCTTAAGCTCAGATTTAACATAGATTTAACTATTATCTTCTTTCTCTTGCCAGAGTCTGTTCCCTTCCGAGATATAACATATGGACCAGGCTGTCCATGCACGTTGAAGTTCTGTTACACAAAATTTCATCCATTTGGAAATGTATTACTCCTATCAGTGTTCATGAAGTTGAAAGATTAACAATTAAAAAAAAGACTAACCGAAATTAGTTTGAGTGCACAAAAACAGAAATTGTCTCTCCCCTACGTTCCATAAAGCATAACTTCTACAACACCATTCTATTGTCTCTCCCTACCTTGCATAAAGCTTAACTTCTACAACACACCATTGTCTCTACCCTACACGTCATAAAGCTTAACTACTATAACATCGTCCCACCGTCTCTCCCCTACATTGCACAAAGCTTAACTTCTGCAACACCATCCCATTGTCTGTATCCTACATTGCGTAAAGCTTAACTTCTACAACACCATCCCATTGTCCGTATCCTACATTGCATAAAGTTTAACTTCTACAACACCATCCCATTATCCGTATCCTACATTGCATAAAGCTTAACTTCTACAACACCATCCCATTATCTCTACCCTGCATTGCACAAAGCGTAACGTCTACAACCCCGTTCCAGTGGCATAGAAAGACCAAAATAATTCCAGGTCCTTGAATAAAAACCGTGTACCCAGAACTAGCCCCAAGGGAGTGTCAACGGGTGATGGTAAACAAGCGCAGTAGTTTGGAAGGACGTGCTGGCGCCCTCCGGAAGGAAAGCTCACTCACGCTGGCTCCGCGACGAAGCAATTATTGTCATCTGTAGGGGGGTTAGTAGGTGGTGTCCTGCCTATGTTGGATCAGGACAGGCGCCACTAAATACCACCGTAGTCATTCAGCAGCAGTGCAGTGTCTTCTCCGGTGGGTTGCCTCTTGACGACTTGACATTGACTGCTCCCTGTGGATTGCTGGGGCTGGGGCGGGCCGGGCTGGACTGTGGCTGTGGACGGGGGATCAAAATGAGCGGCATGGGTGCAGTGCCACTGAGGTGGCACAGAAGATGGACAGCAAAGATTAAAAAACCGCAGTATTTTACTTATTTGTCGGTTCACTCCTTGGGAGAGACAGCGTTTGCATGTCCTGTTCCCAATTTAAAGAAAAAAAACTGTCAGAAATGAACGAGAAAAGATCCGTAACTCTTGTATATATGTTAGTTTTTCTTAAACCAGTGAAACCTCATACTCACAGGAATGTCTTTTCCAAAAAAAAATGCATGAGCTCATCTGCCATTCGCAGCCTGGTTTTCGATTCGGACATTTAAGTCGTACAGCTTTTATGTACTGATACACAGCTGGCTGTATGCTGTGTGTACATAAGTAACAGTTAACTCGTGTCGTAAACTGTGATTCATGTGCACCTGGCGATAATGGTAAATGTCAAAAATGGCTGATTGTTTGTTTGTCCTCCCGCCTCCAATTTTTTTCCATTTTTGTCTTTTGCTTTTTTTCTTCTGTTTTGTTTTCTTTTCAACTTTTTTTTTAACAGTGCGGCCTCCATCCTCCTATGTTTCCCCACTGTCATTTTCTTTTTTCTGAAACTGACTCGTACTCACCATGCATTGTCTGTGTGATTTTTTTTTAACAGATGGACATTCACTTGCTGATCTTACTGTTTGAACGTTTGATACAAAGCGTCTGGGTTTATTCATGTATTAATGTGTGGTGCACTGACACTTTCATTCTGCTATGTTTGCTCAGAGTATATTTTGAACCAAATGAAATACAGCAAGTATCAAAAAATGGTTGATTTAAACCAGCACTTTTACCCTGTGTAAAGTGATGTCACTAGCTAATTTAAACTAATCCATTTAATCGTTGTAACGGAAATGTCAAAATGGCTAATTTCAATCAATACTTTTAACCGGTTTATACTACTGTTAACCGTTGCAAAGGATTGTCAACAACGGC
>CM065717.1:7808933-7813933 GCA_033310375.1 Conus canariensis
AATTAGCGATTGTACAGTGGGAATTACCAAGTGTGGTGTGTGTGTGTGTGTGTGTGTGTGTGTGTGTGTGTGTGTGTGTGTGTGTGTCTGTCTGTCTGTCTGTCTGTCTGTCTGTCTATCTCTCTGTGTGTCTGTGCGTGCATGCGTGCGGTGCGGTGCGGTGCGGTACGTGCGCGCGCGCGTGCGTGCGTGCGTGCGTGTGTGTGTGTGCGTGTGTGTGTTTGTGTGTGTGTATGTGTGTGTATGTGTGTGTGTGTGTGTGTGTCTGTGTGTGTGTGTGTGTGTGGTGTGTGTGTGTGTGTGTGTGTGTGTGTGTATGTGTGTGTTGGTGCACCTGATTGTTGTGTGAAAATTAGGGCTGCACTGTTAGCATGGCCGACCGCACTATGAGAACCATTGACCGCACAATGAGAATCGACGATAGCACTGTGAGAACAGAGGATTATGCTGTCAGAATCGGACACTGCATAGTAAGAATTGGCAACTGTGCTGTGATAACTGGTAACTTCATTAGAAGAACTGGCGGCAGTGCTTTGAGAATCGGCAGAGCATTGTATCAATCGGCAACTTTTCTGTGAGAGTCGGCAACGTGTTGTGACAATCGGCAACTGTGTTGTGAGCATTGGTAACTGTGAGCCATTACTGACTTTGATACATAAGGATCACGTATTTCATTTCGTTGGGTTATTTTCTAAACAACCTCTGTATCAGTGCAGAATAGGGCAAAACCTCCTGGACTGTGAGTATTCCCTCATAACCTGAAATATGGATATAAAACTGAAGAGGTATATTGCTCAAGGGAAAAAATATATATATGAAAATGTTATTTCCAGATGGCTTCCATATAAGCCGATGTTTGCAGACCCTGGCTATATTATGAACGCATGCTTACTTTGTTCATTACGTTATTATCGATATGATTATAGCTTTCCAGAACTGTTATTACGTCACCTACCACAGTCCCAGTGGAAATTCTACAGAACCTGTAAAAACCATTATATGTCGACTTTCATAATACACTCAACTTGCCTCATGTGTTCTCTCTCTGTCTCTGTCTCTCTCTCTGTCTCTCTGTTTCTCTCTCTCTCTCTTCTCTCTCTCTCTCTCTCTCTCTCTCTCTCTCTCTCTCTCTCTCTCTCTCTCTCTCTCTCTCTCTGTGTGCCAGTCAGATACTCTATACCCGTCGTCTACAGAATGTAAACCAGTGTTATAATTGTAAAATATAGTTTGAAATGTGAACATCGACGAGAACTACACAGCATTACAATGCGTGGTAATGACCAGTAATGTTGTTCGGGGAGACAGGGAATGTGAAGGACAGAGGCAGATAAACAAGGGGATTAACGGTTGTGAAAAAACAATCAAACAATGTGAAGGACAGAGGCAGACAAGCAAGGGGATTAACGGTTGTGCAAAAACAATCAAACGAACAATGTGAAGGACAGAGGCAGACAAACAAGGGGATAAACGGTTGTGCAAAAATAATCAAACGAACAAGAGAAAAACACAAACGCGGGATAAACGGTCGTGCAAAAAATGCAAACACAAGTCCAATCAATATTTACAATTCCACAGAAACAGTTGGTGGCGATTGAAATGTACATCCTGTGCTTCATACACACACACACACGCACACGCACGCACGCACGCACGCACGCACGCACGCTCGCACGCACGCACGCACACACACACACACACACACACACACACACACACGCACGGACACACCTATACGCGCGCGCGCACGCACACACACACACATACACGCGCGCGCGCGCGCGTGCGCGCACAGATAGATAGATAGACAGATAGATTGATAAATACACAGATAGATAGTGTACGTATGTATGTATGTAAATATGTATTTATGTATTTGTATGTTACATGCATATGGGAGGTGGGAGTGTGTGGAAAGAGAGTGAGAGAGGGTGGGGGAGGGAGGGAGGGAGAGAGCTCAATGTTCTTACCTCTCTGAAGCTTACTCCGACGTCTCTATATACAGCCACCTACGCACGATCTGTCGCAGCCCATCACCATAGTTCACGATGATCTGTCACTATTTACTCGCCGTGAGACAACCTGCGAGAGGAGACACAGCGCTGCTGCCAGTTCACTTGTGGTGGTTTCATATGGTCCAACACACGCAGGGTGCCACTTACTGACCCCTCTACTGATGACAATCATTGCTTAGTCAAAGAGTCAGCGTGAATGAGCGCCCCTTTTTAGATAGATAGATAGATAGATAGGTGGGTGGGTGGGTGGGTGGGTGGGTGGGTGGTGGATGGATGGATGGATGGATGATAGATAGATAGATAGATAGATAGATAGATAGATAGATAGACAGACAGAGAGATAGACAGACAGACAGATAGATAGATAGATAGACAGATAGATAGATAGATAGATAGACAGACAGATCGATAGATAAATAGACAGATAGATGGACAGATAGATAGACAGTGTATATATTCAATTCAATTCA
Organism: Conus canariensis; assembly: GCA_033310375.1. Lineage (NCBI taxonomy): Eukaryota > Metazoa > Mollusca > Gastropoda > Neogastropoda > Conidae > Conus > Conus canariensis. The sequence goes on from CM065717.1 coordinate 7,811,416, forward strand.
ATCAGCTTTATTGTCCTTCGGAAAGTTTTCTTCTGCTCCACATCATTTCACAAGTACATAAGACATTACAAAAAGACTTTATAAATCGTTACATAAAAGCCTGTAAAAAAAAAAAAAAAAAAGGATTGATGAGGATGAAGATGAAAACCATGACAGGATGGTGCTTCATTCTGCTCTGAGACGACGAAGCATAGCTGCATTTTACGTTTCCATTCATAAGAGTATGCCGGCGTCAACCAGACCCGAGAGATACAGGCACCTGCAGTGTTGGTCAGAAACCCAACAAATAGATGCCTGTGCAATATTCGAACCCACGACCTCTTAGCGCATACATTTCGGCAAACAGCATGCTTGTCCACATTCAGTTTTCTGTAAATAGCCGCCGTGGCGAAGTGGCTAGCGTCACGGACACCCGGATAGGAGGTCGTGGGTTCTATTCCCATCAGAACCGTACATGCGTGAGGTTTTTCTGCCCCTGCCGTCTGCTGCCGAGGGTTGAGTATGGGATCAGTTGGAAGAATAGGGCCACGCAGTATGGGATCAGTTGGAAGACTAGGGCCACGCAGTATGGGATCAGTTGGAAGACTGGGGTCACGCAGTGTGGGATCAGTTGGAAGACTAGGGCCACGCAGTATGGGATCAGTTGGAAGACTAGAGCCACGCAGTATGGGATCATTTGGAAGACTAGGGCCACGCAGTATGGGATCAGTTGGAAGACTAGGGCCACGCAGTATGGGATCAGTTGGAAAACTAGGGCCACGCAGTATGGGATCAGTTGGAAGACTCCGGCCACACAGTATGGGATCAGTTGGAAGACTAGGGCCACGCAGTGTGGGATCAGTTGGAAGACAGGGCCACACAATGTGGGATCAGTTGGAAGACTAGGCCCACACAGTGTGGGATCAGTTGGAAGACTAGGGCCACACAGTATGGGATCAGTTGGAAGACTAGGGCCACGCAGTATGGGATCAGTTGGAAGACTAGGGCCACACAGTATGGGATCAGTTGGAAGACTAGGGCCACGCAGTATGGGATCAGTTGGAAGACTAGGGCCACACAGTATGGGATCAGTTGGAAGACTAGGGCCACACAGTATGGGATCAGTTGGAAGACTAGGGCCACACAGTATGGGATCAGTTGGAAGACTAGGGCTACACAGTGTGGGATCAGTTGGAAGACTAGGGCCACACAGTGTGGGATCAGTTGGAAGACTAGGACCACACAGTATGGGATCAGTTGGAAGACTAGGGCCACGCAGTATGGGATCAGTTGGAAGACTAGGACCACGCAGTATGGGATCAGTTGGAAGACTAGGGCCACGCATATGATATGGAAGACTAGATTGGATAGAGACTAGGGCCACACAGTGTGGGATCAGTTGGAAGACTAGGCCCACACCGTGTGGGATCAGTTGGAAGACTAGGGCCACACAGTATGGGATCAGTTGGATGACTAGGGCCACACAGTATAGGATCAGTTGGAAGACTAGTGCCAAGCAGTATGGGATCAGTTGGAAGACTAGGGCCACACAGTATGGGATCAGTTGGAAGACTAGGGCCACACAGTGTGGGATCAGTTGGAAGACTAGGGCCACGCAGTATGGGATCAGTTGGAAGACTAGGGCCACGCAGTGTGGGATCAGTTGGAAGACTAGGGCCACACAGTGTGGGATCAGTTAGAAGACTAGGGCTACGCAGTATGGGATCAGTTGGAAGACTAGGGCCACACAATGTGGGATCAGTTGGAAGACTAGGGCCACACAGTATGGGATCAGTTGGAAGACTAGGGCCACGCAGTATGGGATCAGTTGGAACACTAGGACCACGCAGTATGGGATCAGTTAGAAGACTAGGGCTACGCAGTATGGGATCAGTTGGAAGACTAGGGCCACGCAGTATGGGATCAGTTGGAAGACTAGGGCCACACAGTATGGGATCAGTTGGAAGACTAGGGCCACACAGTGTTGGATCAGTTGGAAGACTAGGACCACACAGTATGGGATCAGTTGGAAGACTAGGGCCACGCAGTATGGGATCAGTTGGAAGACTAGGACCACGCAGTATGGGATCAGTTGGAAGACTAGGGCCACACAGTATGGGATCAGTTGGGAGACTAGGGCCACACAGTATGGGATCAGTTGGAAGACTAGGGCCACGCAGTATGGGATCAGTTGGAAGACTAGGGCCACACAGTGTGGGATCAGTTGGAAGACTAGGGCCACGCAGTGTTGGATCAGTTGGAAGACTAGGGCCACACAGTATGGGATCAGTTGGAAGACTAGGGCCACACAGTGTGGGATCAGTTGGAAGACTAGGACTACGCAGTCGAGTTTCATCCAACTGTCGGATGCGTCTCTGAGAATGTTTCTTAAATTTCCTGCCAACACTTCAGGTGTCTGTTTCTCTCGGGCCTGGTTGACGCTGAGTATATTATGAAGGTAAGCGTAGAGTACAGCCTTGTTATACAGCCTCAGTCTAGAGTGGAAATCTATAGCGTCATCTTCATTATCCTCATCCTC
>CM065717.1:7818933-7826433 GCA_033310375.1 Conus canariensis
CACCCTACAACCCCCCCCCCCCCACTCCCCACCTTGCATTCACCCTTGTGTATCCCGTTCCCCAGTCCCTTACAATCCCCCACCCTCTCCTCTTTCTTCTTTTCATTTAAACCATCTTCTTCTGCCTGCTGTCTACTTGTCCCCCTTCCCTGCCTACTTTTCCTCTGTCTCCTCCTCCCCTCTGTCTCTCTCTACCCTTTCCTCTCGCTCTTTTCTGTCGTTTAGGTAAGGTAAGGTAAGGTAAGGTAAGGTAAGGTAAGGTAAGGTAAGGTAGTGTGGCTTATAGCCCAGCCGACCGCAAAGGGCCATATCAGGGCTTGTCATTTAGGTCACCCACTTGTCTGGGAGGAAACATCTTTGCAATCAACATGGAAGATACAGTGACGAGAAATTCCATCCAATTTTCTCACTCCGTCTTCCAATCCATTCTGTCACCTCCGCCGCTCCCCCCCCCCCCCCCAACCACTTCTCCCCTCCCCTTCCCACTTCTCCCCTCCCCTTCCCACTTCTCCCCTCCCCCTCCCACTTCTCCCCCCCACTCACCACTTCTCCCCTCCCACTCCCACTTCTCCCCTCCCCTTCCCACTTCTCCCCTCCCCCTCCCACTTCTCCCCTCCCCTTCCCACTTCTCCCCTCCCCTTCCCACTTCTCCCCCCCACCACTTCTCCCCTCCCCCTCCCACTTCTCCCCCCCCCCCTCCCCCTCACTTCTCCCCTCCCCCTCCCACTTCTCCCCCCCCCCACCACTTCTCCCCTCCCCCTCCCACTTCTCCCCTCCCCCTCCCACTTCTCCCCTCCCCCTCCCACTTCTCCCCCCCTCCCCACTTCCCACTCCCTCCCTCTCCCTCCCGGCTGGCATTCCCATGATCGAGCACCATCCCTTTAATTTGGTTTTAAACGGCTCATTTCTTCTTCTTCTGCTGCTGCTGCTGCTGCTGCTGCTGTGTGATGATGATGATGATGATGATGATGATGATGATGCTACTGCTGCTGCTGCTGCTAAACATCTAGAATGATCAAGCTGATTTCATTATCACCAAAGTTTGGATCAACACAAAACCAAAATAAACGAATGAATGAAAAATATTCAAATGGAAAACAGTTTATAAAAAAATAAAATAAAATGAAATAAGTAATCCGACGAGTCCGCGTTCAGCGGTTTCCAATGTGCTGTTGAATCTTGCTGGAAATCCCTAGCCTAGATTTATCACAAGAGAGAGAGAGAGAGAGAGAGAGAGAGAGAGAGAGAGAAGACAGAAGAAGACAGACAGACGACAGACAGACAGACAGACAGACAGAGAGAATGACAATGACAATGATTCTTAATTTTATAACGGTAAAAGTACTGGGTTAGTTAGCCATTTTTCACACTTGTCGTTACGAGACAGACAGACAAACAGACAGATGATCTCCATGATCTTGGTTTTCGGGGTCTTCTTCCACTTTTCATTCAAAATTTTTTGGCACAACGACAGTTTCAGGTCCGGATTGGCACTGCTCTCTCTGATGTTCATGAGCAGGAGTTAGGTGTTCCACAAGGGAGCATACTGTCTCCTGCCCTCTTTAGCATCAAGATTAATAACATTGTCAAATCAGTTCAGCAGGGTTCAGACTGCTCATTGTTTGTGGATGATTTTGCTGTTTACGCAACTGGAAGCCTGTACCCGAGTGTCCAGCGCAGGCTCCAGCTTTGTGTGGATAAAATTCATCAGTGGGCGGATGAAAACGGTTTCACCTTTTCTCCTACAAAGACACAGTGCATTCACTTCCATAATTTCCGTCAGTTTTTTCCAGATCCTGTAATTCAAATAGGGAAATCTCCCATTCCAGCTGTCAAAGAGGCCAAATTCTTAGGAGTTATTTTTGACCAGAAACTCAACTTTCTCAGCCACATTAAAAACCTCAAAACTTCTTGCCAGAAAGCTCTGAATATTCTGCGGGTTGTAGCACACACTGACTGGGGCGCTGATAAGAAAACTTTGCTGCACCTCTACAGAGCCTTGGTCCGTTCCAATCTGGACTATGGTTGTGCTGTGTACGGCTCTGCAAGACCGTCTTACCTAAAACTCTTGGACCCTATCCACCATCAAGGGCTTCGTCTCTGTCTTGGAGCATTCCGCACCACCCCTGTGTACAGCCTGTACACAGAGGCAGGTGAACCCTCACTGTCCAACCGCAGACTGAAACTGTCTTTGAATTACTATATCAGACTGTTCTCGGAACCAGAAAACCCTGCCTATGACTGTGTTTTTGACCCTCCGTTCCAAAGTAAATTTGAAAACAACCCTAACTGTATTCCGCCGTTTGGTCTTCGTATGCAGCCTCACGTGCGGAATGCAGGTCTAGACCTAGGAGTTGTGTCCGATTTTTCCAAGTTTCCAGATCAGCCTCCGTGGACCTTTTTCACACCAGAGATTTGTTTTGATCTTGCAGCTTTTCGTAAAGAGTCTACCAGCTCTCTGGCATACAAGGCATTGTATGCTGACCTCTGTTCAAAATTTCCACCTTATCAGAAAATTTTCACTGACGGTTCCAAGTCTGAGGATGGAGTGGCCTGTGCAGCCTATTGCCCTGGGGCTCCTTCTCAGATACTGTTAGAACATATACCTCCAGATGCTTCTGTCTATTCTGCTGAACTTACTGCTCTGGTTCTGGCATTGAAGATAATCTCACAATCTAAGAAGAGGGACTTTCTAGTTCTGTCAGATTCACTGTCAGCGTTGGAGGCCATAGCTGGCCGCAACCTTCAGCACCCAGAACTTTTACACTTTTTTGACCAAGTTGAAAGCGGATGGTTACAACATTATTCTGGCTTGGATTCCTGGTCATGTTGGCATCGGAGGGAACGAAATGGTTGATCGTTTAGCCAAGAATGCCACAAGAGAAAAATTGTCCAACATATATATCCCCTGCTCAGATCTGAAACCCAAAATTAACAATTATGTTAGAGACCTCCGGCAAGAGGATTGGAATACACAGACGGATAACAAACTCTTTCAGATCCGTCCAAACCTTAAGGAGTTCCTCTCATCTACGTCTGGTGGTCGTAAAGAAGAAACAGTTCTGTGCCGGCTGCACACCGGCCATTCGTATTTTACCCATTCGTACCTTTTAAAGAGTGAAGAAGCTCCGTGGTGCATTCCATGTCATGTACCACTCACAATGAAACATATTCTTTTAGAGTGTTGGGACTTGCCCGATGTGAGACACAAACATTTTACGGCAGATTCCATGAAAACCTTGTTCAGAGATGTCCCACCTGATGCCATCTTTGAGTTCTTGAAAGAGATTAACATTTTTCATCGGATCTGAGATTTTACAGTGGAAAGATTTTTTAACAAACTTTCGGATGGTTTTTCGATGTATTTTAAAGAATTGTGTGAATGACTGACTTGTGAGTTGATTTTAACGTGGTGACAGCCCTGATGTGGCCCTTTGCGGTCGGCTGGGCTATAAGCAACATTATCTTATCTTATCTAGACAGAGACAGACAGGCAGACAGACAGGCAGTTTTCAGAATTATTTCCTCTCTCTTGGTTGGAGAGCGTCAAAGGTGGTAGCACTGGCAGCCTAACCGCCCTCTTTGGAATCTCCGCCGAGGAGATGGTGTTCTCACCTGAGTCTGCCCTTCCCCTTCCCCCCTCCTTCACCTTCGCTCTGCCCCCCCCCCCCCCCCCCTCTCTCTCTCTCTCTCTCTCTCTCTCTCTCTCTCTCTCGTTTGTCAACAAGAATACACAAAAATCGTTATCTTACTATCATTTGTCAGGATCTGGTAGTAAGCCACGCATGAATTTCACGAATTCATTTGTATATGACATGTGTGTTTGCCACGTGAACGAAAAATGTGTGTCTTTGTATATGCTGGTGATTTCGCGTGTGTTTGTATTTTATGAGCCTTGCATTTTTTTTCCCATCTGGTGCATCCTGCCGATCGAGCGAGATCACATTTAACTTATCCCGTGGTGTTTTTTTTTTTTTTTTTTTTTTTTTTTTTAAATTTTATCCCGTGTTTTTTGCACACCGTGACAACAACTCATTTTGAGGAGAGTGTGCGTGACCCCAATACCTGATGATGTTCTTGGTTTTCGAGAGTTTAATATGACCATGTCTGAAAACAGCTCAGAATTCTATGGGCTAGTTCCTGTATATTCACGTGGCTCCAACTTGTCTGTCTCTCTGTCTCTCTGTCTCTGTCTGTCTGTCTGTCTGTCTGTCTGTCTGTCTCTCTCTCTCTCTCTCTCTCTCTCTCTCTCTCTCTCTCTCTCTCAAATAGCAAGCAAATCACACACACACACACACACGCACACGCGCGCGCGCGCGCGCGCATACACATACCCACACACACACACACACACACACACGCGCGCGCGCGCGCACACACACACACACACACACACACACACACACACACACGCTCACATGCCACTTCATCTGTCTGTTTGATACTATTTGAATTTTGAACTGTTGCTAAACTTATTTACTCCTAAAACGCTGATCTGTGCGGGGCACTTGGCTGGATTTACGGATGTCTTTTTGGTATTCCTTTTGCTTTGACAAGCTTGTTTTTTTTACATGTATTTGTGATATTTTACATGTTTTTTGCACGTTCAGGTTTCAAATTTATACTCTATGTCTATTTACTTATTTCATGAGGTCAAGCTGGTTCTGTAGTTATTATGTAATATTTTGGTTCTGTAGATATTATGTAATATTATGTAATTTTCATCTAAGCGTCTGGTTGGTGGCTTTTTCATAGATTTACAAACTGTACGCATTGAACAACATGGATAGTACAGTCTCAGTTGTCTCAGTCAATTGTCAGGGGCTGAACGATAAACAGAAAAGAAGAGATGTATTTCATTACTTAAAATGCAAAAAATATTCCATATATTTTCTGCAGGATACACACTTCGAAGAAAAAATGGAACGCTATATACAATCTGAATGGGGTACCTAGGATATTTCTTTAGTCATGCTTCTAATGCAAGAGGTGTGGCAATACTTTTCAATAATAACTTTGAAACTAAAATTAAAAATGTTCACAAGGGCGATGATGGGAATAGCCTCATGGTCTTAGCAGAAATTAAACAACACGATTTTTTGTTTGTAAATGTATGTGGACCAAACAGAGATGACCCGGAATTTTATAATACCTTAAATCAAGAAATTAGTAATTTAGGTATAAGTAATGTCGTAATTGGAGGAGACTTTAACTTAGTTTTGGACCCTGCTAGAGATTACTGTAATTATAAAAGGGTTAATAATCCCAAAGCGAGAGAAGCAGTAGACAACATGATAAACGATTTAGAATTAAATGATATTTGGAGGGACTTAAATCAGGATTGTCACAGATATACCTGGAGAAGAAATAATCCTTTCTAGCAAGCACGGTTGGATTTCTTCCTCATATCAGATCACGTTGTTTCCTTTGTCGATGATGTAGACATTGAATGTGGATATAGAACAGACCACTCCATGATTGTGTTAAGGTTACGGTTTGGTAAAAAAAATTAAGAGAAATACTTTTTGGAAATTTAACTCGTCATTATTAAAGGACAAGGACTATCTGGACGAAATTAACAAAGAAATTGAGAATGTCAAACAAGAATATGATGTAAGCCCATATGCAAGAGAAGCAGTACACACGATTCCTCTGACCGAATTACAGTTTACAATTTCTGATGATTTATTTCTAGATTTTTTTACTGATGAAGCTTAGGTCCAAAACTATTTCATACGCAACTATGAAGAAGAAAACCACGAATGAAGAGGAACGTAAAATACAGCAAGACATACAACGGCTCGAAAGAAAAGAGACAAAAGACGAAGAAGAGATCAAAGCTATAGAGTTAAAGAAGGAAAGGCTAAAGGTTATTCGAGAGAAAAGAATAGAAGGGGTACTTTTAAGATCGAGGGCTAGGTGGATAGCTGAAGGAGAAAAAGTGACGAAATATTTCTGTAACCTAGAAAAAAGACATTTTATAAGTAAGAGTATGACTAGATTAATTGATAACCATGGCAATATTCTAAATGACCAACAGAGATTCTTCACGAAGTTCAAAGATTTTATGAATCATTGTACAAAAAATGTGAAGTTGACGACTGTGATTTGGATAAACTCATTGTAAATATTCCACATTTAGACCGTGACGAAGCAAATAATTTAGATGGTGAAATCACACTGGAGGAGACATGTATAGCATTAACGAACATGAAAAACAACAAAAGTTCTGGCACTGATGGTTTCACAACAGAATTTTTTAAAGTGTTTTTGGAGCAGAATAGGGGGGTTTTGTTGTCAGAGCTTTAAATGCTGGATTTAGAAGGGGGGAGCTTTCTTGTGTTCAGAGACAGGGACTAATTGTATGTATACTAAAGGGAGATAAACCAAGACACTTTGTGAAGAACTGGAGACCAATCTCGTTGTTGTATATAAAATAGGGTCGTGTATAGCTAACCGTTTAAAAAATGTGTTAGCTGGTCTCATCAATGAGGATCAAACAGGTTTTGTTAAGAATAGATATATAGGGGATAACATTAGGCTCATTTACGACACAATTGCCTATTTAGAAGAACACAACTTACCAGGGCTTTTATTAAACACTGACTTCGAGAAGGCGTTCGATTCAGTGAGCTGGGATTTTATGTTTAAAGTATTGAAAGCATTTGGATTTCAACCGGGCTTCTGCAAATGGATTGAAACATTCTATAAAAATATCAACTCATGTGTCCTTGTTAATGGTCAAGTTTCTAGATGCAGACAAGGTAATCCACTATCGCCATGTTTATTCCTATTATGTGTTGAAATTCTAGCATTAATGATTCGGGAAAATGTAAACATACGTGGAATAGTTATAGATACAGTTGAACATAAGCTTTCTCAGTATGCAGATGACACGGAATTTCTTCTAGCAGGCGACAAAAAATCATTTGAAACATGTATAAACGTACTGGAAATGTTTGGTCGTATATCGGGGTTAAATATGAATCCTGGAGAAAAAAAAAACTAGTGCTGTTTGGTTGGGTAGCTGTAACAATTCTGCTGTTCGTTACATGGACCATTTAGGTATGGAGTGGAACCCACAAAAATTCAAAATTCTTGGAATCTGGTTTACCAACGATTTGCAAAACTGTGCAGATATTCATTATTCTGAAAAATTAGCGGACGTGAAACATTTGTTCAAGATTTGGGTGAGAAGACAACTAACTCCTTTGGGCAGAGTGGCAGTTTTAAAATCGCTTATTTTATCAAAACTAACCCATTTGTGGATATTACTACCTAACCCACCTGACACTTTTTTTCAGACTTTACGAAGTTACTGTTACAAATTTGTGTGGAATAAAGAGCCAGACAAAATAAATAGAAAAACTGCTCACAAAAGTAACCAAAACGGTGGTCTTGGACTACCAGAATTAAAAACGTTTGCTTCTTCCCTAAAATTGACGTGGCTGCAAAAAAGTTCAGACTACACACCACAAATGGAAAACTATTACAACATCT
>CM065717.1:7833933-7861433 GCA_033310375.1 Conus canariensis
CCCCCCATTCCCCAACTTCCAACCCCAATGTGCACTGACACGCACCGCCGAATCCCTGAAGGGCCAGATCGATATTGGCAAGACACCAACAATAATCACACGTAGTTCATCTTTCGGCATGTGTCGCTCATCGTTTGATCCCGTGTTGTTTCCAGTGTATCGAACACCTCACCTGGGCACACGGATTATTGATTGTGAAGTACAAAGCTGGCCCAGCAAGCAGACGTCTACTGAACTATTCCATGCTGAGGGTATAAAATATAAGGAACATGTTACCTACATTCGATGGTCCAGTATTTCCACCTTCATTTGTTGTTGTTTGTTGTTGTTGTTGTTGTTGTTGCATGGATAGCCTGCTACAACCTTAAGTAACCTTGTCAATAGAAGAATTTTATCGAAAGAAAAGTCGATTCTGAACAAACATACGTGAATGGTTTAGTTTCAAACAAAATTCAGCTGTGTCAGTTCTGTTTCAAATCCCTATTAAGGTGTATTCAAAGATCTTGACGGCTTGTTTACCCACAAATCCCGCCTTTCTCCATTATTCACATATTTCCAGTGTATTGTTAAGTCTTATTCTGCTTCTAACAAAATAACCTGGTTCTCAAAAAAAAAAAAAAAAAAAAAAAAATCGATCGAAATGGCTTACTTTAAGTTTATTGTTTATTAAGCGATCTAGTATTTCGGCTTGCACGTTCAAGCTGTCGTCATGTCACTCATTTTATTGAAATGAAAGTAGCCAGCGCTTGATTTTCCCTGTTTAAAACTAGTTTCTGATGCAATGCAGAGAGCTTACCGCCCTTTGGTTTCAGACTACCTGAAGTCTGATTTCACGACACGCATGGGGATACGCAGGTCAGGAATAGTCTTGACGTTGTCAGTTTCAGATTGTGACGTATCTTCAGGATGACAGCTGTGTTTACTATCAATCCTACCTTTACTCTATCAGATATGTTTTCTGTCAACCCCTAATTTCTATGTGTCAGCTGTACCCTGTCTACTCCTGCTTGAACTCCGCCAGGTGTATGTATATACGGTCAGCCCTTAATTGTGCCAGTTATATTCACCATAAACCCCTACTTTTATTGTCCCAGCTGCATTCACTGTCCACCCCCAATATTGAGTGTGAGCTGTATCTACTATCAATCCCTACTTTCATTGTGGCAGTGGCTTTTACTGTCAACCCGCACCTCCGCTGTACTGGCTGTATTCACTGTCAACCCTGTCTCTCGCTATCACTATGTCAGGTATATTTACTGTCAACCGCAGCCTTATTTGTGCCAGCTGTATTTTACTGTCAACACCTACCTTCATTGTGACAGTTGCATTTACTGTCAACCCCTATGGTCATGATGCCAACTGTGTTTCCTGTCAAACCCTAACTTCCGTGCGCCAGCCACACTTACTATCAATCCTAATCTTCATTTGACCAGCCGTATTTTAGTGTCAGCCGCTGCCTCCATTGTACCAGCTGCATTTAATGTCAACCCCTTCAGTCATGATTGCAGCCCGATTTTTCTTATATAGCTTTGTTTTGTTTTGTTTAAATGTCAGTCCCTTCCTTCACGGTGCCAGCTGTATTTACTATCAACCCCTACGTACACTGTTCAAGCTGTATTTACTGTCAACCCCTACGTACACTGTTCCAGCTGTTTTTTCTGTCAACCCCTATCTACACTGTTCCCGCTGTATTTACTGTTAGCTTCTACTTTTGTAATACAAACTGCTTTTATTGTCAACCACTATCCTTACTGTGCCAGTCGTGGTAACTGTCAACCCTACCATCGCTGATCCAGCTGCGTTTACCATCAACACTTAACCTTCACTGTTCCAGCTGTATTTACTGTCAATCCTTTATGGTTTCTGTGCCAGCTAGATTTTTAACTCTCAGCTCCTATTTTCGCTGTGCTGTCTGCTCTTCCTGACAAAATCACTACTGTGCACAGTTTTCAGTTGTAACAATAACTTGTTTCAGAACTTTCAATAATATTTGTTCTTGGATTGCACAGTATCTGTGTCCTTTTTCATGGAATGAAAAACAGACAACACCGCAATCAAGTTGAGAACTTCTGCGACTTCAAGAAAAAAAGGACAAGATTTGAATGCCCTGGGCCTTGGTTCTCCCTCTGTGTGTATGTGTGTGTGTGTGTGCGCGCGTGTGTGTACATGTACGTGTGTTTGCGTTTGTATGTGTGTGTTTGTGTGTGTCAACGCATGCATATGAGAGAGAGACAGGCACACAGACAGACAGACACACAGGGACAGACAGTCAGAGAACAATGAAGATTGCAAAATAAAATCATTTTGCAAGCATTGTTTGATATGTGTTTGAATATAGTCAGTGTTTGTATGTGTAATATCTAACCGCTTGAGAGCTCTATACTATGAGAGGGTTAACTTATGTCTGGAGATTTGCACGATTGTATTGTATGAGAAGACGCTGGAGGATGAAGAGTTCCATGGTTTTCAGGAGATGGAGGAAGAAGAGGGGAGAGTGATGTTCATGTTCTCATGCTCACAAGCGATAAATCATAAACGAATGACACAACCCACAGTAGTACTGACAGCATAAGAAATTTCGTTTTGGGCTTGCCAATATGAAATTGCATGCTGGCAATAGTATCAGTATAAAACTGAAATTTCTCTTATTTAGCACATGCAGGTTCCAATCACTATCCAGAATTGTCAAGTTTCCAACAGACTCCAACAGAAATACCATTAACCTAGTATTTTTACATGCATTTTTTCTCTCCTGATTTTTTGTTCAAAATAGCATTTAAATTGATTCATTCCTGGACTATGTCCAGATACAACATAAGAGTTGAAATCAGGGCTTCTGTCAGTATCTGCAGCAGTGTTAGTGTTCTGCATGTGTTTAAAGCATGTTCATCTGTCCTGTACATGATGTTGTAGGTGTGTACCTTTGAAAGATGTAAATGTGCTCATGCTTCAGTACAACTGATTAGTTCCTCAACACTTTTTCCAAACCTTTAGATTGTATGAACCCTGTATAAGCAACACACACACACACACACACACACACACACACACACACACACACACTCACACACACACACACACAATGATGTTTCACATGTCATCTTTTTATTTATTTTCAATTTATGTTCACAAAAAGCACGTTTTAATACCACCTGATTCTGCATTCTTCAATGCATTCTCTGTCCATCTGCTTGATCTCTTCACTTCACACAACCTTCCATTACCTGAAAAATCATCATTCCTGAAAAATACTAATCAATATGGATGAAGCATATTTTTTAAATTAATACCAATTGAGCTGATCCTCTTGTGTTTCACAAAAAAAAAAGAAAAAGAATGCCTTGAGAAGAATCAATACACTGATCAAGATTCAAACAGTAATAATATGACTTTACACCTACCTATGATGCATTGAGAATGAACAAGTCTAAGCAGCCCATGGTGTGTGTACGTAGTGTATGCGCATGTAGGTGTAAGAGGAACATGTATACAGGAAGAATCTGTGCATATACCCAATGCAAACATAATGTGCTGCCAAATTCCTATTTTCCTTCATAACTGACCCTAAGTCAATACAATACACGACACAAGAGGAAACATACTCCAAGAAGTATGTGGATATGAATATGATCCGTTGTTCAATGTTGTATTTGAGCTGCCTAAAAGAGAACTAGTTCATGCATGGACAAACCTATTTTTTCACAATAAATTCCTTCCCAAAAGAAAACATTGATTCATTAACTATTGTCAAGTGGTAAAAAAACTAATGTCAAGAATAAAAAGTGTGATGATGACTTGTAGCACACTTAAAACCTTCCCACAAATGGGAAGCATCAAGCACTATAGATCAAGGAAAATCAGGGAATGAAAAGGAGCCCATATCGTCTTCACCAGAGAAATGCTCACATAACCCTGTCTCCCAGAACTCATCTCTGACAACTCAGCAGCAAAGAGACATACACACATGTATGTTCATTGTTCATTCATGCACACTCACACGATCTCACAGATGCACATGCACATGCCCTGACTCAGATTCTGAAACCATTTTCACTGTGTCCTTATAGCAAAGGTTTCTTCCGCTTCCCTGCACACTGCCACACCAATCATGTTGCAGCCCCAGTCCCAGCATTCCACAAGCAGCAGTCATGGAGCAACCCACCAACGGAGACACTGCACTGCTGCTGAGTCACTTCAGAGCTACCAAAGCTGCTGGTTCTGATCAAACAGAAGCAGGACATCACCTACACAGTACAAAGAGTACAAAGAGCTCTCTCCGTTCTTCACTGACAGCAAAAAGTTGTTTCTGAATGCACGTTCTGATCCGACATCCAGACCAACATTGGCTGTACAGCAACACGCATAGAAAAAAAATGCACCCTTGAAGCACAAGCTTTGGGGGGTGAAGGATGAGGGTGAGTAGAAACATGAAATGTGGGATGCCATACATCTTCTGAAGGGACAAATGTTTTTTTTTTTAATCCACTAGAAATTGGTGTTGGACCAGAACAGCATCAAAATGTGGCTAAAAGAAATGCTGGAAAAATGAAGGAACATGAGTTCTGGCTTTGATCTCTCTCACAATGAACTGTTAGTATTACCAGCTGAAATCTGTCCCCTATCCCCAAACACATGAGTTCTGGTTTGATCTCTCTCACAATGAACTGTTAGTATTACCAGCTGAAATCTGTCCCCTATCCCCAAACACACGAGTTCTGGCTTTGATCTCTCTCACAATGAACTGTTAGTATTACCAGCTGAAATCTGTCCCCTATCCCCAAACACCACCAACATGTCAGGGACACATCTTCATGAATTTTTGGGAACCATGAACAGTCAAAGGACTTGATCAAAGAAAATAGCTGAAACACACAGTCACACACATATATAACCACACACACACACAAACTATGAGAGTGGATAGTTCCTTTTCTTCTGCAGTTCACTTGGGCAGGGGAGATCACTGCCATTCAAGCAGCCTATAGACATGAAGCAGTTTTCCATTCAAAGAATGCAAATTCCACACATTCTATGCATCACATAATTTGAGGGCTTTCCGTGTGTGCTGCAGTTCAATTTTCTCTTAGGCTACCATTAATGTAACCATGACCTGTTTGTGGCTGGAGTTTGACTGCTACCCAACCCCACCAGAATGGACGCATTGCACCCAGTACCCTCTGCCCTTCTATGCTCAATATCTTCTTCAACTACGAATGATGGATTATATTCTCACAGCATAATATTTTTAATTCAAAATCTCGAGTCAACTTCCTGGCCGTCTAGGGCCAACTTCCTTCTGTCTCCTGCTGTATTGTGGTGATGCTATGGGTCACCTACAGCAACTAGCACTCTGGTTCAAGTTTACAGCGTCTAAATAGCAGTATGTCGCAGAAACAATTTCAAACCACAGATTTATGTTTCGGTGGAATATAATACAACCAAAACATGTGGGTGCCCATACGTACAAACAACTTTGATTCATATGATCCAGACAACAGCATATGATTCAAACAAGGTCAGTAAAGTTAACATTAACTCCCCTTTTCACGCACTCTCAACATACCAAGCAGTCACCTTACAGCATCATCTCCTAAATGTAGGAAACAGTCAACTACGCAGGTGCAAAAATTAAAAAAATACTGAAATGTTTTCCTTCTTGGACGATACAGATCACAACTGTCATGTCTGGACATACTCACTGCACAGACCAAGCACTGCAGACCCGTTCCCACACAGTCAGTTCATCATGGAATCACACAGACACACGCGTCTTCACAGAATGCACTGAACTGCATAGCTGTACACCAGCACTTGGAGCAATACATTTCATGTAATGCACTTGGTTAACGTTTCATCAGGTTTTCACAAATTAAACTCCTTGTCCACACTGATGCATTTCACATCCTTTCATTGCACAGATAGCTTTTAATCTAAAAAACTGAAATCTTCAGCTTAATTTTCTTTGAAAAAAAAAAAGCATATGTGTCAGATTTATAGGAGATGCACTTGGTAGTATATCTGAACCATGTATCAGTATGTTCAACTTCACTTATGGAGGCTCCAAACTAAAACAGGCCAGTCTCCAGGTAACCTTCCCCACAACTCTACCGTGAGACCCCGATCAAAATGTATACCAGCCAGTTTGGTGTGGTGGTCAACAACAGACTGACTACTATGAGCCTGCTGGTTTGAGCTCAACTCTAATCAATGCAATGTTTTCAATTCTTGACTATATCCACTTCGAGCTTACCATGCTAAAGACCGACTCCAAAGATCAGAGCACAAATCACTGCACTCCTCTGGTCAGGCTAACTCAAGGACACAGGAAAGAATGTCTGCCACACTTTTCTGTCTGTCATGCCGTCTGAAACCAATACAACTCTTCACTGCACCATCATAAATTATCACTATCTTCACTAATGATAGAGGTTGACACTCTCAAGGAAGACCAAAATGCTACAGCTCTACACGCCCTTCACCTGCACCACCTAGTTTGGACTTCTTTCCATCTGCAGACACAGGACGAGTTTCACCCAAGATCCTCAACACTGGCAAAGGCATGGAGATCTTCACTTCTGGGATGTTTGCCTTCACCATTTCAGACCTGACCCAATCAGGCTGATCCACTATAGCGCAATTATAATCAGACTGGTTTACAATGAAGTAATAGCCAATCGATTCGTTGGAGTCATGCATGTACGGACTCAAAATGGATCCTGCTGAATGACACATCAGACACGGTGCAGGGTCTGCCCTGGGAGAGGCCTCATGGACAGGAACGGTTCTGTCAGGACTGCTGCTGCTCCTGTGGCAGTGACAGAGCTGGGACAAGCTGAAGGAAGGCCACTGAGAGGCACCACAAGACCAACAGTACAGGGGAGGGGGTGGAAGAGACAGAGAGAGAGACAGTATGTGTGTGCGTATATGTGTGTGTGTACATGTATGCATGTGTGAGAGTGTGTGTATGTGTATGTATGTATATGTGTGTGCAAGTGTGTATGTATGTATGTATATGTGTGTGTGTGTGTGTGTCTATGTCTCTGTGTGTGCGCGTGTGTGTAGGTATGTATGTGTGTGTGTATGTGCATGTGTGTGTGTGTGTGTGTGTGTTCAAGTATATGTGCGTGTGCACGCACGCACGCATGTGTGTATGTGTAACTGACATTCACTTTCTCACAAAAAGCCCGTTCCAATTTCTCATCCCAAACAGCGACAGTTTCTTCAATCATTCTCAGACACAGATCACAGCAGACTTCATCGTGAATAGAGGTGATAACAAATGGGTTTACCATTCCTGGCTTGGTTTCCCTGCCTCAAAAACCACTCTGTCCATTTACTGTAACACTATGCAGGATCTGTGGTGGGATGGTAACCTTGTCATTTAAAGGGGGACAACCACCACAAAACAAAACAAAAAGACAAACTCTAAATCCCGACTTCATCATTTCATGATCAATATGTACATGAACGAAGGTCACTGTACAAATATAACAAAATTCTTAAGGTTCAGTCTGGTGCTGAAAACATGATCAACTCCATCATGGAAGTTCATATCCTGTCCCTGACCCACCGCCACCACCACGACTCACCGCAGGCACCAAGAACCCCAAGGTCAAATCTCAGCCCCAACAACAACACACACCTATCTTCGTAAAAAAAAATTTGTTTTAAATCATTCATTTGGTCCTCTTTGCATTATTCAACTTCCGCACCAGAACAAAGTCCACCCTTCAATTCAGCCTCCCCTATTCCATCAACAAAGCACAAGTGGGAGCACTGTATACAATCACCACTACCACCACTGATAACTGTGTGCAGCAATCCCTCTGATGCCAGTGACACTGTCAACGGGGGAAAAAGGGCATCTGCTGCTGGCACACTAAATGCATAGGCTGATGATGTAGGTTGGGAGGTCAGTCGGCGTCCGAGTCTTCCCAGTTGTCCTGCACACACCACACATCAACACCACTATGCAACCAGCACACACTGGACACGCTGTCACCAGTTCTCTCCAACATGACTAGAAATAAGAGACAAAAGTAATGAGGCTTCCATTCATATTCAATTGAATATCACTGCAGTGCAGAATTCCCCCAAAATAAAAACCCTTCCATTCACATTCAGTGCTTAATACCACTGCAGTACAAAACTGAAAGAACAAACCCCCTACAAATGTCTTGCAGGAAGAACTAGGGTAAAGCTTATTACCATACACCGTTTCCTGGCTTCACCATAATAGCTGTGTTTCACATACACACCAACAGACAAGTGAAATAAACACGCACACAAAAGGAGGGAAAACAAAACAGGAAAATAAACAAAATGAAAGAAAAAGAAAAGAAAAAAATTAATGATCAGCTAAAACCTATACAAGTAGGCTTATTTCTTCATAAAAAGTTTTGTTTTACATACCCGGTGTCCAGCAAAGGTTAAAAAACAACAAAAAAAGTACAATCATGAACCAAGTTCTTAACCAAACACAGGTTTATCTTGTTTTTCCCTTGACAACCACAAACCAACTCATTTTTGCCAGTTTTGCAGACAATGACTGTACCACACGCTGTAAGGTACTTCAACTTATAAGTTCTAACAACAGCCTTTTGATCTTACTTCAGATTCGGAAGCACCCAGCTCCATAGGTACTGCTTCATCTGAATCTGACTCTGAAAGGAAAACATAAAACACCCATCAGCAACAAGAATATTATCATATATAAATCCATCTGAATCTGACTCTGAAAGGAAAATACAAAGCGCCCATAAGCAACAAGAATATCAACATACAAATCAACCCTTTAAAAAGACAACGGTGCTATGAATTGAAAAGCTTGAAATGAAAAGAATTTTCTTGCATAGAGTAGTTTTTACATACACTTACCTGTCTTTACAAGTATCTAAGTCCTTCTTGGACAGAACAATGTGGGCAACCCCTAAAAGATTCTGAAAGAAAGGGAGCTAAATAGCCTTGTACTATCACTCCAGGAATACTCATATCCCTCCAAGAATACTCATACTCCCAGGGTGACTTCCCTTGACTCACTGAATGTGTGTAGGTGAATTGCTTGTCGGTTTCCTTTCTTTCCTTGTCACACCCACCATCGGGCTCTCATCTCCAAACTCAACCGCATGACGTGGAGGGGACTTTTTAAACCCCCTACCCCCATGGACCTGCCTTCATTTCCAAGTCCCAGGATTAACCCTCTTATACTCGCAATGGGAAAATCTGGGACTTAACGTCAGGCGCCTGTTCTTCCCGTACCGGGACCTTTCCATGGGAATTTTCCATCAGGCAGTGATCACGTGTGTAGACATGCAGAGTCGCAGACAGTAACTAGGATGACTCAGGCATGGCCCAATCATGTGTTGGCACTATTTTTGGGGGGATGGAACCACGCATGTTCATTGAGAAAAGGCACAAACACAGCGAGTAAGTTTGTGAATGAAACCGACCGACCTTCACAACGGCTGCTTTGGCGTCTGCTATGAACGACGAAGAGATGATCGACTACTCACAAGAGGAGTTAGATCAAATTATTGTAGAAGTGGAGAAATTTGAATGAGAGATGGAGAATGAAAGTGATATAGAAGTAGGTAGTGGTGTTGAAGAAGACGGTGAAGTGGAAAGTGACCCGGAGCACAATGTTCCACTGGCAGCGCTTCAGACAACATGGTGACCAGCGAACATGGCATGGCAGAAGTGCGTCAGTTTCAGGAACCCACTGGGCCCACTCACTCGTTTCCCGAAACGGCTACACCACTTGATTTTTTCTTTTTGTTTGTTCCTCTTTGTTTTTTTTTAAGACTGCTGCCAGTGAAACAAACAGGTATGCAAGACAAAAACAAGCTGCAAAGGGCGCACCTGACCCTCTTTTATAGTATTGTGTGCGACACGTGACAAGTTTTGTATGGCATTGGTGGGACAACCAGTGGGACCTGTACTGCCAGGCAGCAGATGGATCACGTCAGGTAGGCCTCAGATTTCATCTTACACTAACAACTTGCATCAGCATGGTGATTGCGCATGCTTGCATGCTGTAAACTTGATTGTCATCATAAAATGTCACGTGCCTGGTAACAATTTGGTGACAGTGACACGACCTGTATCTCTAAGACAGACAAAATATAGTTCAAAGCGAAGTGCATGCTCTTATGAAACTGTCTGCCAATTTTCTTTCTCCTAGAGGTTCACATACATTCCCCATAAGTTAATAATCACACATACCCATTTTTAGGCTGAAACCTATTAAAGAATCAAATCTAGGGGAAGTTTGCAGTCAGAGAAACTGAGTACAAGAGGGTTAAAGAGGTAATATTGTGGGGCAGACCTAAATTCCTCATATCCAAAAATGTTTTAGAGGTATCCTAACTGGCTTGACCGAAGTTCTTGCTGAGCAGGAATAAGACACTTGTTTGGACAGTTAAGTATGAGAATAACAGAATTTCAAGTAAAACCTGTTTCAGTGGAGAATGATAGTGTCTCACAAAGTAAGAAAGATACAAGGTTTCCACATGGCATGAAGGATACCAATGTGCATGCCATATTCAAACTATCCTATCCTGTATCCAACCAAACCCTTCTCCGGCACACAAACATACACATTATATGCACAGACATCCATAATTTTCTCCCCTTTTCTTAACTGAAGCCAACTTTACTACACACACACACACACACACACACACACACACACACACTACACACACTACACACACTACACACACGCATACACTACACACACACACTACACACATATGCACACACACACACACACATACACACACTACACACACACACACACACTACACACACACACACACTACACACACACACACTACACACACACACACACTACACACACACACTACACACACACACACACACACACACACACACACACACACACGGCGGGGATGGGGGATATGTGTGGAGAGGGAAGATGGAATAATGTACAACGCTCAAAAGTGACAAGGACTGAGAAAGGCAAAGTTTCTGTGCCTAGATGGTTGTTAATTAGTTTTGTTAAAATTTTAGCTTTTTTCCCTTTCAAACTTATTTGAAAAATTCAAGTGTTTTGTAATTACCATTATTATTCATATAAGCACTCATATAAGCACACACATATGCACACAAACATACTCAAACACACTCGCATACACACACACGAGCACACGCACATGCACACATACGTGTGCGTGCACAAGCATAAGCACATACGCTCTTTCTTTCCCCATCTCTCTCTTTCGCACGATTTTTTTTTTTTTTTTTTTTTTTTTCCGTCTAATATCACGTTTAGTGGAAAGACGTTAAATGAATCACACACACACACACACACACACACACACACACACACACACACACACACACATACACATTACCAGTCACTTACCATCCTGATATACCAGCAAAGGCTCAGCTGAGGCAGCAGGTTCATCGACTTCACTCTGCGTGGCCACCTGTCCATAAACAGAACAGGTCAGTCCTCCCCTTGGCCTTCACTCTTCCATTACTCTGCACATCTCTACACATCCTACCACACATCTCACCTCATACACACAAACATCTTACCACACAGACTTACCTGTGGATTCCTTTTTCTGGTTTCCACCTAAAAGTCAATTTCATTTTATCGGATTAGTTAAGGGTTCTTGGTTGTATTTTTTGTTTTCCAGATTTTCACCTTTTTTTTTTTTTTTTTAAAGGAAAATTACAATAAATCCACCAGACGAAGGTTATGAACAAATTACGAGACTAAACATGACACTGTTGACCTCTTAGGTCTTCTTCAGGCAAGATAAACTATAGTAAATCCGCCCACCCTCGGGACAAGCAAATTACAGGACAGGATGCTTTCACGTCTTAGTCTTCTTCTGGCAAGATAAACTATAGTAATCCGCCCACCCTTCGGACAAGCAAATTACAGGACAGGATGCGTTTCCACATCTTAGGTCTTCTTCTGGCAAGATAAACTATAGTAAATCCGCCCACCCTTCGGGACAAGCAAATTACAGGACAGGATGCGTTTCCACGTCTTAGGTCTTCTTCTGGCAAGATGAAGACACTTGCCTGAAGAAGATCAAAAAGGTCAGAATGTGTCGTGTTCTGTCCTGTAAATTGTTTGTACCTTTTGTGTGGTGGATTTATTATAATTTTCCTTTTAAAAAAATCGTCTCAATTTGCCGCCTGCAGTCACCTCACTTTGAAACTGATTTTTTACTAAGTTCTATTAATTCTGACCATACTGTATTTTCATTTTATCAGACTGCCAGGCGATGGAAAATAAATCTCATCTGCATCTCACAGCTCCCAGTAAAAGGAAAAAATCACTGAAAAATTATGCGGCTGCAGTGTGCATCCTTACCTGCTCAACCCCCACCCCGCCATCCCCTTCCTCCGATAAACACACACACACAACTCCTAGAAAAATTCTGAAACTTGAATTCTTCACAAACCTGTACATCAAGTTTTTTGTATCATTTACTTTTCGGTTCAACCAGGACCAGGACCACTTACTTGGAAAGCTTTATCTAATCTGATTAACATTTACAGTGTCTTGTCAATACATGACACCAGCGTGCGACACCAGGCAGACAAAATGGTGACTGCCTCTTCTTGCAAAGAAGCTGACACACAATCTTCTGACCACATTAACGTCTGCTAACACAGCAACATGCCACCACTGCTCTGAGAATTCCCCTGCCTCTGTTTTCCTTAGCAGATCCCC
This sequence comes from Conus canariensis, assembly GCA_033310375.1. Classification (NCBI taxonomy): domain Eukaryota; kingdom Metazoa; phylum Mollusca; class Gastropoda; order Neogastropoda; family Conidae; genus Conus; species Conus canariensis. The sequence continues at coordinate 7,846,655 of CM065717.1, forward strand.
CACCTCCCCCTGTTGCTATAGGGGATCATTCCATCAAATTTATACCTAAGGAGGAATACGTGGTCAAATCTTTTCCCATCCTTCATCTTTACCTCTTACTGTATACCTACCCCCCCCCCCCCCCACACACACACACACACACCCCACCTCTCTTCTGCCCTGCTCTGCCCCAGACCTTTCTCTGAAGGCCTGTCACTTTCCCAGACCCATGGCCAGGTGTGTGCTTACCCTGGACAGCAGCAAGTGCAGCTTGCCCTGGACCTCCAGCCGTTTGGGCAGAGCCTGCTGGCGGTACTCGATGTACTGGTTCAGCTCTGCCAGAGTGCCCATGACGTCCGGGATCTGAAACGCCACCTCCTCTGTCATTGGGAGTCAGACACCATTCTAAGTGGAACCTATGACATGAACAATGTGAACCACGCCAACGCTGCGACTACCTATGTAGCATGCCCTTTTTCAATACACGGGGGAGTGGCTGAATAGTAAAGCAAGGGGTAGGAATTCAGATTCTGTGTTCTCCCAAAGCATGGTAATGTTCACAGTTGTTTTGCAACAGCCAGAGGTGGGGACACCACACTATGGAAGGGGATGTTGATGAGACCGCACACATATCAGAAGTTGGCATAAACTTGGTTCCAAATGCATAGCAATGAAGCATGTTTTTTTTGGTTTTTTTTTCATTTACTGCCTTCCTCTACTGTAACTTGGGCCGATTCCTCAATTTATAAATGTTTTTAAATACATCTATGAGGGACCCAACTATGACGATCAATTTCGTTGTGGAGTTTCATTCAGCAAAAACCATTTTTGCATTCATTGTTATCATCTTCAAAACCATATACCTAAGTAACAGCACTTGAACGCAATGGTCTTACGAAGACTTCAATTTTGTGTGTCATCAGTATTCCTGCCAACTGTGTGAGATTTATATCAACAGCCTGACACTAGCCAACCATCTGACACAAAAATCAGGAACAGATGAAATCCTCCTCTCTACAATAAAAAAAAAAAAAAATTCATGACTGTGTGTAGCGCAGATTGTTTATAGTATAGAAAAATAACAATGCCTTTAATGATTCTATGTTTGATATCTGTGTATGTTCAAGCGACATGTGTACAGCACATGTATGCATGCGCAGTTTCAGACTTCCGTTTTTGTATCAGGTGCCATGGTAGAAAAAACATGAGGCCAGTTAACATTACTTGTGGCGTGTTTCTCTGGAGCATGAAGTCAAAGCTCTTATGTTATAGGACCTTACAACAGCCAATCGAAACAGACAATGAACAGCTCATCCATGTGAAAAGATTCTCTTGTAGCTGTGACCCCTGACTGCATTAAACTCTGACTGTAATTTGTCGCAACGGGTCTGACCTCAGATGATCAGTGTGCTTCTGGTGGATGTCTTTGGTCAAACTAGTATGTGTCATTTTAAAAAGGGTGTTCCATCAATCTGCAACTTGGTGTGTGTGTGTGTGTGTGTGTGTGTGTGTGTGTGTGTGTGTGAAAATACTACTCCCCATCATGGGTAATGCATAGCTGCCAACCTGTTGGAACAGAAATTCCTGTGAGAAGGCGGGGGTCTGGGGGCTGCCGTAGGCCCCCGGTGGGGTGCAGGGATAACGCCCCTGCTGGGGGTCTGGGGGCGTTGCCCCCAGACGCTGACGGTACATGCACATTTGGAGGTAAAAAAATTAGCTTTTCTGGGGTCGAAAAGGGGATATTTCTTCCATCTCATCATGCTAGAATTAGACATGAACAGTACTGATAGCAAAGCAAGCATACAGATTACAAAAATTACAGTCATCACACATTACTCAACATTAGAAAGCACTTCAACTTACCACTTCAGTCCAACAAGTAAACTGTGGCTTGACAGGTTACGCAGAGAAGAAAAGTCTCCAGACTAATGTCCATTTGTGTTGCTCTTTGCTCCTAGATTATCTAGCTACGATGAAAGATGCTTTGGAAGTCTTGGTTTTTCAGTCTGTATACAATGGATACCACCAATATTGCAATTTTCTTGTTTCAGCATCCCTGGATATCTGATTCTCTACAGTCTTGTAACAGCAAACTGAAAGTTTCTATCAAGATGTTGGTAATCATCATCACCATGGTAATAAAGAACACACAAAAAAATGTGGGGGAGGGGGGGAATCACTAAGGAAAAATTTCTTTCCTACAATGTACACCTATATCTGTTCAGAACTACACTTTTTTTTTCACAACCTGTCGGCCTAACAGGAGGATGCTGCTGAAGAGAGGGGGGGGGGGGGGATTGGGTTGTTCTTTGTCCTTGAGGGCATCTGATGTTGCCGACTTTGCTTTTTTCAACAGCTCTATTGGAAACTGCTGCTCATAGCAAGCCCCACTCATGCTGGCTTTGACCATGTACCACCATCATGGCATCATCGCCGCATTCCTCTTGTGCTTGGCAGAAGAGGCATGAAGTTCGATGTCTTTTTTTCCACCATGTGAGATGTTGATGTCAGTACGGCATTCTTTACAAAACGCATGATATTCATCTCTCTTGGACGCATCAATGAAGGCGTAGTCGACTTTGTATCGCGGCAAAAACTTGACTTTTGCCCTTTTTTTCGAGTCCATGTGGCACTGCTTTCCTGAAGCCATTTTCGCGCGGATGGAAGTACCGGACGGAAGTACCGGGCGGAAGTCGATTTGTTTTGGTAAACCGATGTGTCTTTTTACCGACACCTTGCGAAAAATTACCGAAACGTGAAGTGATTTTTGATTTTTGATTTTTCGGGAAAAAAAGACAACTTTCGGGATTTCCTGTCAGATTTTCATTTTCAGGAGTTTCCCGAAAATTCCGGGAGGGTTGGCAGCTATGGTAATGCCCAGTATGAACAAACACCCAGAGCTCACCGTCATCAGGTAGGCCATGTGGGTGCACAAGATCTGCTTCATCCAGCGCACCATGTTCAGCCCACTGCAAAACAGACATCACCGATCATTACACACATATGTCATAGCACTGAGGTCACAGGCCATTCTTTCCACCTATTACAGAAATGAATAGTGCATCATTTATGCTAACTGCATCTCATCATAAAAATTGTCCCTCCAGAGAAAGAGATGTGGTGGGGGGAAGGGCGGCAGATAGAGTGAGAGAGAGAAAGGGAGAGAGAGGGGAGAGAAAGAGAGAAACATACAAGCTTGTCATAATATAAAATATCAAGAGAGAATGAGGCAGGCAGACAGACAGTTTGGTGTCATCGGGTCATCAGCCTCAACATGGGTGATAATCAAGCTAAGCCAAGAGCAGACTAACAACTTGTCATGAGCAGATCATCATTATGTCCCAAGTGTCACTATCAGCTTATGATAAGTTGTAAGACTCCACACCCACTATCGACTCAAAGTGTATATGGTTTGAAAACTGTTGTTTTGTACCAGACTGTTTCTGCTTAGTTTAGTTTCACCACTTTCAAAATGGGCTGCATTTGCTAATGAGTGCGACTCATTTCACGCTGCAATGTTCTCCTCCAGGAAGCCTTTTCCAATAAAGTAGAAAACTCTAGACTTTATTTTTGTTCTTATTCTAGAATTATAATATTTCCGTGTGTACAACCCTTAAAGTAACAAGGGCAGCTAGACTCTTAACAATCTTCAGGTTGGTAATTCTTGGCTGGGATGAAAAGCATTTAAGTGTGGTGACTAAGAGTTACAAAAAAAAAAGAAAAACATTTCAGTGCAACAAACAAACAAACAAAAACCTCAATACCCAGTCACCAGATCACAACTAAAAAGCTGGTGTGTCAAATTGTGACCAGAAAAACAAAGCGTAAGAGACACCCCAGAAACAAAGTCAGGAGAATGGGATGCTTCATCCCAACGTAGACAGGCAAATGAATCAAGTAGCAAGTCGTTACAAGAACAAGAACCATCCTACTACCTCTGAGGGTGTCCGTACATCCTCTGTATGACCTCCTTCACCAGGGCGTGGATCACATGCAGGGGCAGGCGTTTCACTGTGTTCACGATGGTCGCCTCGTTCCTCTCCTGGAAGGCATTCTGCACACACACACATACAAACAACACATCCCATGTGAGCCTGGCTACATTGTCTTTGCTGTTGTTTCACTCGATCTGCAGAGCCATTCAACACATACACAACACACCACGCTATGAACATGGCGACACTCTCTTTGCTGTTGCTTCATTCTCTCCTGGAGGACATTCTGCACGCACGCACGCACACACACACACACACACACACACACACACATCACCTGTGAGCCTGACTACACTGTTTTTGCAGTTATTTCACTCTCTCTGCAGAGCCATTCAACACATACACAACACACCACGCTATGAACATGGCGACACTCTCTTTGCTGTTGCTTCATTCTCTCCTGTAAGGCATTCTACACACACCTAACAGTATGCACCTGAGTATTCCTGCCTTCAACGTGAATCACAACTCTTTTTCAACTTCCATCCGCAGATAGAAAAAAAGAGAAACTGATCAGAGAGAACAAGGTTACAATTCCACACAACTAACACAACAGCACTGACAGAAGAGCATTACACTGTGTATATTCGAGCTACAAAATTGTTCCATTTGAAGGTCATGTCATCATTCTGCTTGTCTGAAGATCAAAGCTTATTTACTGTGTATCCAAGCCCTTCAAAGCACAGCAGCATACAGGGAGCTTCAGACAGTCCATGGTAGACTTACTCTCTTTAAAAATGAGGCTCCATCTGTTTAATGATTATAACGTTAGTTTTAAAATGTCTACATTATCCCACTATTCTTCTCCTTTGTCTATATCTTTTGACTATATGCCAGTCTGCATAGCCTTTACCTGGATACACATCTCATTCATACATGGCAAATCTGATTGGACAAAACACTGTAATGTATGCAGGCTGGTTGGTCAGTGAGGACAGGGAGCTGTCTCCATGACTGTAATCTGCACGTCTTTCATCTGGCACCTTTGGGGCAATGAGGATATGACTAACCACACATCATCATCGTATAGTGGTGCTTGTAGTTTTACATCTGCCAACAGTTCCTCAAACCCTACTTCACTGACCCAAACAATATGACAGCCCACATTCACAGACCCAAATGATACTCCTGCAACAGTCTGATTGAAATAACTGATTTCAATTTGTAGTTCTACATGTACCAACAGTTCCTTACTACCTAACTTCATTGACCAAAATAATGTGACCGCCTACATTCACAGACCCAAATGATAGTCCTGCAAGTCTGATCGAAATATAGTTATAGTTTGACTTCATAGAACCAACAATATCAACATTACACCCTGACTTCAATGACCCAAATAATAGTCCTGTAAGTCAGATCAAAATACAGTTATAGTCTGACTTCACAGAACCACCAATATTAACTTTACACCCTGACTTCATAGGATTAAATGGCATCAATACCACTTACTTATACCACTTACTTAACAAACATAGGCATGAACAATGTATCAGCCTCATATTCCGAATGAATAATCTTAAAGTCTGATTTCATACACCCTGATAAAATTAATGATATGGCTTTACTTTAAGTTCCCAAGTGAAATCAAATGCACAGTCTTGCTGTAATGCCCCAAACATCATAAATGTTTCAGCATGGCTTTATAACACCCAATAAAACCAATGCAACAGCATGACTTCACTTCAAAAAAAAAAAGAAAAAAAGAAATCAGTCATGCTGCTATTACTTGAAATGACCTGGCCTACCTCTTGCCTAGGGGTGGAAGGCAAAACGTCTTGATTCGTGAACACACTGATGTGCACAAAAGACTTTGTTTAATTCAGTTTTAGTTTTTATGGTACAGCTCTGCCAACCTTTCCATTCTAAGTGGTAGTGACACAGAAACAGTCTGGTAGTGACACAGAACCAGTGGTAGTGACACAGAACCAGTGGCAGTGACACAGAACCAGTACCAGTGGTAGTGACACAGAACCAGTGGTAGTGACACAGAACCAGTGGTAGTGACACAGAACCAGTGGTAGTGACACAGAACCAGTGGCAGTGACACAGAACCAGTACCAGTGGTAGTGACACAGAACCAGTGGTAGTGACACAGAACCAGAGTGTATGCAGGCTGGTTGGTCAGTGAGGACAGGGAGCCGTCTCCATGACTGTAATCTGCACGTCCTTTATCTGGCACCTTTGGGGCAATGAGGATATGACTGAACACACATCATCATCGTATAGCGGTGCCCACCTTTCCCTTGGTTAATATCGCTGCTTTCAAGTCTGCTATGGCCAAAGCCAAGCTTTATTGTTCTGAATTTTTTAAATACAAAGTCCAGTTAAGCAAAGCAACATTCGCAAAGAGTGCTTCATTTACAAGCATGGGTAACCAACACGGGTTCCTGACACTTAGTTAACAAGCACATTTCAGCAATGCTGATCTAGCACAACCTGAAATGAACTCTCAATTATGATGCTCACATACGGGTGCCAAGTCAATGGGAAAACGAGAGAATCACTCTAATTCTCCGACTACACAGAACCAAGTACATTAAATGTTACAGCCTGATCTCACAGACACATGTAATACTGATCTTATTGCCTAACTCCATATTAAACCTGGCTTTTTAGACTCAAATGTCAATATTACGCTTTACTTTACACAACTATGCACTACATCAGACTTCAGAGAGCCATTTGAATATCATGCCTGTTCACAGACCTCATTTCCTAGTTACTAGTAATATCAATGCTGCATCCTGGGTTCAGAGAGCTAAATACTTGGGTGGGAGTGAGAAATGTTATAATACTGAAAATTTGTGGCCAGGGTCCAGGGGCCACTTAAGGCCCCTGGTTGGGTGCAGGGGCAACACCCTGCTGGGGGTCTGGAGGGCTTACTCCCGCCCTCCCCCCCCCCTCCCTCCCCCCCCCCCCCCCCCCAAAAAAAAACGTTGTCGAAAACTTGACAATTAAGGACAGTTTTAAAACGCTGACGAAAACTTGACAATTAAGGACAGTTTACTACATTCTCCTTTGATCAGGCATGGTACTGTAGGAAAATAATTTTTCCCTGAAGCTGAAGGTTTTTCAGCAATTCTAGCCTGTAAAAAAGCCTCTCCTTGAACTAATTTCAGTTCTTCATACTAAGCAATTTCTGCCATTTTTTTTTCTGCCATTTTTTTTTTGTTGTTGTTGCTTTTCGCGGATTTCCGCGAGTTCGCGGACATGTACCATGCCTGTTTGGTACAAACCTTGAATTTTACACTTCTCAGTACTATATAATTAAAACTATTTCAGAAAAAAAAAAACAACCGAACAACTACAAACGTCCAACGGAGTCGAGGCAGAAGAGTAAAAAATACTGATCGGAGAACCAGGGCACGAATCCATCGAAGTGCAAAGAGGGAAAAAAAAAAATTGCCAAAATGCCAATACAGAAATCTGTATAATGCTGAATTACTCCCACCCATGTAAATATATCTGGGGCCGGAATAGCTCAGTTAGTAGAGCGCCAGACTCATAATCTTGGTGATCCTGGAGCTGCGGGTTCGAATCTCCGCCAGGCCGTTTAGGTACAGGGGAATTTTTCCCTTGGTGTTAACATTGGTTCTGACTCCATTTCCCACACAGTCCTTTGAATGAGACTATAAACCGAGGTTCCGTGTGTGAACGCATGCATAACATCTTGCACACACGTAAAATTTCATCACCGGCTTTCGGAAGAGAAGGCCAGTTTCGCCGTTGGTATGGACACGTTACACATAGCATGCACCGTGCATAAGAAATGGAAAAAATGAATGACGTAAGGAAACTGAGTGAACCATATTGAATGATAAGGACTGGATGACACAGAAACGACTGAATGAAGCCCCAGCTGGCAGCTCTTCAGTCAGCACTACCCAGGTAGGCAGCCCGTTGTGTAAACGAATGTGGATTGTAAAGCGCTTAGAGCTTGGTCTCTAGCCGAGAATAGGTGCCATATAAGTATTCATTATAATAATATAATGAATAATGAATAATATCAGAACTACATCTGAATGCCCAGTCCCTGACAACATCAGCATTACACCTGCCTGCACTGAACAGGCACCCTTCATTAGGCAGGTTGGGATGGAAGGGCTAAGCATACTAGTTCCTCAACAGGCTCAGGCTCCTGTCATATAAAGTTCTACTGCAAAAGCAAAGATGCACTGGACAAATATCTACAAATAAAAGCAAAGTAGACACTAGAATCATGAGAGAGACAGACAGACAGACAGACAGACAGACAGACAGAGAAAGCGAGTAGGAGGGAAGGAGGAAGGGAAAGAGGAGAGGGAGAGATAGGGAGGGAAGAAGGGAGAGAGAGACAGATCAACAGACCAAACAAACAGACAGACATAGGGAGCAAGGAAAGTCTGAGGGAGGGAAAATACCACCAACTTATCATTTTGGCTGCATCACATTCTCCTCCTCTTCACACATCTACTGATACACTGATTAAAGAAGAGTGAACAACAGACTCAAACATAACACCATGTCTATCCCAACACAGCAGCTGATCACCTCCCGAGTCCCCCCATTTCTTCATTAGTGGTTAGTGATGGAGAGCCAGAGTGTATGCAGGCTGGTTGGTCAGTGAAAACAGGGAGCTGTCTCCATGACTGTAATCTGCACGTCTTTTATCTGGCACCTATGGGGCAATGAGGATATGACTGAACACACATCATCATCGTATAGCGGTGCACACCTTTCCCTTGCTTGATATTGCTGCTTTCAAGTTTTCTATGGCAAAAACCAAGCTTGACTGTTCTGCATTGTGTTTAATACAAAATACAGTTAAGCAAAGCAACATTCACAAAGACTGCTTCATTCACAAGCATGGGTAACCAACATGGGTTCCTGAAGCTTGGTCAGCGAAGCACTTTTCAGCGATTCTGATCCAGCGGGACCCAAAAATTAACTCTCAAGTATGATGCTCATATAAGGGAACCAAGTTTATGGGAAAACGAGAGAATCACTCTCATTCTCAAACCACACAGAACCAAATACATTAAATGTTACAACCTGATCTCAAAGACCCACATAATACTGATTTTATAGCCTGGCTCTATAGCCTCAAGCCATATTCATATTATGCCTGGATTTTTAGACTCAAGTAATATCCATATTTGCCTTACTTCACATAACTATACACTAGACTCCAGAGAGCCATTAGTGTACTATGTCTAACTCCATAGACTTCAATAATACTGATGCTCCGGCTGGTTTCAGAGTTACTGATAATATCAGTGCTATAACCTGGCTTCACACTGTGAAATAATATCAGAACTACATCTCACTGCACAGTCCCTGATAACATCAGCATTACACCTGCCTGAAATGAACAGGTATCCTTCATTAAGCAGCTTGGGATGGAAGGGCTAAGCATACCAGTTCCTCAAAGGGCTCAGGCTCCCATTATATAAAGTTCTACTGCAAAACTAAAGACGCTCAGGACAAATGTCTACAAATAAAGACAGTAAATACTAGAATCATGAGAGAGAGGAAGACAGACAGAGAAAACGTCTCATTTTCACCTTTGTGTTCACGTATCTATCGATACAATGTTTAAGGATGATTGAACAAAAGCAGCACAAATAACACCACTGTTATTCCAATACAGTGGCTGATCACTTCCCGAGTCCTTCCATTTCTTCTTAGTGGTGATGACAGAGACTGACAGAACCAGAGTGTATGCAGGCTGGTTGGTCAGTGAGGACAGGGTGCTGTCTCCATGACTGTAATCTGCACATCCTTTATCTGGCACCTTTGGGGCAATGAGGATATGACTGAACACACATCATCATCGTATAGCGGTGCTCTAAACTCCCTTGGTCTCAGTCTTGTTCGCCTTTCTGCTCTCGCTCCCGTTTGTTAACTCACTTTCCTCAGTTCATACTTATTGGCTTGTGTCTTGCTCCACATTTCACTCTCTCTCTCTCATGCCTTGTATCTTTCTTTCTCACTCCTTTCATTTTAAACTTGTCCAAGCACCAGGTGTTATATTTAACCCATATTTGACCAGAGATAAAACCTAGATTAAGCTTGTTAACCTCAGCCAGAGAGTTCAAGTTTCTATTGTTGGAACCACAGATATTTTCAGTGCAAAGAATTTGTAAGCCACATGTTTAAAACTTCAAAAACCATACATTTGTGCTTCGGTAAAGCACTAGCAATAGGTATAGTAGTCACTGATGTACCACACTTCTTTGTAAGGTGTGCACTGCACATAAATGTGTAACCAGGCCTTTAGTCCCTGAACTCACACATATAAATTCAATAAAATATGGGTTAAAGGGAAATAACAATTCCATCTAAAATCAACTACGTGCAAAAATCCCAACAGATCATGTAACAAGCTGGTTAACCATACTGAAATAAGAGTCAAGCAGTTTATGGCATGATATTTTGATACAGCCCATATTAAAAACTCAGTTTGTATCGATCGTAATGGGGAAGGCAGACAATTTAGATTGTGCAATAAATGTCCCTTCTGAAACTTGCTTTCAAAATGGTGCAGTCTGATACAAATCTGCGCACTGAACAATGGCTAGTCCAGTCTCCATTAAAAAAAAATAGACTCAGATTCTGTGGCCCTTCTTGCCTTGCTCATGGTGACATCAGTTTGGATTTCCTCTTCACATCTATAAACTTGGCAAGATTGATGTCAAGGTTGCTGGTATCAGTGTGTGCATGGGGTCTGTCTTTTGATGAACCCGTGGCACCCTAGCAGGGAAAACTTACTCCTACTGGCTTGGCGACTAAGCAATTCTTGTCATGAGAAGGGGGCTAAGTCAATGATGTTGATATGCTGATGGGGGGCCAGAAGGAATGGCATGGGTACAGTGCCACCATGGCAACAGAAATGAGGAGACAGAAAAAAAGGCGGATGAGGAGGGGGGGGCAGGAAGAAGGTAAAGGAGGTGTGGGAGGGGGAGGGCAAGAAAGAAATGTGAGAGGGTGAGGATGTGGAACTGGAAGGAGCCATGCAGGCAAAAAATTACGATTACAGCACCGAAGATCGAGGGGGACACACACACACACACACACACACACACACACACATACACACACACACATACACACACACACACACATATAAACACACACACACACACGAGCCTTTAAAAAAAAAACCCATTACATTCAGAAACGAAAGATGAAATTATTCCACTACAGCATTCATGTGTTCCTTATAACTTCCTACATGGTGATGACAGAAGACCAGAGTGTATGCAGGCTGGTTGGTCAGTGAGGACAGGGACCTGTCTCCATGACTGTAATCTGCACGTCTTTTATCTGGCACCTTTGGGGCAATGAGGATATGACTGAACACACATCATCATCGTATAGCGGTGCTCTCCTATAGTCTAAAGGCTATCACTAAATACTCCTGTCTTCTTAACATAAATGGATTACAGATATTACTTTTCATATATCGCTTCTTTCTCAATTGTTTTTCTTAAAAGCCTAAAGGAAACTCAAGTCGCGAAAAAGAAAGCTCCATTTCACATACAACATGCATATCGCCCTCAAAGCTTGTTAGGGACAGAAATAAAACTACAATAACCTCAGGGACTGTCACAAAGAGGTGTTAACAGGCAAAGGCAAGCACTTCTGTTCACTGCTGTGGCAGACGTGCAAAATGATCCTTCTCTCCAGACTTAGGTTATCCAGTGTCTTCTCATTTTTGAGATCATACATGACCCTTCTCCACGTGCCCACAGACAATCAGTATGTAAGACACACACATCCCAACAAATGCACAAGGGCACACACAGACACACACGTTCAGCTCAACAAACACTTCTTTACAGAAATGACACACACTACAGATTTCTCCACATGCCCACAAACGATAGTATATAGACATACACAAACAAATGCACAAGGGTACACCAGACACACACGGTCAGCTCAACAAACACTTCTTAACAGAAATGGCACACACATGCCCACAGATGATAGTATACAGACATACACATGTAAAATGCACAAGGATACACAGACACACACACGTTCATCTCAAGGAACAATCCTTCACAGAACTGACAGACAGCACAGTGAGGAGTTGTGCCCATGCACCAGGCTGTCCATACCGTCAGCAGCTTGGCATCCCCACTCTGCAGCCCCTGGGTCAGCTGCACCACCAGCTGGTCAGCCTTGGGCAGTTTGCTGCTGCCCGATGCCGAAGGCTGTCCCGGCCGGTCCACACCCATGGCCTCCAGTCTCTCCACCACCGTCAGCTGTTCACAGACATGGGTTAGTCAGGTTGTTTTATGTGTTCTGTTCACAGACATGGGTTAGTCAGGTTGTTTTATGTGTTCTGTTCACAGACATGCGTTAGTCAGGTTGTTTTATGTGTTCTGTTCACAGACTTGGGTTAGCCAGGTTGTTTATATGCTCTGTTCACACAGGGGTGGCACCCATTTTATTTCATTTTACTAAGCACTGATCACATAGGTGTGCTGTGTATCATATCTTATTTTATCACATACTGATCACTAACATGCACCATCAATTGTATCTTACTTCAATACATACCAATCACATAGTCGTGTCATCCATAGTATCTTGTTTCAGTACTTACTTCTCACTGTGGTATACCATCCATCATTTGTTATTTCTATCAATGTGGATGAAACTGATACATCTTCCAACTCATCTTATGCCCATACATCTACACTGCTTCAGTTTTCTGGATCTCTTTACTCTAAGTGATGTCTTTGTGCCTGTACCATGTTTTGCTCTTGTTGGTACAATGTCATGCACATCTTTTCTTTTCTCACAAGGTAATTCCTGAACTCTTTTTCGCCTTTTTCTCAAGAAAAAAAGCAACTACAACAAATCCAGCTACAGAAGGACCCAGTGGATACTGAGACTTACCTCCGACACAGACTTCTTCCTTTTTCTCCGCGAAGTGCCAGGTTCTGTGTTGGGCCCTGTGGGAGCAATGTGACCCGGATACAGGACTGTAGACCCTGCCACCTCCGGTGTTTTCACCTGTCAACACACACACACAGAGGACTATACCACATGATGCTGACAAGAATGTGGTTGTTTTACTGATATCATCCTTACAGCCCAGCCAGCCACACTGAGCCCTCTCAGGGCTGTCACACACATACAGGTGACAAGTTCACATTCCACAAAGGAGGTTACAACCTTTAAAGGCAACTAACAACAAAAACAATGACTTGGTAGCTAAGCTAATAACATCCTTACAGTGAACAATAAACAAGTAGGGTAACTCTTGCTCCCATACTTGCTACCTTACCCGTTTATTGTTCATTGTTTACTGTTCCCTGCCTCATTTCATGTTCAATATCTTTACAGTGGATGAGACTTAGCCACGCTGTTAGCACCAGCTACTCAACTTCATTTATTTGTCCCAGACTTTAATAAGAATTTAAAAAAAAACACTAACATAAAATAAAGTGATGGAAAAACATTTAAATGTAACAAGAATTATCCTAAAAAGGCCATTGGGGCAATCCAGACACAGCAGTATGGAGAGTGAGAGTCCATTGTGGACATTGTGTACAATCTTCACTCTCGAGAGTGACAGTCCATTGTGGACATTGTCTATAATCTTCACTCTCGAGAGTGACAGTCCATTGTGGACATTGTCTATAATCTTCACTCTCGAGAGTGAGAGTGACCATTGTGGACATTGTGTACAATCTTCACTCTCCAGAGTGAGAGTCCACTGTGGCCATTGTGTACAATCTTCACTCTCGAGAGTGACAGTCCATTGTGTACAATCTTCACTCTCGAGAGTGAGAGTCCATTGTGGCCATTGTGTACAATCTTCACTCTCCAGAGTGAGAGTCCACTGTGGCCATTGTGTACAATCTTCACTCTCCAGAGTGACAGTCCACTGTGGCCATTGTGTACAATCTTCACTCTCCAGAGTGACAGTCCATTGTGGCCATTGTGTACAATCTTCACTCTCCAGAGTGACAGTCCACTGTGGCCATTGTGTACAATCTTCACTCTCCAGAGTGATCCCATTGTGGCCATTGTGTACAATCTTCACTCTCCAGAGTGAGAGTCCACTGTGGCCATTGTGTGCAATCTTCACTATCTAGGTGCCACATTACAACACAAAAAACTGGCAGGTCATGATTTGTGACTGACAAAAGTGTAAAAGACGGATAAAGGAGGAGGGGGGGAAGGGGGGTGGGAGTGGGCTGAGTGAAAAAAATGTGAAAGAAAAGAGTGACTGACTCAGAATGCCGCATTACTGGAAACAAACCAAAGTACATTACACAAAAAAACACACAGCACAGGTAATACTTATTCTAATACACATTACGGAACAGACAAGTAAATTTTCAAAGAATATGTCTTATCTAGATGTTGAAAAAAAAAAGACAGACAAAAAAAAAGCAGAAAACAATGATCCCCAAATAATGACTATGTTGTTTTGTGCATTTTTTTTATGTCTGCTCTTTGTTACATCTGAAGAAGACATATTTGTTACAAACTTACTTCTCTGTTTCCGATCATTAAAATAAGCATTACTCTTTGACAAAAACAAAACTACATATCTTGTCTCGGTTTTGTTTAAACCGCTGTTAAATCCATTAAGTGTGGTGGTTGGTTGGTTGAGGTTTTTTTTTCAAATTTTTGATGGGGGGTGGGTGGGGGTAACAGGGAGGGGGGGATAACATTTTATCAAAAAGTGTAGCATCAATGTGATCGTAGCATGCTTTGCCAAAATCGTAGCACCTTGCATCTCAACTTTATTCATCTAAACAGGTGCCTGCCTTCATCAAGACAAGTGCTTGTGT
>CM065717.1:7866433-7878933 GCA_033310375.1 Conus canariensis
TGGATGTGAAGAAGAAACTGAAATGGAGGTCAACACAAGTGAACGAGCATGAAGGGCAAAAGAATTTGCCTCATTTTTCTTTTTAAATGAAGTTCAATGGTTATATAGATGATGAAGACGGCGCTATTCAGTTCTATTCTGGTCTGACACTAAATAACTGGACTGCACTCAACACTTCCTTTGATAATATATCCCAGCATAAAACAGGCCTGAGAGGCACACACACCTGCAGTGTTGGTCAGGAAAGTCAGAGCAAAACTCTCTGAAAAACAAAAACACAATGCCTTGAAATCAGGGGTTTCAAATCTCAACCATTTTCAAAGTCCTTTAAGAATAGTACAAACCCTGTCTCACATTTACTGTGAATATTCTAAACTAACAAATTTATTAGTTGTATTTTTAGTTGAGCGAAATACTAATTTTGACCTGAATTTGTGAACAGAATAAACCAGAGGTGTGCAGATGGACAGGTCTGTTCTCCCACTCTGTGGTTTTCTCAAAGAAATAGCAGCGGTACGGTCCATCTTGTGGATTTCATGCCACACCAAAACAGAAAAAGCCATGAACAAATCTGCGACAAAATGCACATCTCACCCGTTAAGTGTATGCTCAAACACTAGCACCTTGCCCTTCATGGTCAGGATGGACAGCGTCAACATCTGCACACACACCACACCACTGAATTGATGCAACAATTGAACATCACAATCAACAACAGCACATGCACCACAACACTGTCACAACGCAGCAGTCAAACACTGCAATCAACATTTAAATACACAACACAACACTGTCACAAAACAGCAGTCAAACACTGCAATCAACATTTAAACACACACCACAACACTGTCACAACGCAACAAACACTTCAATCAATATTTAAACACACACCACAACATTGTCACAATGCAACAGTCAAACACTTCAATCAACATTTAAATACACACCACAACACTGTCACAATGCAACAGTCAAACACTTCATTCAACATTTAAATACACACCACAACACTGTCACAACGCAACAGTCAAACAAGGCAGTTAACTTCTGCACACACGCCATAACATTCACAATGCAGTGGTCGAAAAGGCAGTGAACACATTAAAATCTTTTAAACAATACTTACATGATTCAAATATTTTAAGGAGTCTTATTCACCTCCA
Source organism: Conus canariensis (assembly GCA_033310375.1). Classification (NCBI taxonomy): domain Eukaryota; kingdom Metazoa; phylum Mollusca; class Gastropoda; order Neogastropoda; family Conidae; genus Conus; species Conus canariensis. Next base: position 7,867,597 of record CM065717.1, read on the forward strand.
ATTTTACCACCATACTCGTACAAGCCAAGTCTGATAGATGTAAAAATGTGCCCACAAATATTTCTGACAAAGACACACACACACACACACACACTGCAAAAAAGACACAAGACACATACAAGACACAATGATACTCCTGTTTTAGAAGCAGAAGACCCTTTCAAGAACAGTGCCAGTCAGAAGGCAGAAAGAGGTGCCACACATCTCCCGGGCAGAGTAGACCAGTCACTATTTTCAGGCGTCAACACAGGACTAAAAGGTTTAAGTAATGTCCATATGCACCACAAGCTGAAAATCGCCCCTTCTCATATTGCCAGTGTGGACAGGTGCAGCAGACAACACACCATGTCCTACAGGAGTGCCCCCTCCATGCAGGCCTGAGGGTCAGAATGTTGCAAGATGGGCTGCCCATGTGTCAGACTATGGGAGTGCCTGGGGGAGCTCCACAGCACAGGTAAATCAAGATGGGACTTCAAGTGTGTTGGCCAACCACCAGAAAAGAAGAACAGGGCACAAGGCACATGCCTGATCTTAATTCATCAGGTAACTGCCCTGTGATACAACGAACCTCTGGTGGTGATTCTACACATGCACTTCATCTGGACTGGAACTTCTAGCACCATACTAATTCAAGTACTGCTAATGAAATGACAAAAAACAACTTGAAAGTATCACTTCCTTAGTCACATTCTGAAAAAAGCAAACTACAACATACGTTCTTCTGTGCCACAGAATTTTGCAATGAAAAATCAGTAACGGTCTGATAATGTGCCTATTGAAATCAGATCTACAGTATCAGAAGGATCCACAAAAATATCAATTGAACCCTTCAACCACATACAGGCATCTACCCCATGCTCACACATTCTCCTCTCTCACCCCTGGCCTTCACACATAAGTGCTCACAGTTGCACTCTCATTTCTAACTACCATCTTAAATCCTGTACAGTCTGAATCAGACCTTAATGACTAAAAAATGTTAATTCCATCTGTATATTCTGTACCCCTAGCTCTGCTTTGCGTTGATCAGAGTCTGAGCAGAAAGACAGATATGTGGTCACACCACTTCAGTGCCAGATGCAATCTCCCGGTTTATATATCACATTGCAGCACAATAACTGCCAGGTTGTCAACGCATGTTCACCAGTCAAGGTCAGCAAGTATCTACACAAAAAGTACTCACCACTTTGAAGGGAACTAACTTAACTTAATTTGTACTAAAGAGTCAAAGCAATTGCTGAAAATGTTAAGTGACAAAAAACAGCAGTGATAATGCGCGTGGGAAGTGAGAGAAGTAATCTTTTGTTTGTTGTTTGATTTAATTTATGAAAGAAGAGCAAAACACTGTCTGGAGTTAATGAGTTATAAAAAAAAGCATATCGTTGATTATGTCTCTATCTAGAGCACTTCCACCCGCACCCCTTTCAAGCATTTTCTGTACTGCCTGGATCATATGCTAAAGCATGTTGTCTGTTTAGTTCTGTTCTATGTTGTCCACAGTCAGAGCAGAATGACAGCACAGAAGTCACACTGCTGCAGTGTCCGGACGTATGCTTTCCCTGTCTATACAACTCACTACAGTACAGTCACTGCAGGGCTGTCAAGACAGGTTCTCCAGTCGGTGCCATACAACGCTACACTTACTACAAACACGAAACTACACACTCATGATGGGGCAAGCACATATGAACACACACATGCAGTGACAGGTATACAGTCAAGACCTGGAGCTGTGGTCACACTATTTCTGTGACTGTCCAGATGTTTTCCCTAAATGTATAAAAACAATCCACCTCTGTTCTGTTTACTGCTAGCCGCCATGACTCATAACCTCTTTACTACAGATTGGTGCCAAACCAGTTTTAAGGACTCTGGGTTATGGACATCTCTCTTTCTTGTAATGCTTGAAACTACTGCATTATTTAATTGCTCCCTTCCAATGCTTGAAAACCACAGCATTATTCCTTGACCATGCTGGTAGTGATAGCCACACTAGTCATCTACAGTGACCAGTCTAGTCCAGACTAGGATCAGGGTGACAGTGACCAATGACTGCAAAAGTATAGTAGAAGCCCCGATATAAAAAGGAATTCACAGATTAAAATTCCATAAGACAAAACTACTATGTATGACGGAATCAATGAAACATGACAAAGTTTTAGCCATTCATCTGATGGGAGGCTCTATGACATATGGCAGACACATTGACATACAACAAAGTTGAAACCATTCACCATATGGGAGGCTAACTACGATGATGACAGAAACTGATAACTTTTATCTGTCAAGTCAGTTTTTATAACACACTGTCAAAACTGTGTTCCTTATACATTACATGTTATCAAAAAAAAAACAACACTTTCAACATACAACATAAAGCAGTTATGCAGCTGCATGACCATCAAGCCATTTCTAATGTTTGTCTATAGAACCTAAACATTCAGTGAACTGGTTCTCAATCATGAGGTAGGAATACGGATCCCACTCAGGAAATGCAAAAATTCTCCCTATCTCCTCCACTCCACATCAATCCAAAAGATTCTATAATTTGCATTCAAAATGATGTAATCTAAGGCAAATCTGTGCATCAAGTATTGCACCATTCATTCTTAATCCAACCAGGACCAGGACACCAGGACCATTGATGTGTAAAGCTTTCGTTGATCTCTTTCACTTCTGCAGTGCCTTGCAACACATGATGCCACAGCCATAATTTTGCTTTCAACCACCCTTCAAAATGGCAACCGCCATCTCTCAAGTGGAATTTTAAATGTGATCTTGTGACATCAGGGTCACCACGTCCACTTTCATATGCTCTCGTGTTTGTCACAGAGGGTTTGGCTGCAAACAATATCAAATCTTACCAAAAACAAAGATATAAACAAAGAAAACACTCTTTTTAACTGCTGAAAAAAATCAACTGCTCAGCAAGTTGTCTTGCGTTGTATCATTTGTTCACCACCTTCCACACTGTCTTTTCAGGAGCAAATAGGAACTGAACAGGTGTGTCTTGTCCGAAAGGGAAAAAGTTTCTATTTCAAAAGAATCACGAACACCTGACACTTCTGCCTCACCTGATCTTTAGTCACCTGCAAGTTGAGTTCTGCAGGTTCCTCTGTCAAGGAGAAGGAAGCAATTGCATTCTTCTCTGAGGAGTCAGGATGACACAGCCTGCAAATGCCAGTACATGAAAACATCATCCTAGGACAAATATTAATAAGGCTTGAACATATCATCCTAGAACAATTAAGGCATGAACATATCATCCTAGGACAAATAAGGCTTGAACATATCATCCTAGGACAAATAAGGCATGAACATATCATCCTAGGACAAATAAGGCATGAACATATCATCCTAGGACAAATAAGGCTTGAACATATCATCCTAGGACAAACAAGACAAATAAGGCTTGAACATATCATCCTAGGACAAAGAAGGCTTGAACATATCATCCTAGGACAAAGGTGGTTTGAACATATCATCCTAGGACAAATAAGGCTTGAACATATCATCCTAGGACAAATAAGGCATGAACATATCATCCTAGGACAAATAAGGCATGAACATATCATCCTAGGACAAATAAGGCACGAACATATCATCCTAGGACAAATAAGGCTTGAACATATCATCCTAGGACAAATAAGGCATGAACATATCATCCTAGGACAAATAAGGCATGAACAACACTGCAGTTTTCCTCCCAGGGAACACATTTCTTTTTATTTCATTTTTCTACAAACTTAGCTAAGGGAGGGGAGGAAATTTGCTCTTTCTGCCTTTGTTCCTTTTCACTAAATATGCTCTAATTTTAAACTTACATCATACCAACTCTAATTGTGTGGCTAGTCTTTTGTATTCTTTGTGTGGTAATCTGGGAGGGGGGGGGGGGGGGGTAAGTAGAGGGGGCTGAAACCTAAACACCTTGATCTAGCCAGTAAAACGTAAGAAACGCTAGCAAAATGCGAATAAGAAAAAAAGCACGCTTTCATGGCTGCAGTAGATGCTTGGCAGTTACTATTTGCTGTACAAGTATCTTGGTACAAAACATACATTTTTACCGTTCTATAACCCTGTGTACTCCTTTACAAGCTCTCATATGGCTGCATGTGTGTGCAGCATGCATGGGTGCGCATGTGTGTGTGTGTGCGTGTTGCATATGTGTGTGTTTGTAGTATGTGTGTGTGTGTGTGTGAATCTTGAGAGACAGACAGACAGACTGACTGTCAGAGCAATTTGAAGGTAAATCTTTTTCTTAGAATCCACACAAGTTGCATGCACAAGGCTTGTCAGCCCAGTGTGACTGACCACTCACCAAGCATTGACCACTCTGTCGCTGGTGGCTGCAGACAGGAAGTAGGAGCAGACACTGTCGTCATCCCCAGATGATGGTTGAAGCACCGGTGACAATCGAAACACTTCTGTCGAATGACCTGTGAATTTCTGAAAACAGAAAAATTTGTAACTGATAATTGTCTGATTCTAGAAAAGGGATAACATGTGCAGCATGAGCACGAATTTACACTGAATGAAAATATAATTCAAACTCTGTGGATCTCTGTGTGTGTGTGTGTGTGTGTGTGTGTGGTGTGTGTGTGTGTGCATGAGTGCATTTGCATGCATGTGTGTGTGTGTGTGTGTGTGTGTGTGTGTGTTTTGTGTGTGACAGTGTGAATGAGTGTGTGTGTGTGTGTGTGGGGGGGGGGGGGGGGGGGGAGGGGGGGTGAATGTGCGAAAAGGCAACAATCAGTTATCAAGCTGGCAAGAATGATGATCACTCCATCTGTTTAATGAAGTTCTACTTCTTTCTCTTCCCTTTGTGATGAACATCTCTCTTGACCAAACATTCTCTCCTACCTTTTTAAGTTGTTGACACATTTCTATGAAAAAGTATTAAAAACTTCAGAAATCTAAACAATCAGAACTTTTACATCATTATATTGCCAATCAATAAAAATCATCTGCATGACAACACTACTTGTTGCTTAATAAATAAATTGACATAAATAAGCATATCAACAAATCATAAAATATCATGGCAGTTCAGTGTGCGTACAGAGAAGTCTCCACAGGGAGGCAGACTGGCCAACAGCACACATGAATATGCTCCAAACTTATCGCAATGTGGCATATGCCTCATTACACAGAACAACACTTTCAATCCTATTCAGACCACCCCTCTCAAGGGTCAAATGTCACATTACATCCGTTAAATGAAAAGCTTTTGTCGGTCTTGGAAGATCATACTGGGCCGAGAAGTTATCTGAAAATGAGACGGCATGCACTGATAGCAGCAGCAGCAGCCTTTTCAGACAGTTTCCGCTTCTTCATCCACATACGGTACACATGAATGAGAGTGACATCCATCAACTGCTTTTCCAAGGCAACCAGAGAATTATAATGTCAGTAATTTGCACATGCAGTGGTATGACAGCTCTCACCTGTGTAACTGTCCTGGATGATAAGTCCCACATCTTGATGGCTCGATCAGCAGTCAGCAGACGATTTGACCCACAAAGGCACATGGAATGAACTCCCCCACTTGATGCTTTCCATTTCCTGAATAAGCAACAAGACATTACTTCCCATGGGATTTTTCACGCAAAAATAAATTTGCAACATATGTTTACTAAAGAGACTGTTTTTTTAAAGCTTTTCACCCCTGACTGCGGACATATCTGCGGTTCATAAATCACAGGAAGACAAGAAAGTGGGACCACATGCATGTCAGGAAAATTCTTTTTTTTTTTATTTAACAGAGAACAGAATGTACTAATATTAATAAAAGGTTAAAACCATAAACAAAACTTGAAACCATACAGAAAAAGACAGCGTTCGAAACACAAAGGTTCTCAAAATTATAAATAATGTCGATGGAATCAAAGCGTTACCACTAATTTCCTCTTATTCATTTTCAGTATTTATATTAATACTTTCTATACAATAAAAAATCAAACCGCACACAGGTCCTTCTTCATAAAAGACAGGAAGAATTTTAATATAGTACACATTACCAGTGGCTGATATTTTTGTCTGTATTTTGACATCTGAACCTGTAATTACCAAACATGCACTGTATATCCTGCAGTTAAAGTAAGAATAACCCTACTCTTCCTAATCAAGTCAGGAAGAAAGCAAAAGCATGGTCATAAACATTAAAGAAATGGAGACAAGGTCCCACTTTCTATGACATCAGCAGTCCAAGAAAATTCTAAACGTCATCAAGTAAACATCATGAGAAAAGAACAGAACATCAGACACATGCCCTTATCTCTCAACTCCTGTGGTTGTTCTGAATGCTAGATTGTGCACATGGAGTATCAAAAAAAAAAAGGAAAGTTCACCAATATGCCATCTGCAACCAGACTGTACATATTCTTCCAACTTTGTTTAAAAAAAAAAAAAAAAAAGCAAACCACCTGCTGTCACTGCAGGCTGACCTCAAATCCAGGTGAAAGATTTGGGTTCTTTAAAAGCACCATCAACAAAGACATGGAAACAACAACAAAAACTCCCACCATCCTCCTGTTTTCCTGACTTACTGTTTGATCTGTGATGATGGCACGTCCCATTCAATTACATATCCATCACGGGAACAGCTGTACAGTGTGGTATTATTGGGATGCCAGGTAATGTCCGTCACTTCGTCTGTGTGGCCTTTTTCCTGTCAATCATTTTCAACCCTCTGTTAACCTCCACACAATACAAAAATACATCAAATCAATACACATAACTTCATACAGCTGCCAACACCTCCCCACCCCCTTACCTTTAACAATATGAGCAGCAGTTAAGCGAACTTCAGAAGTTTCTGAAAAAATTCAGCTGTACAATGGAACTGAAGGACACACACACACACACATGCGCACACACACATACACACAGCATTCAGGAAAGCTTAGCTTCGTTGCCCTCCACCTCGCCCCTTTTGTTTCAATATCATTGACTGGCAGTCTCTAGCTTTCATGTGTGGTCAGCTGCTAACAAAGAAATATTAAGCTCCACCAGAAAACTGGTAACAAGTGTTTCAGCTTGAATAGCACTTAAGTCTGTGAATGTACTGGCAAAAAAAGACAAAACCATCTGCATTTTGAGCAGCTTTAAATCAATTAGAGAGTTACACATTGCCAAATCCACAATCTCAGTGGCTAAGTCCCATTATTCATCCGACCATGTTTGAAAGAAAAAAAAATGAAGCAACATCACACTGTGCTTAGAACTTGCAAATTGTCTACGTAGTAATTCACTGAGAGCACGCTTTATCCAATGATAGACACCTACTACCCTCGCTTTTTTTGTTTCTATTTTCATCTTGCATGCAAAAAATGACTTGCGGGCTGTTTCTATGTGACTGGCAACACAAAAAAAATGTGACATCGATTTGACCCTGATGTACTTGATTCAGGGTCAGCCATACATGTTGCCTGTTCAAAACATTTTGAAATGGAACAATGAGGACTGTTTTGTAATGTTGAGACGCACTCAGTGTGGTGAAAGTTATCTGAAAAAATTCTAGTTCAGGGTCATTTTGATAAATCCAAAGCTCTGTAGCGGTACTGGCACACAATAAATTGAGTATTACACAACGGACATTTTGTAGCTATTGGCAACTCTTAAGTTCAGTTGAACACTGCATATGTGTAGCTGCCTTGCACACACACACACACACACACACACACACACACACACACACACACACACACACACACACACAGATGCACAGAGGCAAAACTTTCACACACTTACATATGCTGACCACCTAGCTTATGAAAAGTGCGAAACTAAATGTTCAATACAAACAAGCACTCCATACAAAACAAACACAACAAAACAAAAACCCCAAGCACTAGTTCCTTACTCATTTACCGTTTCCCAATTTCTATCAATATTTCTCAACAACATTTACCATCTACAAGTACAGGGTTGTAATCTTTTTTCTTGTTCAAAAGAACACAGAAAACATCCCTTATGGGCCAAACATGGACCAGTATATATCCAATTCGTGTCAGTTTCCTGCTTTTATGACAGTTTCAGAGTTAAGAATATAAATGAGTTATTTGTTGATGCCAAATAATGTTCCCAAATGCATTGAAACTAGTATTACGTTTTTACAAATTTTATGTCAGTGTGACTGAGCATACATGACATATATGCATGCACTGAAACCTTAAAATTTTCACACACAATTTCAAACTGTTTTCTCTTTTCTTTGCTACTCTTCTCCTCCCTCTTCCCCCAACCCCTCCCTTCAAATCCTCCCCTTTCTCTCCCCAAATAAAATCATTTTATAAGCAATCCAATGTTCCTTATAACACCAAACTGGGGGGTGGGAGTACTTGACACAGATTTTGCGCAGTCTGACCCAGATTTTTCACATAAGGGGCCCCAGGGATGCATCTTTTTTTTTCTTTTTCTTTTTTTTTTGCTTGCAAGTATGATCATTTCTCTGCAACTCTGAAGCTGAAAGCTGTGAACTCTTGAAGAGATGCAGCAGCTCAGTTCTGTTAATGAAGGTGGTCAAATGAATCAATCTTGTTGCAGCCCCTGATTTTTTTCTGATCCATGTCTTCCCATTGCAATTGTAGCTTTGATTCAGTGGCTCTTTACTATATAAATACTTGCTGGAGACAAGATTTAGCCTCCAATCTCATTGAAAAGATCATCTTCAAGAGTCACACTAGGCCAGTGTTGTGAACATTGTCAAGGCCAGTGTTGTGAAGACTGTAAAGAAAATTTGAAAAATTCCAAATCAGTTCATCAACAAGATTTTGGCAAAGTCCTATTAAGAGCCTCCCCCTGTCCCCTCTCCGTCCTGTTCCCCACACCCCCTCCTGCCCTTTCCCCCCCACCAACCCCCTCCTGCCCTTCCCCCCCCCCCCCCCACCAACCCCCTCCTGCCCTTTCCCCCCCACCAACCCCTCCTGCCCTTTCCCTCCCACCAATCCCCTTGTTTTTCCCCTACGTTTAGTTATTTCCATACAAAGGAAACTCAGTTCTTGAAGTGGAGACATTTCACCATGGAATATTGGAAAAAAGGAAAGTTAGAAAGAGGGGGAAGGAAGGGCAGGGAGACACCTCTTACCTCTAAAGAGGACTTTTACTGGTTTTTCTGGCCCCAAATCCTTTAATGTTGACATAAGCTCATTGAATGTTTAGGTTGATACCTATCTCATCTGTGTATGCTGTGTAACAGAAAAGAGGACCTTGGCCCAGTGATATTGTACAAGTGAGATTTTTTTCAATTCATACTTCAATCTCTAGGACCCTCAGATCTTTCAACAGAAGATCCTGGAAATAACCTTAAATTTTATGCTACAAGAACACCAACATCCCAACACTTACCAGCTGAGTGTGTATCTGTCCTTTGGAAAAACTGTACAACAAGATCGTGCCACTGGTGGTGCCCATTGCAATCAGACCAAGATCACCCACTGCTGCTTCCACATCCGACTTCCTTTTCTTCTTCTTTCTGGGACTGTGCAGCTACAAGAAATAAAGGAAATACCATCTTTTCAATTCCGTTGCATTTTAAGTTCAATATTTACATAATATTAAAAGATGTTTCCACTTCAATAAGTAGAGGCAAAACGTGAAAATACCAAAACAACATATATAACTACATGGTAAAAGTACAAAGGCACACATTATTAACTATCATTATGTAACGGCATACAATAACTACTGTTTTTGACCATTTGCTCACAAATTTGACTCCGGAGAAATTTCATAGAACTAAACTGCTATACAAGTGGACTAAGTAAGCACTTTCTGTCCAGTTCTGAATACAATTTATATGGGGTCAATAAATCAATGAATGTGGCAGGAACTGTCCTGGAAAAATCTTTTCCCTACCTGGCTCTCCTTCCCACACTTTTGGTGTTCATTTTTTTTACTCTTTCATAGTAATGTTAATTTGAGTACTGATGCCCTCTCAGCTGTAGTCAGCAAGATCCTTAGAAAGAAATTGTAAAGCACTCAGCAACGTTTGTCCATGAAGACAGGTCTTATAAGGGGAAAAGAGGTGAGGACCAAACTTATAGCATAAACACTAGTTCACAAGACTAAAACGAAGAGATAAGAACCTAGTTAACCCGTAGAGTGCCTTTAAGCCGTCAGCTGACGCCGCATTAAAAATGCTTTCCCAGTGCCTATGGGCCGTCCACTGACGTCATGCATTTTTCTTGAATTTTCATTCGTTACTATTTCTATCAACGGACTTAAATAGAGTGTGCATAGTAAGCCTTATATGTCTGTAGTATTAAAATGATATGTAAATGACCACACGTGAGGGAAAGCCCATTTATTCTCATCACTGACTGGATGACCAGCCAGCACTTCGTCTCGCTTGCAAAGATGGCGGCACAACCTTCGACAAGTGCAGCGACCAAATCAACGTATTTACACAGCTGAGCAGGCTCTGCTAATGATTTTTGACAAAGACAATAATCTTTTATTCAACGACTCACTCGAGCATGAAGGTGAGATGATGATAGTGATGGAATTGCCGACCGTATTCGTCAGTTATTGTGTCGGGCTGTGACCTCAGTGTGTGTTCAGCTGACTGGTTTGCCAGCGTCGAACGAGCTCGCCTAGTGTGTACTCTGCACTGCGTGCCAGTGGTCAGTGACGTGATAGTCAGCGCAAGAGGGGAGCGCGGCCTGCTCGCGGCGTGGCACGGGGCAGAGGGAAAGGTAGGGGAAGAGGAGCAGTGAAAGAGAGGGTTGAAGTCCAGCAAGGGGGCGTGGTGGGGAGAGGGGGGCGTGGTCGTGGACTGACCTGTCTGCATAGAGTGTGAGCGTCTTGGTAGACTTCTGAACTGTTTTACTTTCATTTACAGGTGTAGTGTGACAATACGAACTTTATTTTCAACTTTTTTGCTTTGTGTTCTTGTTTGGATGTGAAGATGTAATGGTAAATACATATGCTTTTGATCGTGCAAAAAAATCTATCCAAATCTAATTGCCTAAATACTTTTTTATTATCAAAATTAAAACAAAAGAAGCCCAGATTCAAAATCTTCATTCAATTTCCTTCAAAAATCATATATATTTCATTGTTATATCTTTTGTAGTTTCTGAGCTAGAATTTTTTGTTAATTATTACCCCCAAATCATTAGATTTCCCTGGCACTGGGAAAGCCTTTGTTTGTAACATTTTCAAGCAGCGAACGGGTTAAGCAACAAGAAAGAAGTTAAAATGAGACTGGATAACCCTTGCCTGATAAAACCCTGTAAGCCACCAGATATACTGCCACTCAAGACAGCTGCTGTCTTCTGCAGTGGAATCGACATGTTCTTAACTGGGGCTCAAGACTTCTGGCTGACACTAGTGACA
>CM065717.1:7888933-7928933 GCA_033310375.1 Conus canariensis
GTTATTTCTTTACATCAAAAGCGGTCAAAAGACCCGCAAAAGAAAATCCGTCACACTCAAGTTAAAACATATTTTCTTAAAAACAACATCGATTTCTTTCAAAAACTCAAAAGTCAAACCTGGGAGAACATCCTGGAACACGTTTTTCATTGAGTTTGCCGTGAAGTGTTTTATGTCTGACATGTATTTCCCTACATTCAATAAGAATGTGTCTAATGCTGAGACGTTCAAAACATATAGCAAAGACAAAGTGAAAAGTAACGCTTATTTTACTACAAATACCAAACAGACAAAGAAATTTTTTCGACAGATATGTTCCCTTCAGACATTACGAACGACAAACATCAAAAATGCTAAAACTAAAACTAAATCAAAAACAAACAAACAAACAAAATGCTACCCATGCATATTAAAGTCAGTGTGGAAATGACGGTTAAACGTCTGAAAGCAGATCATTCGGAAAGATCAGCCTATTTCGTATCACGTGTCACAATAAGTATTACATTTATCTTGCTTGTAGTTCTCCAAATCTCCAATGTTTAAAATGGTCCTATAGCTGAGGGCAGGAAAAGGGTATAAACCATTAACCAGACCGGAGGCAAGGGGCGTAACTGGAGTTGGGGGGAAAATCAAGATATGGACAGTGCAAAGGACGTGGGCAAGACGGTCGTGGAAGGAGGCAATGGTAACGGTGTGTATATCTTATGATAACATACTTTGTTGGGAGCCAAGAAATGGGGGTCTGAAGAGGAATGATAGGCCTGGGCAAGGAGAAGGGTGTTAGGGGGAATTGCTGGTTTGGGGAAGGACCTCAACCCTGGGGAGGGGGATTGCACCACGATGTGTGAGGAAGATTGCCGCAAGGGGGCTGGGAGATGGGCTTACCAGGGGTGAGGAGGGAGGTTTTGACATGGCTTTAGACGAATTGTGTTTTAGGCAGAATTGATGGTGGAGAGGTACAAGGAAAGGCAGTCAAAAGCATTTGCACGGTGCGTGGACAAGAAGTGCGTTTTCAGCGTCCAGGGTGACGTAAATTTCTGTTCACATAATTTGCACTGGACAGCGCTCTGGCGCTCTTTCCGTTTGGTGTCTCGCTTTCCCTTTGGGCACGAAGAGGATTTCTCTGGGGTCTGGGCACAGGCCGACGCCGTCTCCCTCCAGGCCTGTTCTCTCCAACAGCCTCCACCAGAACTTCCATCTGCCGGGGTCATTTCCTGTGACTTTGGGTTGGAGAACATCGACACCTGCAACACATGTGATTTACACACACACACACACACACACACACACACACACACACACAATATATATATATATATATATATTATATATATATATATATATATATTCAATTATAAAACAAAACTTGCTCTTATGTCTTACATTGAAGAAATATTTATTATTCCCCATTCACCCTCTCAAGCACATACTGTTAGTTAGGCAGAATTAACTACCGCTGCAGATATGAATGCTTATCTCCCCCTATTTCTTCAATCTAAGACATAAGAGCAAGCTTTGTTTTATAATTGAATATTTCTTGCAGTCATTGCAACACAAGCTGCTCTGTAAGTTGCTGGAATGGTGCTCGGTTATTTATCCTTGGGATTTATTAGTCTATTTTATATATATATATATATATATAGAGAGAGAGAGAGAGAGAGAGAGAGAGATAGATATAGATATAGATATATATATATATATATGACTTGAGTTGACTTCAGTGCGGTGACAGCCCTGATATGGCCGTTTGCGGTATGCTGGGCTATAAGCAACATTACCTTACCTTACCTGCAACACAACGTCATTGCAGATGACAGATCAGCGTGGATAACAACAAGTAAAACATAAGTCAACCCTGAACATGGGGGACAAGATATTCGATGTAAGTCGGATCGTACAAGACTGAGCATTATTTCTGTTCAGGTGTTGTATACAGCTCAAACCAAAAGTTATTACAATGAAAGAGTAACTATTCTGTAAATAATAACAACAATGTTAACACAAACAACTGACGCCACTACCATGCATGGTTTCGACATTTTTGTCAGTTTTATTGACTACACAGCGTGGAACTTTTCACACAGTGTCAATTCTATTATTTTGAAAACATCGCCGAAAACGTTCATGAAGGATGTACCGAATCGACTCCGGTGACATCTTAAGCATGGATGGCTGAAATGGCCTTTGAAAATGTCGTTCAGCCAAATCTGTTGAACTAATGCTTGTAGTGTCCGAAAATGCCAATCTTTCACACACACACACACACACACACACACACACACACACACACACACCATACCGGATAATGACAGATTTATTTATCGGGCAGTCAGTTCATCACAGCTGCTTAACAGGGGAAGACAACTCGCCGATTGAAGACTGCCTTTAGCTTGTGTTCGTTTACCCGCTTGCTGGAAAATCTCAAGGCCTCTCCACGAGACCGTTCGAAAAGACAAAGTGGTTATAGCCACACTTTGGCAAGTCGAGACGATCTTGTGGCCTTCACGGCTCTTTTATTTTCCCGAGAAAAAAAGTACAGAGCATAAACAATGAAATTTACCCCCCGTCAGGAAGACTCACTTACAGTGAACAGCAAGAACAACATCAACCATAATAACAACAACACACACACCGCAAAATTTGTTTCAGAGAAAACGACCAAATAAGCCCATCGTCTCTTCTCCCAGGAGTGGTGGGGAAGGTAGGCTCATATTCTTTGTCTGAACCGAGGGGTGGGACTGGGCGCCCGTCTTCTTCCATAATCGTTCTTACTGGGAGTGGTGGTCCACCTTTGTCAGGAATGGCTGATGGAGGTTTGGAGCTGTCTCCTGCCTTCTGTCCAAGTCTGGGTGGACGTGGGGGTAGAGGGCGGCCGCCTCTGTCCGTTGGTCTGGGTCCGAGGAGAAGCGATGGCTGTCCAGTAGCTCTCCTCCTCGGCGATGGGAACTGGCAGGCGGGCCTTGGCCTTGGAAGCGGGCGTGCTTAAAGGCATTTCAAAAGGGGTCTCCTCGGCAAAGGGGCGGAAGCGAGGATGCAGTACTCTCCGGGGGCGAAGCACAGAGGTCCTCCAAAAATCATCCGTATACAACCAGTACTGGCTGTACTGGTCTTCTGACGTCATACTGTTGTCTTGGTAGTGGTGATGGTGTTGGGCATCCTCGAAAGGCTTGGTCATCTGCAACATACAGCATCAAAACAGTAAAATGATTAAAAAAAAAAGAAAGAAAAAGAAAAAAAACAGCATCAACCAAGAGACAGAATATGATAAATGTCGAAGAGAAAAAAAAGACGAATATACGAGTAACTGGTCGACAGAAAAAGTAATTGAAACAAAGATGGGTGGACAGAGCGAAAGAAACAACAAAAGTCAGTAAGGAAACGGAACAAAGAAAAAAAAAAGGCTGCTACAGAAAAACAAAACCGATAAGGACGGGAAGAACCAAAGAAAACGAACGGCGAAAGAAAATTAATCAAAGAACAGAAAAATCGAAGAAAAACAATATGAGAGAGAGAGAGAGAGAGAGAGAGAGAGAAAAGAGAGAGGTTTAAACACAAGAACGAAATGAATTGCAATCAGAAGCGTGAAAATGAACACAATAGATAATCACAACATTCAGAACATGAAAGGATATCCAATTCAAAATTCTAGTGTGTAAAACCATCTCTCTAGAAATACAAAAAAGTTGGTGTCTTCCCTATGCAGAAACAAAGATAGTAAATTACTGGAATTCCCCCCCCCCCCACACACACACACACACACACACTCCCCCCCCCCAAAAAAAAAAAAAAAAAAAAAAAGCAAACAAAAAACGAATCACAAATCTACGGTGCATTTTTCATGCTCTTCCTTCTGATTAATAAAATCGTGTATTTTCTTATGATCTTCCATGCGATCAAAACCAATATGAAATTTCGATGTTTACTATCTGTTGGCTAGGTGTTACAACAAAGATTCAGATTTTGTTTTACAAAATCAAGAATTAATAGCCCAGTAGTGTGTGCATAAGACTCAGGGCTTCACTTTAAATCAAAACGTCCGCAATGACTCTCGACACCATTGCCTTCTGTTTCAGCTTCTATTGGTACATTGACTTCTGTTTCACCTTCTACTGGCACATTGCCTTCTGTTTCAGCTTCTATTGGTACATTGTCTTCTGTTTCACCTTCTACTGGCACATTGCCTTCTGTTTCAGCTTCTATTGGTACATTGCCTTCTGTTTCACCTTCTATTGGTACATTGCCTTCTGTTTCACCTTCTACTGGCACATTGCCTTCTGTTTTAGCTTCTATTGGTACATTGCCTTCTGTTTCAGCTTCTATTGATACATTGCCTTCTGTTTCAGCTTCTATTGGTACATTGCCTTCTGTTTCGCCTTCTATTGGTACATTGCCTTCTGTTTCACCTTCTATTGGTACATTGCCTTCTGTTTCAGCTTCTACTGGTACATTGCCTTCTGTTTCAGCTTCTATTGGTACATTGCCTTCTGTTTCAGCTTCTATTGGTACATTGCCTTCTGTTTCAGCTTCTATTGGTACATTGCCTTCTGTTTCAGCTTCTATTGGTACATTGCCTTCTGTTTCAGCTTCTACTGGCACATTACCGTCCGTTTCAGCTTTTACCGGCACGTTGCGATACTGTACTTCAGCTACACATCCAGTGAAACAGTTCGGTATTTTTGGTTCATTTTCACTTTTAAAAAATAACAGCATCAACAAAAAAAGCCATGTCCATTAATCCCGTTTCACCTATGTGTTCATTTGGAGGAAGAAACGAACCGCGTTTGCATGTCTGTCTTTCAACACAGATACAATGACGACCAAATGTGGAGAAACGATCACGAACTTAAAGAGCCCGTTTCAATGAATTATCATTTACCCTCCTGCCATGGGAATTTTTTTTAAACGGATATTTGATATAAAAGACCCTAGCGATTGATGAAACTTGTGTATCCGATATGTCGCTTTGTACATTTATGAAAATTAATGAGTTATTATTCTAACGAAAAAAAATATTTATACAATTTTCATGTTCGAATTAATCAGGTTAGCTTCTCGTCTGGTATTCCAGTAGTCTTGTTTACGCCGTCCTTATTATGTAAACATGTAAACATGCCAGTGTAGGCATTGCCACTTTCCCTCACTAACACGGTGTCAGTGTTCTGCAATTGTAGTAGATGCTATGTACAAAAAAGCCCTGAACACTGTTATGGAACGTATGAAGCAAAACAGAATTCCAGAACCTACTATGGCCTGTGTATTCAAAATGCTGTACTAGCAGTCACTGCTAAATTCAAGTTTAAACGGTTTAGCGAATTAACAAAAGTAGAACAGAAATATGATTCATAAATATTACGGTACACCAAACAATAGGAAATCAATAAATGAGAGAGAGAAAAAAAAATCAGGGGGAAAGAGAAAGGCAGAGAGAAAGACTGGAGGTGGGGGTGAGAAAAAGAAAAGACAGAAAGAACGAACTGATCAAACAGCGAACGAAAAGAGATAAAACATTAAAAAAAAAAAAAAAAAAAAAAAAAAAATCAACGGCAAAAAGAAAAAAGGGTAAAAAAACGAAAGAAAGGAAAAGACAGGATGGAAGAAAGCATGCATAAAGAGCGGGAGGATTGGGGGGGGGGGGGGGGGGGGATTCCATTGTATGTACAAAATCCGAAATCGACTTACCATTTCGTGATTTTCCATGATGATAGAGACTGCTTTTTCTTCACTCTCAAAATCTCACCAGGCTGCTCTACCTTGATTAACAGGCCAACTTGACCACTCACAACAATCCAGTGTATCCCGCAGAGGTGACAACAGTCTCCTGGCGGTGGACCCAGACCGGTGTTTATAGACGTACTGACTCACCACGTGATGAACAAGAAGAGTCAGGGGAGCGGCAGACGGCCCGAGACACGTCATAGGGGAAGAAGTAAGCTGTGACGGGCAGATTCTAAAGGCAGCCAGTGATTACACAACAGGCAGGCACTTAGCGTCGAGCTGTCCTACAGGGGAGGGTGGTGGTGGTGAAAAGCGAGTAGTGGAGTGGGGGAGTGGGACAATGTTGCTTACAGCCCAACCGACCGCAAAGGGCCATATCAGGGCTGTCAATACGTTGAAGTCTACTCACAAGTCATAAAAAAAAACTCATTCACAAAACGGTTTAAAATACACCTTCTAAAAACACAACGGAAAGGTGGTTTTAAAGAAAAGCTTTCTTTCTTTCGTAAAATCTTAGATCAGATGAAAAATGTTGATCTCTTGCAGAGATCAAAAGATTACATCAGGTAGGACATCTCTGAACAAGGGGAGTCTTCTGTGAAATGTTTAGATCTCACATCATGCAAGTCCTAAGATTCTAAAAGAATTTGTTTCACTGTGAGTGGTACATGACATGGAATGCACCATGGAGCTTCTTCACCTTTTAGAAGATAAGAATGGGTGTAAAAGGAGTGACCTGTACGCTAACGGCACAAAACTGTTTCTTCTTTACGGCCGCCTATTCTCGGCTAGAGACCAAGCTCTAAGCGCTTTACAATCCACACTCGTTTACACAACGGGCTGCCTACCTGGGTAGTGCCGACCGAAGAGCTGCCAGCTGGCGCTTCATTCAGTCGTTTCCCGTTGTCATCCAGTCAATATCTTTCAATATCGTTCACTCAATTTCCTTACTTCCTTCATTCTTTCCTTTCCTCATGTAGGGTGCATGTTATGTGTAACGTGTCATCCATACCAACGGCCAAACTGGCCTTCTCTTCCGGAAGTTGGTGATGGGATTTTAAGTGTGTGCAAGATGTTATGTGTGCGTTCACACACGGAACCTCGCTTTATAGTCTCATTCGAAGGACTCTTTCAGGTTTGGACGGTTTTGGAACAGTTTGTTAACCGTCGGAGCGTTCCATACCTCTTGCCAGAAAAGGTTTTTGATGTAAGCCTGGGCTTTGGGTTTCAGATCAGTAAATAAATACTCGACTCCTTAAGCAAGGCTTTGGTGCATTCTTTTTTGGTGTGCAGCCACACACCTCACCCGCACATTCTCGCACCTGTCTCCTGTCTCTCCCCCCCCCCCCCCCTCCCTCCGAGGCACACGTCATCAACCGCGAGTCCTGGGTACTCTAATCCCCCTCCTCCCCCTCCTCCTAGCCCTCCTTTCCGTCACTTCCACTACTTCTCTGTCCCCACGCCCTCTTCCCTCTGCCTCAAGGCGCGTGTATTGACCACACTGAATGGGACACTTGTCGCTACTGTTGTGCTCTGGTTATCCGACTTCACCACCTATCTCGCACTAGGAACAACAAACTCGTCCGCAAGACCCCTGGAGCCCATTGAATGTGACGAGGACGCCTTGCCCGCAAGAAGGAGGAGGGAGGTGGGGGGCGGGGGGGGGGGGGAGAGGGCTGGAGCAGGGGGGATGAGAGGGAAAGGGGAGGTGGAAGGGGTAAGTGAAGTCGCGTGGGAAGGGATGGGGGAATAAGATGTGGGGATAAACAAGTAAAGAAGATACAGAAGAAGATCAATTATGAAAGTGTGTGTGTGTGTGTGTGTGTGTGTGTGTGTGTGTGTGTGTGTGTGTGTGTGTGTGTATGCGCGCACCACGTGCGTGTGTGTGTACGCTCACGTGTTTGCAGATATCACAAGCTGGTACAAGTGCACTGATGCGTTTCAAAACTGATAGAATTAATCACAAAAAGGGATGACAAAGTGAATTATAATAAAAACATTCAAGTCTGTGAAAACCAAAACATATGAGAGGAGGTCACACACACACACACACACACACACACACACACACACACACACACACACACACACACACCGAAAAACGTACAGAAATACAAGCAAGCTATGCTGATTTTCGACAACGAAAGAAAGATATAAAAAGAAATATCACCCATGCGTGAGAAAGACGGCGTGGAAAATGGCAGAAGTTATAAACCTAGACATTTGGAGCCACAGAACAAACCTATACACCTTGGAAATGTACAGTAGTTCTGAGGCCAGCTTCACACATCAGGTGTTGTCCAGATTCGATCCCCCGGGATCTTACCTGCTGCCTCACATACTCTTAAACACCGGGAGGTGTTTCCGGTGTCTGTCAGAGATGAATGGAAGACTAACGATGTGGCAGGTGAGGGTGTGTGTCAACCTCCCTGATCCACACAGCTCTTCACCTCCAAGGAGCTCTTCAAGAGCTATAGTGAGGACCTTTTGGTGGTTTCACTGTATCCGCTTCTGACGTTTAAGTTACATAAGATGTCAATATTGTACTGATGGCTCCTTTTTCGTTTGGAGGAATTGATTTGAGATGGAAGGAGAAGAAGGGGAGGTGAAGGGGAGAGAGAGAGAGAGAGAGAGAGAGAGAGAGAGAGAGAGAAGGAAGGGCACACACACACACACACACACACACACACACACACACACACACACACACACACACAGAGGAAATAATGAAAGTTAATGAAGATGGGATGGGGGATCAGGAGGGGTGGGGGGAGGAAGGCAAGGTGGAGGGGGGAATAATCACATGATCACAGAGGAAATACAGATCAGAGTCTTCTACCCGCTGCAGTACATAGAATGGCGGTACTTCATAACCCGATGTAATCGATTTATCCCCCCCCCCCCCCCCCCCACCCCTCAGGCTTTTAGACTCCAGTTGTAGTCGAGCGTGAAATGACAATCTCAACAACGGGGGAGGGGGGGGGGGGAGGGGGGGAGACGAACCGGGCGTTAAACAAATACCAGCAGATGACCGATTCACAGCTTTCACCCTCAGTGTTTCTGACTCAGTGTAGAAATCACAAAAGGAGACAGGGGCGGACCGTCGAGAAAGGGAGCGATACACCCGGGGAAGGGAAGGACACTTAAGATAATTAAGTCCCCTGACGACCGAGGAGGAATGGCGCCACTGCTCCTATCACTGACTGTCTAATCACGCTCAGGCAATGAACTCCGCTTATGTTCATGGTCTAGCTGACCGCAAAGGTTCTATCAGGGCTAAACGCGTGTTAAGGAGCATTTATTTGTATTAATGAGCGTCTATTTTTTTCATCGTAGGCGTAAGAGATACCCTACGTGTTCGTTCTTTGAATGCCTGGTCGTCCGAGGTAGAACAGGTGTTGACTGACTGATTGGTCAGTCGATCAGAAAGACAGACCGTGGCTATTGTCTCGGGCGACGAAGTAATCGTTGCATTCAAAAGACTCCGCGTTAGATCTTCAGTGTCCGACGCCCGTCTACCATGCGACTGAGTTGTCAAACATCACACTAGGGGGCGCAAGACACTCGTCTGCCTCAAGTATCAGCTTAAGGGCAAGTAGCCCAGGTAAGTACCACGCTCGTTAACTTGCATTCAATGCCGTGTCCACCACACCGCCCCCTCACGCCCTTCCCCTCCTCCCCTCCCCCCCCCCCCCCCCTCCCCCTTTTCAAGCTTCCAGTCATCAAACCCAGCTGATCACACAATGAAAAGGGACTGTACTTCAGGGTTTCTTAGATAGCGTCCCTTGAGGGATGTACTGATTGACAGTCACGTGATCATGTCAGTTGCAACGTCTCGTGAGTCCATGAGATTTTCCTAGCTATAAAACAAAGAGGGGTAATGAGTATCATTGGTCTTTCTTCAGACAAACGAGAAAATCTTTCGCCTTTTTTTTGCTGAGCATCTTGTTTCACAGTGATCAAGATTGAAGCAACCACGTGGCTTTGAAATTGTGGAGACCATGGATTCATGGGGTGAGTGAGTTATGGACTATTTTTTCATTAAGATTTCTCTTTGTATGTATTTAAACATGCAGGGCATGCCGTGTTTTCAGTTGCAGATGAAAAGTGAAATCTGTGTACATCTGATTGGGACACAGCCATCCAAAAGTGTTTCAAACCATTCACGTAATTCCCTACATACAAAACATTTTCTTGTGAAAATATTTGTTTCAATTTGCCATACATGGACAGCCATAGTGGCAGAAATTTCTGAATAGTCTGTCTCTTAATTCTTTTATGAAACCAGTACTTAATACACCGGGTAACGGTTGTTTTCCACAATGGAAAACGTCCAGGTTCCCCATAGGCTACGTCGTTTGCCGATTTGTTTCTTACGTGTAAAAATCTTTTGCATGCGTTCAGATGTACATGATCCAGCTGATGGTGAGCTTTATACCCCTATATTTCAGAACCATAAAGAAGCAAAGGGACAACCTGAACATAAAAAAGTTAGAAAAAACATCCATAGAAGTACATCCAATTTTTTTTTAGTGTGCCCAGGATGTCATTTGTACGTTTCTTTCCTCTAAGTTTTAGTTAATCCATGGCAAGTGTGAAACTATGTCCAGTACAAAATGTAAGACCCAAGTATTGATACGAATTAACCGCTTCCAGTGGGCTGCCGTTCAGAAACTTTTTTCTTTTTATTCCAGAAAACCACCTTTCCTAAAGACAACATTTTTTTTGCATTGTCTCTTGAGAGTCAAAGTCAAAAATGTTTTAGAGACTGCTTGAGAGAGAGAGAGAGAGAGAGAGAGAGAGAGAGAGAGAGAGAGAGAGAGAGAGAGAGAATATTTTTTCTTGCATCATGAAACAACAAATTTCTGAAGTCGTAGATCAACTGACTTTTTTTTTCCGTAGAAAGGAGCAAGAGATGGAGTGACAACAGAGGAGGAGGAGGGGGAGGGGAGGGGGTTGTAGTAACGAATGTGTGAATATGTACGATGTACTTTTTTATTACAATTTTTCAAAATGTGATATTATTATGAACTTCATGCCCATGACTATGTAGCATATTTTTTGAAGTTATGGTCCACGATATTGTTTCAACTTTCAGATGCTGAGAACTTTCAGCCCATCGACTTCGGCTATCTTAAAGACAGATGGGAGGAAGAAGATGAAGGAGACCATGTGAAAGTGAGTTGTTACTTTTTCTTCCATGTCTGTCACTTTGTAGTCAGACTTATGGAAATGTCATGGATAATCCCATTCGAAAAGCAGTGACTGTGTTTGTTTCTGTCTCCACTGTCGGTCACGTTGTAGTCACCGTGACGGAATTGCTTGGGATAATCCTTTTGGGAAATTAGTGACTCTGTTCGTTCCTTTCTCCACCCTCTTTGTCACGCTATAGTCACAGTGATGGGAATGATAGGGGTAATCTCATTTGAAAAGTGTTGACATGGTTGTTCCTTTTCCCCACTCTTGTCACGCTATAGTCACAGTGATGGGAATGATAGGGGTAATCTCATTTGAAAAGTATTGACATGTTTCTTCCTTTTCCCCACTCTTGTCACGTTGTGGTCACAGTGATGGGAATGATAGGGATAATCTCATTTGAAAAGTATTGACATGTTTCTTCCTTTTCCCCACTCTTGTCACATTGTGGTCACAGTGACAGAAATACCAGGAAAAAACCCATTGAGAAAGTAGTGTGACCCAGTTCGTTCCTTTGTTCCACTCTCCGTCACGTATTCACACAGATGGAAATGCTAGGAGTAATTCCACTGGAAAGGTGATGACTGTGTTGCTCTCTCTCTCCTCTCTCTCTCTCTCTCTCTCTCTCTCTCTCTCTCTCTCTCTCTCTCTCTGACTTTGTGTGCTGTCTCTTGACTGCAACAGCTCATTAAGAATAAACTTACATGTTCTGCCACGAAAACAGATTGTAGCTTTTCTGATGAATGAACGTATATCTATGTACCCCCGAAACTGATTATCGCATCCCTAACATCAATTCATGTCTGCTGACCGGGAAACCCCATCACAGCATCATAGTTGATGGTATGCGTGTTTGCGCTGTCATGTATTCTCCGTGCCGGGGGTTGGGAAAGAATTGTGATATGTCTGTTCGTCCATTGATGATCTTACTACTACTTTTATGTAATATGCTCTCCATTAATTACTGCTATTATCATTATCATTTTATTACTATTATTATCAGTTATTCTTTTCACGTTTGACCTATGGTTAACGTTGATTAACTATAATTAACGTTGATTAACTACAACTAAGGTTTATTAACTATGACTGATGTTGATTAATTACGATTAATGTTGATTAGCTATTATTCAAATTCTTTAACTATGATTGACGTTGATAATCTATGATTGACGTTTTCAGCGGTATTTTTAGTATAACAAAATGGGCTTTTTTGATTGAAGTTTTCAGCGGTTATTTTTAGCTTGACAGAATGGACTTGTTACCTATGAGGTCTACCCTATAATGTCATCACAACTGGCGACATGCAGCGACCATACGTGCTGGTGGCATTAGTTCACTGACAGTTGTAGTTTGGGTGATGCTGTCCCTAGTTACCGGACAATGTGTTGTTGTACCAGTGGTCCTTGTAGAGTGCAATGCCTAAACTTAAATGATGCTCTGTCTCTGTCGTTTAGTACGACTTGACTGACCCACATGCCCGGTGTTCGCGTGATGTTTTTTTTTACCTGTTCTGCTCTACACCGGTCTGTCATCTGCACTGTGGCTGTTGCAGATTCCATTCAGTTTCAGGAATTCCGGACAAAAGTCGGAGGAGGTTACACCAGAAAGTATCTTAATTAATGATATTGGAGACCCGGCCTGGAAAGAGATTGCAGAGGCCTGTGGTCAGACCACAGGGCGGCGGTGTGTTATGTCCAACGTCTGTCGGCCCCTGGCCATAAAGGGGGCTGGTGACAACAACACGGCCAAGGCAGGACAGACGCCCCTATCTGGACTGTAAACAATGTCAGGAGACATTCGTCTCTGCGAAAGAGCTGAAGGCGCACTTCGCTAGACACTAAACTGGGACATCATGTTTCATCAACTGATCGAAGGCCGCCACCATTATTCCATCCAACAGCACAACCCTGTGTTTTACCTTGGCAGACTGTAACATCTTCTGTTCTTTAAACACTAAGTGTATAACTCTCATCCCATCCTATTCCGCCGTCGGTTATCGTGTAAGCACACTCTATCCAACCCAAATCAATTAATTGCACTATATAGATCCTGGCTATTCAAAACCGAAGAATCTCTCCACGCCTGAGTTCAACCCCTTGCTCTCTCATCCACACTCACACTGGGTTCTTTCTTGAATACATGATATTGAGATATACGTGAGCCTGGATTTACGGGAATATCTGAAAGTTATCATGACAAGGTTTAGATATTATATTTCAGAAATTGCAGTACATCACTACCCTTACGAGAAACACACTGGTACTCATTATGTTGTCTCCTTGCAAAATAAAGAATTGAAGGCAAAATGCATGTTGTTTAGTGTTGCCCTGTATTAAGTGAAATGAAATGTCAAATGAGGCAGGGAACGGTAAATAGTAAATAACAAACAAGTAGGGTAACTCTTGCTCCCATGATGAAATAATTACGCGCCCATATTCCAAACGAAACGACCAGCAGAAATGCCTGGACAGAGCACACAGAACCAATAAGGAGTCCCCCCCCCCCCCCCCCCCCCAAGTTCCAAACTTGCTCATATACCCTGGCAAGCGTGGATCACCCTTCTCTCTCTCTCTCTCTCTCTCTCTCTCTCTCTCTCTCTCTCTCTCTCTCTCTCTCTCTCTCTCTCTCTCTCTCTCTTCTTGTGGTGGTGGTGGTGGTGGATTTCTCCTTGTTAGTTCTGCATGCTCTGTGTTGGCATTTGTCATAGGCGATTGGCTGCCGTAAGCAGCATTCGTCTGGAGTTAAGGGCGTTTATTTCAAGATTGGAGCAAGAGTTACCCCACTTGTTCGTTATTTACTGTTTACCGTTCCGTGTCTCATTCCAAATTTCCTTTTACACCGATCCAGCCGAGGTTCCCTGTATTTGTAACTCTTTGTCCCTGTGTTTGCTTGACTATGATTAAAAAATCACGAAGGCTGGTCCAGTCTTTAATAGTCCTTACTTGTGTTTCATCTCTCCAGTTGGTGCGGTGTACATGTGTCAGACGCAGGCTATGTGGACAATCTGGGAATATCCTCTATTAGGGGAGATAACTTCTTGACTGTTCTGTATTCTGTGTTTTCCCTAGACACGATGAAAATGGATATTCAGTGCCAGGTCGTAAGCAATGAGCTGTTACAGAAGTCTCCGCACAAAGTCTACAACAGGCTTACCCAGATTGATGTGAGGCATCAATTGTGATCTGACACCAAACAATTTGCCATTTAACTATTCGTCCATTGATATATTTGAGGTCTAAAAACTGTTCTCTAAGATCTTTTGATAGAATAATAGTATATTCAACAAGGTATGTTACATCGATTCATTAACCAGTATCCATACCTCTAAAACCACACAGATATTTACCCACGCAGATTGCAAATAATGCACACTGGTGCGCTCATAGTGAAATAGCAAAGGCGACATGTTTTCTTGAACTGCGAAGAAGGATCAGCTCATTTCAGTCTCACAAATTAACAGAGAAAAAAGTAAACGTTCACCCTGATCTGCAACACTCTTCACCTTTTTTTTTTTTTTTTCACTTGGCGTCAGTCTCCTGGAGAATGTGTCCAGTTGTTTCAAGGCATCCTCGCTGATCAGAGGAACTCTGACCAATTCTGGAAGAGCAGCATTGTCTTCCCTCAGAACGCCAGCTGATTCCAGCCAGCCTAAAAGACGTTCCATCAATTTTGGCCGTTAAGCTTGTACAACATTTATTTCCTCCAATACTGATATTTTCCTCGTGAATGATTTCATTTCTGGAGAAGCAAAAAAAAAAAAAAACAAAAAAAAAACACACACAGAAATGACAACCGTATGCCTCTCTCCCAATATCTATCTATCTATCCACTTATAGTGTATATATATATATATATATAAGAGAGAGAGAGAGAGAGAGAGAGAGAGAGAGAGAGGGGGGCATACGTGCTGGTGACATCAGTTCATTGGCACTTGTGGTTTGGGTGATGTTGTCCCTAGTTACCAGACAATGTATTGTTGTATCAGAAGTCCTTGCAGAGTACAATGCCTAAACTTAAATGATGTTCAGTCTCTGTCGTTTAGACCGACGTTGACTATCCCACGTGCCAAGCGATGGCGGGTTTTTGTTTATTTTTACCTGTTCTCGTCTACACCGGTCTGTCATCTGCACTGTGGCTCTGTTGCAGATTCCATCCAGTTTCAACAGTTCCAGGCTGAGGTCGGTGGAGAAAACGAAGGGAGTCGCGCCAGAAATCATTTTAATTGATGAAATTGGAGACTCAGCCTGGAAAGACATTGCAACGGCCTGTATCCAGACTACAGAGCGACGGTCTGTTCTAGCCAAAGTATGTCAGCCTCTGGCCCTGAACAGAAGGAGGCAGTTGACAAAACGGCCAAGGCTGGACAGACGTCCCTATCTGAATTGCATACGATGTCAAAAGACATTCGCCTCTGCTGAGGAGTTGAAAGGGCACATCGCCAGTCACGGACGCAATGTGTTATGACATGAAGATGGAGCAAACGGTTCATGCAATGAGACATACGATTTTTTTGTTATATTAATATGCTGGGTCCATGTTCGGTTATACGTAACATACAGTTATTTGAACATTAAGAATAGCTATAATACTGTTTATTTAATGTATGCTGGGTTCTTTTCAGAGCATATGATTACAAGCAACGCCTTAGCATGGATTTACAAGAACATCTGAAATTTATTTCAACAAGATTTAGATGTTGTGTTTTAGAAATTGCTGTGCATCACTAGCTTTACAAGAAACACACTGCGACTGATCATACTGTCTCTTTGCAAAGAAATGATATGATGGTAAAATGCATTTTGTTTTGTGTGCCCTGTTTTAAATTAAATGAAATGTCAAATGAGGCAGGGAACACTAAACAGTAAATAGCAAACAAGTAGGGTAACTCTTGCTCCCATGATGAAATAATTACGCGCCCATATTCCAAATGAAATGACCTGCAGAAATGCCAGTACTGAGCCACAGAACAAACAAGGAGACCCCAACCCCCACCTCTCCTCCACCAGCTCCCCCCCCCCCCCCCCCCCCTCGCAAAGCAAAGTTCCAAACTTGCTCATATACTCTGGCAAGCGTGGATCACCCCTTTTTGTTCTCTCTCTCTCTCTCTCTCTCTCTCTCTCTCTCTCTCTCTCTCTCTCTCTCTCTCTCTCTCTCTCTTTCTTCTTGTGGTGGTGATGGTGGTGGATTTCTCCTTTGTTAGTTCTGTGTGCTCTGTGTTGGCATTTGTCATAGGCGATTAGGTGTCGTAAGCAGCATTCGTCTGGAGTTAAGGGCATTTATTTCAAGATTGGAGCAAGAGTTACCCCACTTGTTCGTTATTTACTGTTTACCGTTCCGTGTCTCATTTCAAATTTCCTTTTACACCGATCCAGCCGAGGTTCCCTGTGTTTGTAACTCTTTGTCCCTGTGTTTGCTTGACTATGATTAAAAAATCACGAAGGCTGGTCCAGTCTTTAATAGTCCTTATTTGTGTTTCATCTCTCCAGTTGGTGCTGTGTTCATGTGTCAGACGCAGGCTATGTGGACAATCTGGGAATATTCTCTATTAGGGGAGATAACTTCTTGACTGTTCTACATGCTGTGTTTTCCCTAGACACGATGAAAATGGATATTCAGTGCCAGGTCGTAAGCAATGAGCTGTTACAGAAGTCTCCG
Organism: Conus canariensis; assembly: GCA_033310375.1. Lineage (NCBI taxonomy): Eukaryota > Metazoa > Mollusca > Gastropoda > Neogastropoda > Conidae > Conus > Conus canariensis. The sequence continues at coordinate 7,905,503 of CM065717.1, forward strand.
CACAAAGTCTACAACAGGCTTACCCAGATTGATGTGAGGCATCAATGTTGATCTGACACCAAACATTTGCGATTTCACTATTCCTCCATTGATATATTTGAGGTCTAAAAACTGTTCTCTAAGATCTTTTGATAGAATAATAGTATATTCAACAAGGTATGTTACATCGATTCATTAACCAGTATCCATACCACTAAAACCACACAGATATTTACCCACGCAGATTGCAAATTATGCACACTGATGCACTCATAGTGAAATAGCAAAGGCGACATGTTCTCTTGAACTGCGAAGGAGGATCAACTCATTTCAGTCTCACAAATTAACAGAGAAAAAAGTAAACGTTCACCCTGATCTGTAACAGTCTTTACCTTTTTATATTCGGCGTCAGCCTCCTGAAGAATGTATCCAATTGTTTCAAGTCATCCTCGCTGATCAGACGAACTCTGACACATTCTGGAAGAGCAGCATTGTCCTCTCCCAGAACGCCAGCTGATTCCAGCCAGCCTAAAAGACGTTCCATCAATTTTGGCCGTTAAGCTTGTACAACATTTATTTCCTCCAATACTGATATTTTCCTCGTGAATGATTTCATTTCTGGAAAAGAAAAAAAAAAAAAAAAAAAAAGCACACAGAAGTGACAACCGTGTGACTCTCTCCCAATATTTGTCTATCTATCCATCTATCTACTTATAGTGTTTACACACACACACACACACACACACACACACACACACACACACACACACACACACACACAGAGGTATATTTATGCATGCACGAGGATGTACATGAGTGTGTGTGTGTGTGTGTGTGTGTGTGTGTGTGTGTGTGTGTGTGTGTGTGTGTGTTTGCTTGTGTGTGATCTGGTGTAATAAAGACATGAAACAAATTAATTTCAAAATTCCATTCTGACTGCTATATACTGACACAGATAACGTTACACATGAAAGACTATTCAGATTGGTGCCTTCCACCAAAACGAACTCCCATTTCTAGCTCAGCTGCAAGCAGCCGATACATACTTCCACTTTGAACACACACACAAAAGAAATACAAAAACAAAGGGGAAAAAAAGAAAAAAAAAAAAAAAAAAGAAACGAGGGTAATCTCTGTATTTTCAGATTTTATGAATCTATTATGAAATCTATTAAGTATGACCGACGTTGATTAACTATCATAACTGACGTTTTCAGCGATATTTTTAATCGATAAGACAATCATTTTCCGCTTGCGCACTGGGCATTGTGGCCTGCGTGCCCACCTCAAGAGGATAGGAGCCGCAGACTCAGCCCTGTGTCCCTGTGGTCAAGCCGACCAGATACCAGCACATGTCCTCGAGGACTGCCCATCCAATGATGAGAGACGAGTGCGAGCCTAGCCGGAAGGGGCGGACCTCAAGACAAAACTGGGGGGGACTGCCAGCGATCTCCGCCAGACGGCCGAGTTTTGTCCGCCACCCTTGGGGTCCGGCTGTAGCTGCGTAGCTGTCGAACGCTGAAGAAGAGAAGTAGTCCATAAGAGCGGCCCTATTTCTTAAGAAGTCTACCCTGTAGTGTCATTACAACTGGCGAAATGCAGAGACTTTGTATATCTATGGTGGAGGCATCAGTTGACTATTGGTGTTTTTGATGGTGTTGACCCCAGCTACCAGCTGTATCATTGATCCATGCGCGCAGAACAATGCCACAATAATAGCTCTCAGTCTGTCATAATCGAACCAACGTTGGCGTGGTTTTGTTTTTTTTTAACCTGTAGATAATCTACACTGGTGTTTTTCATCTGCTGCTCTATTGCAGATACGAGGCCGCCGGCAGACAGTCTGAGGAGAAGAACGGAGACGCGTCAGAATTATACTTTTGGAAAGGACTTCATATAAAATGTTCTGGACATGACACAGACACCGGGTTGAGAGAGAGAGAGAGAGAGAGAGAGAGAGAGAGAGAGAGAGAGAGAGAGAGCGGGTGGGGTAGAGTGGGGGGAGTTTACATGGTAGTACATGCACCTGCTGAAAAAGAGAGCAGTGACGAAACGACTGAACGCAAATGGCTAAAAACTCTGAAGAATGCACTTGAAACAGATCAAAGGGAGATAAGGGTGTCAGCGGGGAGGGGAAGGGGGTGGTTGGCTCTCTCGGTGGGCAGCGATTCTATGGCCTGCGACATCAGTGCACCTGAGGGGGGAAAGGGCGGAGAGAGCGAACACGACTGACATCCACGCCGGGGCTAAAGAGTCTGAAGATTAAGAGAGCGCTCTACCAGCTGATTACGTGGCAGGTTATATCACAGACGTGGAACATCAAAGGGTGACAGGTTGAGCACGTGTGCCATCCCAGATAGCGCGCCAGGGCTTAGGGCACGCTTTCCCTCACTCATCCCTATCCCTTCACCTCTCTCTCTCTCTAAACAAGAAAAAGTTCCGTCACATTTATCCCGCCTCGCACCCCCAACTCCCCCCCCCCCCCATCCCCCACCCCTTCCCTCTCTTCACGTCCTTTCGCTTGCATAATGGGGGTTGGCAAGTCCCTGCTCAGTACAACTTCAGACGAGGGCCCCGCGCCTCTTGGTCTCCACCGTCATTTCTGAGCTTTGTCTTTGATTGGATCAGACAACCACTCGAAGAAAAAAAGGGAGGAATTCCTGGAAATCCAATTTCAGCTGTAAAATACAAGTTAAAAGCCGGTCATTTGCTACTTGTGAAACCAAGTAGGCTGCACACCAACAAATGATGCACCAAGGCCTTGCTTAAAGGTGTCGAGTATTTACACTCTGGCGCTTTTAGATTGTTTTAAGAATTGTTGTTGTGTCTGAAAGTTGATTCTCCTCATTTTCTTTCTTATGGCCACGAAGGTAACAAGCCAGGTGATTCCAAGCAGACAGATTAAAATCAAAGGAATGGGACTATTTTGTGCGTTTGAGGCTGGCGCAAAGACAGGGTGACGAGTGAGTGCAAAGACCTAAAATGTGTCTCAACTGAGGGAAAGATGATGTGTTTGAAGATTGTGATTTCATCGATGAAGATCCCCCCCCCCCCCCCCCCCCCCCCCAAACAAGGGAAATAGTTAGTGGGGAGTTGTTCTTTTCATCAATTATCACTTTTAACATTAAACGCTGGCTCAAATTTATCGTAGGCCTCAAACGCATACATGGGTTATTATAGTGTTTTAGAGCAAAATCCTAATTGTGGCGTGTGCCTGTATCAACCCAATGATTTTCTCCCAGCAGTGGAACTGTAGATTTACTTCCCTTCTTGAACGTGAGATAGACCTGCCACTCAATAAAAATGAATTCACGCTGTTTTAAAAGTTCAAATGTTATTAAAAATATCAAATGTTACATACTTACATAAACAAAGCTTCCTTGTTCAATGTTAAATGTTTTAAATATAGGTCGTTCAATGTTTTATTGGATTTGTGACCAGCACACTTTGTTAATAACTTAAGAAAACGAAATTTCAGTCATACATCAGAGAGTATAAGAAAACTGTAAAATAAGAAAAACTGTTTCTCAAGTGGTTTTTGAAAGGGTGCAAAGAAAACACACACCATTTAAAGCAAATGTAAATATTATTGGCGACATATTCAGTTGTTTAGATACAACGGATAGAAGATATTACGGGAAACTCGAGTAAAAAACGTCAATTGTGGTTGTTCATATCTCCATTGTAATTCTTCTTAAATTAGTGATGACAATATCACTATGCTGAAGACGTCAATAAAAGCCCCCCCCCCCCCCCCCACTCCCCCACCCCCCCCCCCCCTCTCCCCCACCCCAACCTGCTTCTGGTCCATCCGGAGTTTTGGTTTTGTTTATTGCTTTGAAGGTCCCTAGCTTTTCCTACACATTTTCCACTGTGAATGGACACACAACAGATGAACGCCAAAAACTCTTTCTTCCAATGGCAAGGAACTGAACAAAATTAAAAGAATTATGCCGCCAACCATATTATGATAATTATCATACATAAAGAGGCACAGCGATGAAAAATGATGAAGAAGTTTAAACTCCAAAGTTCGCATTCTACTTCTTTCCGTTTAAGTTCCCCTTAGTCTTTTACATGAACAAGATGAATGCAGTATCGAAGGGCTAGAGGTAGAAGAAGCTAATTTTCGAAATAGATGTGTGTGGCCATTATTTTTACCCCCTTGCCTACAATAGTAACATGCTCTGACTGACAGCAGAGAAAGCAGAAAGGACCCTGGCACTCTGACAGTGTCCACAAGTCTTCGTCTGGCTGGCTGTGTTTGCAAGTGAGGTCTATGCGGCACAAGCCCCACCCAAGAGTGCTGTCCCACGCCCTGACCACTGCCACAGTGCCCCCAGGGCAGTCCAACTGCCAGTCCACACCCTTAACAGCCCACTGACCTGCGCTATACACCCCTCCCCGGGCTGTCCACTGAGGGCGGGCTGGACAGTGCCCATCACCTGGGAGGGAAGGGAGGGCGTGGCCAGGTGGCGGAGGAGGGGGACAGCACCCGGTGGGATATAAACCAGTCTGATGAGTTTGACGCTACTGAGCACAGTTGCCGCAGATTCCACGTTCCGTTACTGTTTGGCCCACTGTGTCTTGCCGCTGGATTTCACGTTTAATTGCTGTCTGCAGTGTTTATGTTCAATCTAGACCACGACCGTCTTGCGACTGCTTGACGTTTTTACGTGTGTTCTGTGAACTTTTCTTTGATTCTATTTTTCATCACGTTGAAATTTCTGTAAGGTAAGTGACTTTTTTTTTTCTCTTCTATTATTATTTCCTGCTATGTCGATCTGTTAAACAAAAAGAATGCTTTTATGATAGCTTGAGTTGGGAAGGATGCAAATGTGTTGGCTAGAATGCCCAATTTGACAAGAAAAATGCGTTAAAATGAGAAACTATGTCTACAAAATCACCACCACCAAACATCACTATCTTTGAGGTAGTACACAGTATGCCTGATTTAGTGAATGCCTGTGATGGAAACACATTCGTCTCTTGGATTCTAGTTTAAAGCAATTCCTGAATAAGCTTCCAGTTCTCTGCACTTACATCGTACAAATGTGAAGGTTGGAGAGAAGAATGGGGTGGTGGGTGGACATTAAATGAAAGAATATATTGAGGAGGGGGTGGAGGGAGGGTGGGCTTAAGACGGAGTCCGTGGATTGCACTTGGTTCCTATAATCAATTCTGCTCAGTTCCGCGTACTGGTAATACATGAATTAATTGACAGTGGTTAAAAGGCGTCGCATTATCATTTCTGTGAACCTTGATATAACTAAACCTGGATTAAACTATACAATTTTAACCCTTTTTTTATCGCACTGTACGTCTCAAACGTGATTTCCCTGGCGCTCCTTTTTTCACTCAGATCCTCTGGTATATCTTTACAGTCGGAAAATATTTTCAAAAATATAATAGGACATTCTAAATATTCAATCTCTCATATGAAACTTAATGCTCTCTTCTCTCTCTCTCTCTCTCTCTCTCTCTCTCTCTCTCTCTCTCTCGTAATTGTTTCTGTTTGATGTGGCTCTGATATACTTTTTGTTGTTTTTATTTCCAGTTACTTATGTTCGCATTTTCCCTTTCAGAAAACTTGAACATGTTTTGTTCATTACCATTGCTAATATACAATATCGTCCTATCGCCCCTCCCCCCCCTCTCTCTCTCTCTCTCTCTCTCTGACAACAGCCAGAGAGAGAGAGAGAGAGAGAGAGAGAAAAGAGACGAACAGAGAGAACAGTTCTATTAACTGACCAGAGCACACGAATGCTGTTATGTTTTCAGATGTCCAGTCAGGGCCATAATACCCCTCAATCCTTCTCCCCTCAACACACGCCGTCAAAGGAGATGTATGGCCAATACTGGTCATACATGAACCCAATTGTGTCCAAGTGTCTTCGGACCAAATGGACAGCGCAGGACCCGTCATTCCGCCCCTTCCCCTTCGTGGACCCGTCCCAAACCCAGGATGGACTCCCCGCTGTCCAGCCTGTCCCCACTGACAGGGCGGAGTCCTGCTCCACATCCTCCACGACTCTGTATCCCCAACTGTCCCTCCCCCACCCCCAGGCAGCAGACCTCATGATGTGGCTTGATGCCGTCACAAAACAGTCCGCCCCAGACGTAGAGAGATGGCCAGCGGCCTACGCCACCACGCCGTCAAGGACCCTGAGAAAGACATGGCTACAGGCAGCCAGGAACAACACGGACCACAAGAGGAGGAGAAGAAACTGAAGAGAAGCAAAGAGGCGGGGAGAGGAAGAAGAGAAAGAGAGGAAAAGGGGAGAGACAGAAGGAAGTGTTTATAACATGTCTCCTGATTTTCAAGGAAATAATGTATGTTTGTCATTTCCTATTTTTGTATGCCTCATATTCAGAAAATACAGAAAAGAGCCACAAAAGCTACAAGATCGTCTCGATTTGGCTAAGAGTCACTTAGTCTTTTCGAACGGTTTCATGGAGAGGCCTTTCCTATTTTCCGCTGGTGCAGAGACCCAAGACCACCGTGATCTCCTCTAGGCGAATTGTCTCCCCTTGTATTGTAACCAGTTACCCAAGACCACGGTGATCTTCTCTTGGTGAATTGTCTCCCTTTGTGAAGTAACCATGGTGAACCTACCACCCAAGCTTGGCCCCTCAAACGTGCCAGTGACCGTGAAGAGAGTGTCCAGAGCGAAGTGACCTTGGCCTTGCCCAGGTCCGCAGAGATTCTGTGAGAAGCTACTGAAGAAACATCATAATTCAGAGCACCATGAAGCGAAAGTTGGGTCTGTTTTAATTCCTGTTGCCCTTTGCTGACCTGTTCCCCTTTGCTGGAGTGACCACATCGAGATGAAAGATCAAGTCTGGGATTAGGAAAACTGGAAAAAAGCAGGGGTGGGAGAAGAGGTGATGTTTTCCTTCTCTGCACCGACATCAGCCGAATGGTCAGAGTGTTTGCTTGCAGAGCTTACGGTCTGAGTTAGAGTAGGGTCGGATCTTTTTGGCTTGTGAACCCTCTGTGTGCACTCAGCAGTAAGTGGGTACCTGACTCAGTTCCGGGAAGGTTAAAGGAAGCGGAAGGAGAGGGGTGGGCTCCGCTTTCTATGATGCAGTGCCCTTGACATGGTGAACCTCTGCCCCAACCGCCATTAGGATGTGGGGATCTGTAGGGAACTGACGGCTCGAGGCCTAAGTGATAATCTATGTATACAGTGGCTCCATCGTTCAGCTTGTACATGCAGTACAGAGTGGGGAAGATAACACAGGGGGAGGAAGGTGAACTAAAATGAAGATAGGGGAGGGGGGTGGTGGTGGTAGACGCGAATGCAGTTACTGGAGTGCAATGTATTAGTTCCAAGAATCGAGTTGGCGGTATTGTTCATATCCTAATAATATTGTGTTAGGAGAGAAGCGGATGTGTGACATCCCATTACCCGAGTGAGGTGAATGTTTGATGGGTACATGAGTGCGTTCATGCATTGATAAGTTTTTTTTTGTTTTTTTTTTCTTTTCTTGCTTTGTTCAAGTAACATCGTTTGCAAGGGTGAGCTTTTTGATCTAAGAAAATGTAATAGTGACTGTCTGTGCGCACGCGCGTGCATGGTTAATATAGCAATAAACTGGTTTCAGTGAGTGAGTGTGTGTGTGTGTGTGTGTGTGTGTGTGTGTGTGTGTGTGTGTGTGTGTGTGTGTGTGTGAAGATGAATCATGCACAACACTCAGCAAACTTGAAACTTCTTCCCATTTTCATTCTCGGTGCCAGGGATGTGGAAAATAATGATGATAAGAATGCTTGCCAGAAGCTTTTCCACTACAATTGTTGCTTAAGTTCAGTGTTAAATACACAATATACAAAAATGAACAAATATGGAGACGAAAAAAAATCTTCCAAAAGAAAAAGGCAGGGGAAATACATAACATACATTTTTGAAAGTCTATAGGATAATCATGATCAGTGGAGAAAAACCAGTGGGTGTAAAGATTTCTTGACTGTGCGCCTTCTATAGTTTACATTACATATATACAATCGACAAGATGTGTGAATAATTGTGACAATTATGCATAAATCTTATTATCAGTTATACTGGCACAGCAAAGGGGGTTGACTGTGTACCTTCTATAGTTTGCATTACATATATACAAATGACAAGATGTGTCAATAATTGTGACAATTATGCATAAATCTTATCATCAGTTATACCGGCACAGCAAAGGGGGTTATTTCTACTTTCAAAATGTTTAAATATCTCCTCCCCCTTCTTCACTTTTGCCGTGAAATGAGAAAGCGATTTGCATTTTTGCGGGTTCAAGAAATAGATTATTATTTTAAACAAATGGGGCGGGTTGGGGGGGGGGGGGGGGGGGGGGGGGGGGGCTGGAAACAGCCTTTGGGGAAGATCCGAGTGCTGTGCACCGTTTGCTCGAGTAAATGATTGTGCACACCTATGCATAAAATTCAATGAATGTGGATAAGGAATATGGTCGAGTATTTCACTCTGCAGTATATGTGAGCATGCAGATCTAAATGTGCACGCAAAGGATTGGCAAGTCGCATTTTCTTCATGAAAGATGGAGGATGTCAACGTTTCACACTGCAGTTCTTTAAATTTCAGATAAGAATAATTGAAAGAGTATGTATTTGTATCATTGCGTTGGGTTTTATTAGCCCCCCCGCCCCTTTTTTTTTTTTTTTTAAATAGCTCTTCTCTAGTGTTATTAGCATGGGAGATGAAAATGGGTAGGTGAAGATTAAAAGACCCGATATAAAAGCATTTTCTGTGCCCCTAAAGGACATACGCATGTGTGCACGTTTCTCAGCGATCATGTGTATGTAAAGTGCAAAGTTAAAGAATGTTACCATGGATTTTCTTTCAGTTTGTGTTGTTTTTTTTCTCTACTATTTTTGAAACTCGCCCAGTTTGAATGAGTGACAGATGAGCAGGCATTTCTGATTTCATAATTTTATTTACATCTGTTACAATTCCAGTTCCATTCTCTTCTTCCCTTGAGCCGACACAGACCACACTTTCCATAAGTATGCACCAGTCTCTCTCATGTGCACACCGCCCCTCACCACCACCCCCATTCTCCCCCCTCTCTCTCTCTAACACACACACTCTCTAACACACACACACACACACACACACACACACACACACACAGAGTGCAGATGCGGCTCAACCCAAACACTTTTCGACTACACAAAGATAAGTTTCAAACATACACACTTTGAAATAATTTTCAGTTTTTGTGTTGGTTCAATTAGCTTAAGCAGTAAACCAAGGGAAGCATAATATTATGTTCTCTCAGTCTCTGACAATTACTGATTCACTATTCACGGCAGTCACTGTTACCAGGCAATTTTCAGTCGGCCACATGCAGACAGATTGCTATTGTTCATTCGAACGTTGCGCTTTTCGCCATAATTTGCTGCACTTTCTTTCTTTATTAGGTAGATGTCGTCACTGCATTTGCCATGTTCAGTTAAATAATCCATTGTTCGTCTACAACATGGTTGCCTGCCTCAGTTGCCAGGACTACCAAGCCACAAGCGAGCAGTGTAGGAACATGAAGAGGAAATCTACGTTCGCCCTTTTAAATGCAGAACGACCACGAAGGCCGACAATTCCAAGTCTGGGGTGAAAAGCATCGCTGTGCATCGCACTGGTCAGTGTCTCCATCGAAAGACGACGTTGTCCACGGATTCTCCGTCGACTTCCACTATCATCGGTCGTTTTCATGAATTACGCCCCTTGGGACGGACACGCTTGCCCCGCGCCATAATTTGGAAACTGAAAACATTTGGGTCAAGTGTAGCCTTGTTTTGATCGCGGAGCGGACTTTGAGCAGACTCGAGTTGTACACATCTACTCCTCTTGTAGACAACTGTACGCACAAATCAAACAAAACGGCTGTATTTTCGTTTAGCCCCGTTTGAGATGATAATCTCGAGACGGAGTCTTCTGGGGTGTTTGTGATTAGCCTCTCTTGAGAGGTTCAGACTGGATAAGCCGAAGCAGTATAAAGGACAGAAACAGTATCTTCCGTATTTCACATGGTGCAGTTCCATTGCGTGTATTGAAGACATTCACCTCTTCCCGTCAGTCTACTGGGCTCTGCGTCTGCCTGTGACTATGAGATCCGCGTCTGCCTCTTATTACTATATGGCATCACGAATGATACTGTCAAATCAAGTCTGAAACCTACGGTGGTTCACTGGTGAGCCGTAGACCATCCTCACTGAACAGCAGACAAGACACTGGCATATGTGTTTACGTAAGCGGGAAAAAAGGACAATTCTTTCGCCCAGAAGATGCTAGTTACTTATGCAAGCTAACAGGACTCTGGCAAAGGCAGCTAGTGAGAGAAACGAGGCGAGACACTGCTCCTGTCTCTTCTGCATCTCTGACATAGCAAACAAAACCACTCCCGTTCCAAACATTTTGCTTTCAATCAAGTCAAACAGCTTTCAATCGCCAATCAGCGACTTCTTTACAACCTTCCGGACAGTCCCGCAAAGCGTTATACGAACCGTCATCACGAGACCAATCATCACCCAACCAAATGAAAACGCTGTTACCAGATTTGTCTTTCTGTTTGTTTCGCTTGCTAGACTTTTCTGTCCTCCTGTCTCTGGCTGGCTTCAATGTCTTCTTTTTATTGTCCTTTTCTCTCGTTTTGCCTTTGTTCAGCTGCGATTCCTTCTTTTTCTTGTATTGTGCTCCTGTCTTTCCGCCTGTGTTGATCTTCGTTCTGTGGTCTTTCCGGTCCTTTGTCTTTCGTCTTTGTTTCTTCTTTGTTTTCTGTCCGCTGTCGTCCCGCTTTTCTTCTTCCGCTAAGTTCTGCAAACAGAAAAGTTTTTGTAAATAAGTTTTCATGGCGCGTGCCCACGTGCGTGCGTGTATGGGCCGTGCACGTGCGTGTGCATTTCACCAAACTTCATTACACTTTCGGACACACAAATTGGCATGGACACAAAACGCATACACTCGCTCTCCCATGCACACTCACACAAACATATACAGCAGAAATTACACGTACAAACACACACACCTGCAAAAACAGCCCCCTCTGTTTCTTGTTCACGCATACACACACACCAGCCCCTCCTCCACCACAAACGCATTTGTACGCACATGCATTCGCAGGCGTGCGCACAGCCACACACACACAATAAACACACGCACGTACACGTTTTCACACACACATACACTTACACATTCATTCACACACGCGTATACATACTGTTACCATAGATATGCGGTCCGGCAACTTGAAGGTTTCGGGAGACATAGTTCTGCACAACATCACCCGATGGTTATTTCTACGAACCTTTACAGCTCACTGAATTCTGCTGTCAAAAGCATAACTGCTTAGTACCATCATCTATTTTTCCATAAACATAAACGACCAAACGATGAAAAGCAAACAAAGAAAATGGAACTGAATAAGTAAATTAAATACAATGAACTGATCAAAATTTGACAGATTTCTAAAATACTATGCGTATTTCGTGCTTGCGTGCGTGCGTGCGCGCGCACGCGCGTATGTATGTATGTATGTATGTCTGTCTGTTGTGTGTGTGTGTGTGTGTGTGTGTGTGTGTGTGTGTGTGTGTGTGTGTTGTCAGAAAAGAAAATGACATGTTTACGTAGGTACCAAGAGAGAAACGGTACATTCCCTCCCCCCTCCCCCCTGTTACCCATATCTTACTTATCGACATAAAATGTGTGTTTCCGTTCTAATGGGCAATCTCTTTTACCAGTGAAACATTTCACTCAGTCCACCTCCTCTCTCACACCTTCTGCGAACTACGTTTTCTGAGACGACGATGCCCACAGAATACGACCCCCCCCCCCCCCCCCCCCCCCCACTCATTCCTTTTTCTCTAACCTCTCACGCACCACCTCCACTCTGGCCTCTTTTTTCGTAGATCTCAACTGTCAAGTGCGTGAAACCTCTCACAAAAGGCATTAAAAGCTTAGAGGCAAAAGGGACGTTGTACATAGTATACAAATAGGTAATAAACCCATTAACCAGGGTGCCGTACCCACCGCACACGGTCGAACTGTGTCAAGGCGGACGAAGTGGTCAGGTGACAGATGGCACACAGGGTAGTAAGTACTCTTCCAAGTTCGGACCTGCCCGATAGCGAAAGGGGGGAGGGACGTAACCACTTGGACCTCGGTGCACCAAGTGAGCGCTAAATACTCAGTCAGCTGAGGTTCTTTTGTAAACAGTCAGTGAAGAGCAGCGAGTCTTGGACTCGTTCGGATGGTATTGCCGTGGGTCACTGGGTTGGTTCTATTGTCAGGCTGGTTGAACGCGCGTGGATGTTGTTATCGTAGCCCTCTTTACGATAATTACTGTGTTAAAGTGGCCTCCGAAGTCGGCGGGAATTTTCGATGTCCATCTGGTGCCAAGTGTTTGTTTGCTTATCAATTAGGTAGGGATGTGTGTAAATGCTGATGTGTGGAAGAACGTAGCGAATGGGGAATTCAGGGTACTTGTGAACTAGGGGTTTGAGAAGCAGCATGGACAAAGGCATGGCCCGAAGGGGAATCTTTTGTTTCCATCCCTATATAAACTGAGGGAGAACAACGTGAAGGGAAGAACACCAGGAGAGAGAGAGAGAGAAGGCAGAGGAGAGAGAGAAGAGAGAGAGAGAGAGAGAGAGAGAGAGAGAGAGAGAGAGAGGAGGAGAGGAGTGAGCAGGACAGAGAAAGGGTCGAGAGAAACGTGGTCTGGGAGATAGAAGAGACAGCAAAGTCTTAGAGTTAAAGACAAGCTGGAAGAGAAGAAAACTAAGTTTGAAGCCCAGAGGTGGGTGAAGACAGACAAACTCAATTCGAACCCAGAGGTGGGTGAAGGAGACGAAGAAGAAGAGTTCTACGTCGAGATCCCAGAGACGACCACGAAGACCCAGTCCTGAAGCCTGGAGCCAGTCAACCAAGGGCATCACCATCAAGCAGTGCTGAAGAAGACGTGAAGAGACTTTTTCAAGAACTGTGGTGTGGTGTGAAAGTGTGGTTGTGTGTGTGAAAACCTGGCCAGGTAAGAAGTCATTTTCATTATAACCCGGGATTAGGAAAGTATTGATCTTTTATGTGTTGATTTGTTCATTTTGTGTAATTGGATTTTTCATGTTTGATTATAAGTAGCATAGAAATTGTATTTCTTGTGCTCAGTCGTGTTAGGAGAGAAACGAATGCGTGACATCCCATTCCCAGAGAGAGGTGAATGTTTGGTGGGCGCATGAGTGTGCATATGCGTGTATGAGTGCAAAGATAACCTTGGTGTGTTAAGCCTGACTAATAATACATCAACTTAGTGCACTTAAGCAATACCATCACGATTTCCCCCGTCCTGGACATCAACAATCATGTCAGGAATCGATTCAGAGGTGACAACCATTATATAGCCTCCTCCGTCCCCCACGGTCGACAAGACAATATAAACGACATTCACTGAACTGAATCCCCCTTCTCTTACCTCCTGTGAAAGATGTTTCCAACGACGATGACGCCAATGACGATGGCACAAACCAAGAGGCCTGTTATGACCCAGACCACCACTCCTGTGCCTTGTTCTGGGACAACAGACCACCAGTCAATTTTTACTGCATGTTTATCACTCGAGTAGCCATTGGGGCAATGTACCAGCGATTACTGCATTACGGTTTTGTTTTCCTATTACGAGCATGTTGTGTGCATAATACCATCGGGCTGGATTCTCACGTCTGTTACCGAATGAACATTGTTTTTATTATCATATTATCATCACGTCAGGGGTTGAGAGGAGGTGGGGGGGGGGAGGGGGGGGGGAGGAGGAGAGTTGGGATGAAAAGGACAACGTTAAAGTATAAAATATATCATTATTCACTGACAGGAATGGTAATCAGCAGAGTTGTGTATTTTGAACAGAACCATTTATTCATGCCCGTTCAGTGTCTACTTTTGTCTCCTAGGCGAGAACTCTTCAGTGGACACAGCTGGTTGTGGTTGTGGCATCCAAAAGCAGACTACCACCAGAAATGTTGCGGTTGTCTCGGCACAAAACGCTTTATTCATTTTGTCTGTTACCGTTTGTTGAGTTGTTTCTTGCGAGCAAGTACTTCTCTCTCGGTCTTTTCAGACCTTTTCAGGCCCTTCAACACGGCTTTTTAGTTCCGATTGTTGATTACTTATTTTTGGCACGTAGGTTTAATATGGTTTTGCTTTTCGATTGTTGACCACTTATTTTTGGCACTTATATTTCATACGATTTTTCATTTCGATTGTTTACCACTCATTTTTGGCACTTTACCTTTAATACAGTTTTCCATTTTGATAGCTGATACTTATTTTGGGCAACTTCTTTCTTTGGCTTTCTTCCATTTTCCTTTTCTATCCTTCACTAGCCTCCCTGGAAGTCCATTAGATTGTAATGTGCATCCCCCCGCGGTGTTGCTACAGTGACTGTTGCGTTCATTTGGCAGATCGGTACTTAAAACATTCATTGTCAAACAAATAAGAAAAAAACAACTACCCTGTGCGAAGACTGAACCATGACTTGCCATCGTCCAGCATCCTTAATGACCTGACTATCCACTGAGCCCCACTGAACCTGTCGGTGACATGGGTAACTATCAAAGAGCGCAAAGGAAGGAGACCCAGGTTACAATGCACCACACAACCAGAATGACAAAACATTTAATAATAAATCGAGCTTATATAGCGCTCTTCGATGAGAGAAGAAGACTCATCCTCAGAGCGCTTCACAATACAGGAAAAATAAAATTTTCCATAAACATTGCACAATATTGAGAAAAAGGCATCAAAACAATAGGTCACAAAGCAAGCACTAAAACAGATGCACAAGCCACATCCCCCCCCCCCCCACTCTATCCCCCCCCCCCCACACACACACACACACACACCGCAACCCCACACACACCACACACATGACATTATATGAACAACGATCGACAAGAATTTGGGAATAGAAGAAAAGAACCAGCCCCCATCCCCACCCCCCACACCCACCCGCCTCCAATTTCGTGAACACTGCACGGGATACAATATAAAACATGCAGAAGGGAGCACCCACAGACACACACAAACACACACACACACACACACACACACACACACACACACAAAGGGCAAACTCAACACGAAGCAACAAAAACCCACGCGCGTAAACGCACACAAACGAACGCACACACGCAAAAGCACATAAGCATTCAGGCACGGAATCGCGCGTGCACATACAAGAGGCGAAGGGATGGAGAATGCATGGGAAACACGCATTAACTCGTACGCTATGAATAAAGACAAAAGGACTTCTGAAAGAGATGCGTTTTGAGACCAGATTTGAACGCAGAGAGAGTCTGTGAAGAGCGGAGCTGGGAGGGGAGGGAGTTCCAGACAAGGGGGGCTTGATAAATGAAAGAACGTTGGCCAAAGGATTTCAGTTTCATGCGGGGAAGCTTGAGAAGTTTGTCACTGCTAGAGCGGAGAGTGCGAGAGGGTTGATAAGTGACAAGTGTGTTGGAAAGATAAGCAGGCAATGTTTCATCAAAGTGTCGGAAGTCAAGTGTTGCGAGTTTATACTGAATGCGCGCATGAATGGGAAGCCAATGTAGTCTAACTAACAGAGGTGTAGTGTGGGTTCTTTTGGACATTTGGAAAACAAGTCTGGCTGCGTTGTTTTGTATACGTTGAAGTCGGTTTATATCGACAGCGGGAAGACCGGCAAGAATGCTGTTACAGTAATCGAGTTTTGACATGATGAGGGAACAGATAAGTTGGGCAGTCCCTTTCTGTGTAAGATATGAGCGAATTGACGCGATCTTTCTCAAAGCCAAATAGGCTGAACGACACAGGTGACCGATCTGGACATTCATGGACAGCGTACTATTCAAATGGACACCCCAGACGGGAAGCGGAAAACGCAGTTTGGACGGTTGGTATGTGTTGGGTTTTTTTTTTTTTTCCGTTTGTTTTGGTTGAGGTGGAAGGGGGCCGGTTGGGGTTGGTTAAATGATTGGTTGCTGGGCGCCGATGCGATTCGAAGTTACAACAACTTCCTGTGCCGACCAGGCAACAATGACGTCAGAAGTGTGCACGCACCTTTCGAGGCGGAAGTGACGTTGACGCTGTCGAGAGTAGTTGTCTGCAGCTGCTGCACTTTGGTGCTGGGCACCATGGGAGGAATATATCGGGGCTGGTAGATACCGTGTTCGAAGGTTTCGTTTGCTGTTGAACGAACACACACAGAGACGACACACACTTAAAACCACTGATTTTTTTTTGTTTTCGCTCATGCGCGACGCTCACTCTAACATACTTTTCATTTGGCTCTTTTCTCTCCTTCTGTTCTCTCAAGTAACCAAACTCCTTTAAATTTGGCTTGGTCTCTCTCTTTCACACATACAGACTTCCACAGAATCAGAGAGAGAGAGTGAGTGAGAGAGACTGACAGACAGATGGACAGAGAGAAACAGACCAACCAACTGACTGACTGACCTGGCCATGCTGGAAACAAGGATCCTCCTTTTAGATCCAAGCGACGGACGTTAACAATTGTCTCTATTGAATACATTCTCGGATCTGAAACACGGCAGTATCGCCCATATTTGCCGCACTCACGTTAGCCTTTTAGTTCAATTTTAAACGCGCGCACGTTACCAAACACACAAACACACACTATGGCGCGCACGCGCACGCACGCGCACACACACACACACACACACACACACACACACACACACACACACGCACACACACACACACACACACATAATCGCTCTTTCTCTATTATTCATTATCTTTCCTCCAAAAGTAAATTCGTGGTTTGTAGATTCTAATCAAAGATCAGCAAAAGAATAGATTTGAAACGACATTCGAATGTTTACCATAAACAGAGATGTGTAATGATACTTACAACCCAGCCGACCGCAAAGGGCCATATAAGGGCTGTCCGAACATTTAAGTACCTCTCAAGTCAAACTGGAAAAAAGGACACACCCAAACAATTCACTAGAGTACACTTTCTAACAACACATCGGAAATTTCATTAAAATCTTTCTTCTATAAAATCCTAAATCAGATGGAAAAGGTTGATCTCTTTCAAAAATCATATCAGACGGACCAATTCTGAACAGGCTTTTCATGTAGTCTGTTGAAAAGAGTTTATGTCCGACATCATACAAATCCCAACACCCTATAAGAACATGTTTTAGTGTGAATGCTACACGGAGCTTTACACCTTTTAAAAGATAATAATAGGTGTAAAAGGAGTGGCCAGTATGCAAACAGCACAAGGCTGTTTCTTCTTTACGGCCGCCCCTGGAACACGGTTAACAACTCAGGTGTGGACGGATTTGAAAGTTTGTTATTCGTTTGAGAGTTCCATTCCTCTTGCCACAGATCTTTGACATACGCCTGAGCTTTGTGTTTCAGATCGGTGTGAGGGATAGTCAGCCTCCTCAATTCTCTCTTTGTGGCATTCTTGGCGAGTTGATCACCCACCGCATGGCCTCGAATGCTCAAATGACCGGGAACCCACAGCAAGATAAGGTAAGGTAACATTGCTTGCAGCCCAGCCTACCTCAAGAGGCCATGTCAGGGCTGTTACTGCGTTGAAATCAACTCACAAGTAAATATATATATATATAAAATATTTTTAACAGATCTTGCTCCCCAAGGGGTTGAGCATTTTCAGATTTTTTAAGGACATTTATATATATATATATATATATAAACTAACTCATTTACACAGCCTATAAAAAATGCCTCTTCTAAAAACACGCCGTAAATTGCGTTGAAAATCTTTCTTCCGTAAAATCTTAAATCAGATGAAAAATGTTGATCTCTTTCAGAAATTCAAAGATTACATCAGGTGGGACAATCTCTGAACAAGGTTTTCATGGAGTCTGCTGTAGTTTCTATGTCTCACACCATGCATGTCCCAACATTCTAAAAGAAAAAGAAAATGTTTCAGTGACTGGTGCATGACATGGAATGCACCACGGAGCTTCTTCACCTTGGCTTTTAAAAGATAATCATGGGAGTAAAACGAGTGAGGTAAGGTAAGGTAATGCTGCTTATAGCCCAGCCGACCGCAAAGGGCCATATCAGGGCTGTCACCACGTTAAAATCAACTCACAAGTCAAAAAAAAAAACAAACCTTTCACACATCTATTTAAAATAATCTTATAAAACGCACCAGAAACTTCGTTAAAAATCTTTCTTCCGTAAAATCTTAAATCAGATGAAATATGTTAATCTCTTTCAGAAACTCAAAGATCACGTCAGGTGGGACATCTCTGAACAGGATTTTCATGGACTCTGCTGTAAAGTGTTTATGTCTCACATCGTGCAAGTCCCAACAATCTAAAAGAACATGTTTCACTGTGAGTGGAACATGACATGGAATACACCATGAAGCTTCTTCTCCTTTTGAAAGATAAGAATGGGTATAAAACGAGTGGCCTGTGTGCAAGCGGCACAGGACTGTTTCTTCTTTACGGCCGCCTTTGGACCATGGCAAAAACTCGTTGAGGTTTGGTCGGATTTTTTTTTTTTTTTTTTTATACATTTTTTTATTTCTTTCCTCATTCTCTCTTCCATTCCACAGTTCCTTCTTTCTCTCTTCTCCATTCTTTCATCAACATGATCTTTCTCTTTGCTGTAAATTTGCAGATGCAAATTATCACATATTTTTTGTTGTTAATCATATTTGTACATGTTTGACATTATTGTAGTAAATAATCCGTGAAACGTATTAGAAACGAGTTATCTTTTTTATCGGCTTGAAAGGATTTGAGTGAGAGTTCAATGTATGCCGAGGAAAGGTTGTTTTCCTTTTGTTGGATATACACACATACACAAACAAAAATTACTAAGCACAATCCTCTGAGTTCTTACAAACTACAAGCACATAAAGGCAAACAAACACACCCGCTCACTCCACTCACATCCCCTCCCGTCCCTACCCACCCACACCCCCACTTTCTCTCTTCTTATGAATTAATAATGCTTAAACAATATACATAATTATACAATTTATAATAATGAAGTAATGTTTTCTCCGTGTGGTACCATGTGATAGCTGTTGTATATAACGCATAACATAATTATGTTCACTGTAATGATCCTTCAAAATATAGATTTAAACAGACGTAAGCATTTCCCAGCTGAGTGTACACACCAGCACCGAAATCCCATCCATCAGTGTCTTTATATTTCTTTAACAATCAAAAGAAAGTTAATTATATGTTCTTCAGCCCGCTACCAATATGACATCGCTACACCACAGCCGTGCCCCGCCGACCAACCAACAAACCAACCTACCAGCTAAGTTGCCGATCGGCCTACGGGTCCCAGCCGCGGTATCGCCATGCCAGACAAGCAGCGGGCCACAGGCTACAACCACACTCAATGATATTTGAATACCTTATGAAATTACGTACACATCCTGAACATATCCTCTCATGCACGTATTAAATCCAGGTATCTTATGATTTTGATTATCAATTTTCAAAGGTTTGGTCGGATTTTATACAGTTTGTTATCCGTCTGCAAGGACCATTCCTCTTGCCAGAGGTCTTTGACATAGGCCTGTGTTTTGGGTTTCAGGTCAGTGTGAGGAACAGACAACCTGCTCAACTTTTCCCTTGTGGCATTCTTGGCAAGCTGGTCAACCCTCTCATTGCCTCGAATGCCCACATGGCTGGGAACCCAAGCAAACACTATAGTGTGTCCGTTCGATTTTAGAGTCGTATACAGTTCAAAAATTTTCAGCAGCTGAGGATGCTTGAGATTACGGCCAGCAATGGCCTCCAAAGCAGAAAGGGAGTCTGATAGAATTAGGAAATCTTTCTGTTTTGATTTGGAGATCTTCTGAAGTGCCAGGACCAAGGCTGTCAGCTCAGCAGTGCAGATGGAGCTGTCGGTGGGAATGTGTACGGCACATCTCTGAGGGGGGTTTACTGCACAAAACACGGCAGAGGCAACTCCCTCCTCAGATTTGGAACCGTCAGTGAAAATTCTGTTAAAAGATGGAAACTTGGAACACAGTTCAGCAAAAAGGGATTTGTAGGCCAAGGAACTAGTGGAGCCCTTCCGGTATGAGGCTAAATCAAACCGTACCTCTGGTGTGAAGAAAGTCCACGGAGGGTCGTCAGGAAACTTGGAGAAGTCATTAACCACTCCAAGGTCTATACCTGCTTTGTTCAGATGGAGAAGCATACGAATCCCCAAGGGTGGAATGGAACTGGGATGGTCATCGAATTTCTTTTGGAATTTAGGGTCGAAAACGCAGTCATATGCAGGGTTTTGAAGTTCAGATGAGAGACTCAGACAGTAATTCAAGGCAAGTTTTAGTCGGCGATTTGAGAGGGATGGTTCTCCTGCTTCCGCATACAGGCTATAAACAGGAGTGGTGCGGAACGCACCCAGACATAATCGAAGCCCTTGATGGTGGATAGGGTCTAGACTTTTCAAGTAAGGTCTGGTAGGGCCATACACGACACACCCATAGTCTAGTTTGGAGCGGATCAGAGCCCTGCAAAGATGGAGGAGAGTTTTCCTGTCAGCGTCCCAATCTGTGTGCGCCACAACTCGCAGAATGTTCAGTGCTTTCTGACATGCAGTTTTTAAGTATTGGATATGACTTTTAAAGTTCAGTTTTTGATCAAAAATAACCCCCAGAAAGTTGGCTTATTTTACAGCTGGAATGGTGGACTTAACCAGACGAATTTCAGGATCAGCAAGAAATTGACGAAAATTGTGAAAATGGATTGACCGAGTTTTGGTACTTGAGAAGGTAAACCCGTTTTCCTCGGCCCACTGTTGGATCTTGTTGACACAAAGTTGGAGTCGGCGCTGTACGCTGGCGTAAGAAGCTCCAACTGCGTACAGCGCGAAGTCATCAACGAACAGAGAGGACTAGGATCCCTGGTTTACTGATTTGACAATGTCGTTGATTTTAATGCTGAAAAGGGCAGGAGAAAGGATGCTCCCTTGGGGTACACCCAACTCCTGCCCATGGATGTCAGAGAGTGTGGTGCCAATACGCACCTGGAACTGCTGATCAGCCAGAAAGTGTTGAATAAACAGAGGCAGATGACCACGAAAACCAAGTCTGTGCAGATCCATAAGGATTCCTGATTTCCAGGTGTTGTCGTACGCCTTTTCTATGTCAAAAAAGATAGCGACCACATGCTGCTCATTGACAAAGGTGTTGCGGATGGTGGTTTCCAGACGGACTAAATGGTCAACTGTCGAGTGGTACTTCCGGAACCCGCACTGTTCACTGGCCAAAAGGCCATCGGTTTCCAGCTTCCACATCAGACGGGAGTTGACCATCTTTACCATCAGCTTACAGAGGCAGCTGGTCAGAGCTACTGGACGATAGTTTGAAGGGTTGGTAAGGTCCATTCCAGGCTTAGGGATTGGAATGATCAGGGCTTTCCGCCGGGAGGGCGGAAAGCACCCTGTGGTCTAGATATGGTTGTAGACTTTAAGAAGGGTCTGGAGACAGCTTTCTGGAAAATGTTTCAAAACCTGATAATGAATGTCATCCAGACCAGGGCAGAATCACTGCAGGTTAGCAAAGCTGATTTCAGTTCATTGATTGATTTGAGAAAAAAGCCATGTTTAGTGTAATCAAATTTCGTCTCTCCCTTATCCACCCGCCATGGAGTCCAACTAAGGGGCCAGGGCCAAGAAGTCACTGTCTTGACCCCTTCCAGGCTTCAGGAGAGATATACGACAAACAGAACGCCACTAACCATATCCCCCCTGATCATGCTCAACTCCCGGGAGCAGAGAGCCGAGCACTGCAAGCACTTGGCCAGCCGGAGAACTGCCCGTCTTGACCCAGCCCCAAGAAGGGGGAGCCGATTAATACACCCGAGCCAGAGTGTACCTCCTGTCTAGGAGAGGTCCGAGCCAAAATGATGTGTTGAGGGCGCTGACCCTCTCAATCACCAGGATCTCATTCCCCTCCGTCACAGGTCGCACCGCACGGCAAACACGGCGGATCTTAAGAAGACCACAGAGAGAAAAAGAGTGTGGAAAAGAAGACTTGAAGGGGAGACGAAGATAGAAAAGAGCCAAATAAGAAAGGCCGAAAACAAGAAAAGGAGAAAGGCGGGTTACTATTAGTCAGGATCCTCACCCTTAGCCTATCTGACATGGGAAGCCCTACCAGGGGCATCAACTCCTTACCACGTTGTGCTTAGGCCAGACAGCAACTTGACGTTTCAGGCCTAGAAGCATTTTCAAAAACTAGCCTGTCTTCAAGTATTGATGCCCCCGCCAGCAAAGCCTAAGGGATCACGGGACCGCGCAAGCCTTCCGACCACGGCAAGTTTGCAACCCCCGGAGGGGTAAAAGGAGTGGCCTATGTGCAAACGACACAAAACTGTTTTTCTGTACTGACGCCCCTGGAACATGGTAAAAACTCTTTCAGATTTGGAAGATCTGGAACAGTTTGTCATCCGTCTGCGAGTTCCATTCCTCGTGCCAGAGTTCTTTGACGTAAGCCTGGGCTTTGGATTTCAGATAAGTGTGAAGACAGACAATCTGCTCAACTCTTTCTTTGCGGCACTCTTGGCAAGTTGATCAACCACTCGTTGCCTCGAATGTCCACATGGCTAGGAACCCAGGCAAAAATGTGTCGTATCCATCTGATTTCTAAGAGGTGTACAGTTTGAATAATTTCAGCAGTTAAGGGTGCTTGAGGCTACGGCTGGCGATGACCTCCGAAGCAGAAAGGGAGTCTGACAAAATGAAGAAAACTTCATGTTTAGATTTGGAGACCATTTCAAGAGCCAGGACCAAGGCTGTCAACTCAGTAGTGTAGATGGAGCTGTTAGTGGGAATGTGTCTAGAATATCTCTGAGAGAGACCTGTTGCACAATACACAGCAGAGGCAACTCCCTCCTCAGATTTGGAATCGTCGGTGAAAATTCTTTTGAAGGATGGAAGCTTCTTACACAGTTCGGCGAAAAAGGGACTTGTAAGCCAAGGAGCTAGTGGTATCTTTACGATACGAGGCTAAATCAAACCGGATCTTTGGGGTGAAGAAAGTGCATCGTTGGTCAACAGAGAACTTGGACAAATCACACACAACTGCATGGTCTATGTCTGCAATGATGGTGGAGCCTATACAGACTTGGAACTGTCGATCAGCCACAAAGTTTTGAACAAATAAAGGCAGATGACCACGAAAACCAGGTTTATGAAGATCCATAAGAATTCCATATTTCTAAGTGGTTTCAAAGGCTTTCTCCAAATCGAAAAAGATAGCAACCTCATGCTTGTTTATGAATGCGGATGGTGGTTCAAGATGGACTAAATGGTCAACGGTAGAGTCGTACTTCCGGAACCCGTACTGTTCATAGGCCAAAAGGCCATTGGTTTCCAGCTTCCACATCACACGGGAGTTGACCATCTTTTCCATTAGCTTGCAGAGGCAGCTG
>CM065717.1:7933933-7978933 GCA_033310375.1 Conus canariensis
GGAGTAATACCACTGGAGGGCACAGACAACGAGACAAAATCTTCGGAGTAATACCACTGGAGGGCACAGACAACGAGACAAAATCTTCGGAGTAATACCACTGGAGGGCACAGACAACGAGACAAAATCTTCGGAGTAATACCACTGGAGGGCACAGACAACGAGACAAAATCTTCGGAGTAATACCACTGGAGGGCACAGACAACGGGACAAAATCTTCGAGTAATACCACTGGAGGGCACAGACAACGAGACAAAATCTTCGGAGTAATACCACTGGAGGGCACAGACAACGAGACAAAATCTTCGGAGTAATACCACTGGAGGGCATAGACAACGAGACAAAATCTTCGAGAACACTTAGTGAAGCGAAAAGTAAGAACTTCGAGTAGCTAGTAGCCAAATATGGTGGGAATATAAAAGACGCTGCCCTCGGGGTCTTCCACAGTAGTTTCAAACTGAAAGGGCACTCGGGAGACCTGCAGACCTATGTCAAGGTCAAACGGATCCCGGATCCGCCCTTTGATTGGCGCCAGCGAAATGATAATGGATATAGACAGTGAGAGCTACTTCCCTCGTAACATTTAACACGATATGAAAAATACATATCGACAACGTTTATGTTACTGACATTTTTATTAACTGATAAATGCTAACTCGGTGTTCATGTTTTGAGAAAAAAAAATGTAATGAACCTAGTAACGAAAACATGATCCGCAACAAATTTCGTGCTTGCCCCACATTCCATCTTTTCATCAGGTCTGGTTGATAACGGCTCAGTAGGTCTTTTTGGTAGTATTTTGACGACAGGCAGGCAAACAAATGGATGGGGCTGCAAACATAGCCACATTGTCGTCCACGGCAATATTAGGAGAACAATCTTCTAAGGTTGTTTTTTTCCCTAAAGCAGTCCCGTACGAATATTTTGACCATTGTATCGCTTCATCTACACACACAGTTACACTGATTGGGTATACGAGTTTAAATTCGGTATAACCAGACGAGTGTCTGTGGCCGTTGAATAAAAAAAGTTGCGTCTCACACACACACGCCAAGATCCACAAGTACATTGTACTTACGTGTGCATACAAACATACATTACTGATATATAAACACATACCCTGAAAGCCGCCACATAGTTTTGGTTATGGTAGCAGTAGATGATGCAGACGTAGGGGGACATGCGGACAGTGAAGAAATCCGGGGTGGAGCGTATGTTATTTAAGCGCCAAGTTCCGTAATAACTGGAATACCACTTATAGTCCTTGACCACGTACTTTCGGTCAGCCCCCCAGTCGCACGTTGGAGACCTAGCGGGGTTTTCGCGACACGATATCGTGCCTGGCCAACAAGAATGAAGGTAGTTATGACACCCGTGATCACCATGAAGATGGTGGCAGTAGTAGCAACAGAAGTAGTAGTAGCAGAACACTGATAATGATGAGACGATGATAATAATGATGATGATGATGATGATGATGATGATGATGACGATGATGATGGTAAGAGTACTTTTGACAATTCTGAGAAGACAAAAGGGCGGTGATGGCGATGGTCGCTACATCCATAACGACAATGAAGATGATGGTGACATTGGTGGTAGTCGCAGTGGCAGTCATAGTAGTGGTAGAAGTAACGATGATGGTGATATTCTAAGAATACTTAAAATAATGATGGCAGCAACAACGCTCAGAAGATAATGATAACAATGGTGATGATCTGATGAGACGACTTCGACAGGATCAGGAACACGGGAGAAAGAATGGAGGGGGGCGGGGGGGGGGGGGGGGGGGTCGAGTGGAGAGTTGCGTGCGTGTTCAAATTCTTTTCGACCTGGACGCCGAAAAACATCGGCATTATTCCTGTCCGAGTGTTTCGACCACCCCTGCCCATGACTACAAATATAGCCCCCGAATATTCTTCTGTGTTTTCATAGCGATTTCTTTTTTGTTTGCCTTTTTGTCCTAGGAATGCATTCGAGATGCCTTTTTTTTTCTTCAAAACTTCAAAAGGCCAAGGGGGTAGGGGCAGGCAGACGTGGAAGGAACTCCATCCAATGTGCCACGCCATGGGGCTGCAACAAGCAGGAATCACGGCTAAATCGGTAAAGACGTCAGTGGAGCTGAACAAAGCGGGTCGGAAAAAAAAAAAAAAACATGCCTGACCAGCGCATCAACCATACTGGTCAGGTTGAGTGAGGACCCAGGAAAAAAAATGACAGAAGATGACGACAATGGCAATACTGCTGAGAAATGGAAGATGAAGAACGTGGTATTCGTCTCTCATTTCACTGTTCAACGCATCATGACGAGGATGTTTGAGCACCGCACAGGCATCAATCAGAAGTGTATGGGGGGGGGGGGGGGGGGGGGGGGGGGGGGGGCAGATGGGGGGTGGGTGGTGGTAGGATAGGGGGGGGGGGGGTGCGCTGTCTAAAAGTTCAGCCATCTCGTCTCGTCTATTCTCTAACCCTAGTGCCACAAACTGAAGTTCGTTCATCTTCAAAAACAAGAAGAAAGAAAAACACCACCCCGCTTTGTCATGTCATCGGCAAGCCTCTGCATGTGACTGGCGATGCGCAGAGTGGACATATCCACTCCATCCTACACATCCCGTCCCTCCGTTCCCCACTTCTCCAGTTCCGCTTGCCCTCCTACTCTGACACAACAGGTTTATAGAGTACAACTTTCACTCAAAATCATCATGTGCTGAACATGAACAAAAATCCCCCCCCCCCCCCCCCCCCCCCCACCCCTTCTCAGTCTCACACACACTCGCAGGCAGAGCTGAGCACGCGCGCGCGCGCGCGCGTGTGTGTGTGTGTGTGTGTGTGTGCGCGTGCATGTGCGTAAGTTGTGTGTGTGTGTGTGTGTGTGTGTGTGTGTGTGTGTGTGTGTGTGTGTGTGTGTGTGTGTGCGTGCGCGCGCGCGCGCGCGCATAATGGTGTAAAACGGCGAATCACTCTGTACTAGCCATAGCGTATATTTATAATTTTCAGTAGTTCAGAGAGAGAGAGAGAGGGAGGGGGGAAGGAAAGGGGGGTGGGGTGGAGGTGGGGGCACGTTAAATGCTGCAGGTTAAAACAGGGCGACTTACCTCTTTTCAAATCCCATCCTGTGTATGTGCGTTCTTTCTCGTAACCTGTTTACAACACGCAAGACAG
Source organism: Conus canariensis (assembly GCA_033310375.1). NCBI lineage: Eukaryota > Metazoa > Mollusca > Gastropoda > Neogastropoda > Conidae > Conus > Conus canariensis. The sequence goes on from CM065717.1 coordinate 7,937,096, forward strand.
CACTTACTGCTCGCAAGGGCAGAAAGAGAGAGAAGACAGACAGACAGACAGAGAGAAAAGTCGGAGGAGGAGTACAGGACGGAATGGGGAAGAAAGAAACAGTGTTTGTGTGTGAATTTCTAACTGCATGATACAAATTCTTATTTGGGGGGGCCGGAATAGCTCAGTTGGTAGAGCGTCGGACTCGTGATCCTGGGTTTGCGGCTTCGAATTTCGGTACAGGGGGATTTTTCCCTTAGAGTTAACATTGGTTCTGACTCCATTTCCCATACAGTCCTTCGAATGAGACTATAAACCGTGGTTCCGTGTGTGAACGCACGCACATCTTGCACACTGGCGTAAAATCCCATCACCAACTTTCGGAAGAGAAGGCCAGTTTGGCCGTTGGTATGGATGACACGTTACATATAGCATGCACCTCCCCGAAGATGGAGTATGGCTGCCTTAATGGCAGGATGAAAAACGGTCATACACACAAAACTCCACTGCTTGTCTATACAGGCAGTGTCCGCAGGAGTATCAGCCTGCGTACGCAGAAAGAAAGAAAAGAAAATTCTTATTTCACCTATCCGATACACAACACAGACATCATTCATGAAAGCTTTAAATCAGTCTCATACACATCATTCATGAAAGTTTGTGTCTGTGTTTAGCTCTCAATCTTTTTAGAGCTTTATCTCCTTGGCACACGTCATATATGAGTTTGTACTCCTTCACGAGTTTTCATTCGTCTACTACAAGTCGCTCATAAATATTTGTACCCGTCTTACACATATCGTTGATGAGGATTTATTTTCAAGCGTCCGACAGACATATTTGACAGTAGTTTCATCTTTCTTGTAAGCACCATTTATGACCGCTTTTACCCGTCTGAGACGCATTATTTACCAGTCCTACCTATGACACAATTGATGAGGCGTTACCTGACACAGATTAGTAATGAGTTTTACCTGTCTAATACACTTCATGAGCGTTTTACTTGAGGCGAACCTGCCTGAAATCATCGCTCACGAGTTCTACCTCTCCGATACACTTCATTTGTAGAAGTTTTGACGCATTTTATAGAAATCGGTCACGAAATGTGTTTTACTGGTTCAATACCCACAATTCACGACTTTTCACTCTGTGATGTGTTTCAGACAGGGACACACTGGTGCTCGTCATTCATGCGTGTTTTTACCTATGGAAAGGAAACTGGTGTGGATAACGGTATTTTGTAAAAAGCAGACAACGTTCGGAGTTGATGGCTGGCAGTGTTGTTGACACGCAGCACTGGTCAATTCAGTTCACACCTTGAACGATCACAGTTCACTTCACTGATGTTCAGGTTTACGGCAGCGGGAAGGGGGAGGGATGGAAAGTGGTATGATGGATGGGATGAATCAAGAGAAAGGATGGGGGGGGGGGAGGGAGAGAGAGAGAGAGAGAGAGAGAGAGAGAGAGAGAGAGAGAGAGAGAGAGAGAGGAGAGAGAGAGAGAGAGAAGGGCGCAAAAAAGTGACGGGCAGAGGAACAATAGAGTCGGGGGGTGAGGGTGGGAATAAAGCGTCGCTCTCTGATATGAAGGCCTTGGCGCTGGAAGGTGCTAAGGCGGGAGACGATGCACTTTTCATACAATTTCCTCAATTTCCATGACCATTGTGCCACAAGACCTGTTGCTCAAAATGCGAAAGATGACGGTGTTCACAGCTGATGATTTGCAACAATGTAACAGACACCGTAACCTTCCTTTTATCAGAGCAGCAGCTCTTTGGCAGAATGGTTGTAAGGATAATTATTCTTTACCGAACATTTAGACAGTTACTCCTCTCTCCTAGTTCCTTGCTGCCTCAAGATCTCAATACCTCCCTCTACTCCCTCATTTTTCTGCCCCTCCCCCACCTCTTTCTCTTTCCCTTCAACATCCCCCACTCACTTCTTTTCTGACCCACCCCAGACATCTTTTTCATCCCCCCCCCCCCCTCCATCTCCGTTTACTCCCCCTCACTGTCCTGAAACTGAAAGTCAGCGAAACGCTGTGACCAGGAATTGTGTGATCGAAATTCACCATTGCCAGCCATCTTTTATCACATGTCTCCTGAACAGCAGTATAATACAAAAAACAACAACCTTTGTGTCTCCTCTCAAGGTACCCGCATTTCCCCAACCGACTGTCTTCCAAGGACCAGCAGTCGCCACTTCTTCACATGTTTTACCTGTCTGGTAGACAGACATGGCCACACGACCCCCGCAAAACTGCAAGCAGTTGCCGCTGCAGCGCGTGTAGCAGAAGGACCTCTTCACCTTCACCTGCCGTGTGATGCTGTTGCCGCAATAGCATCGGTCGCCTTCCTGAAAAGGACACGGTCCGAGCTGGTCGTAAACATCATTAACATTTACATAGCAGATTACTCATTATCTGCTCTAGGCGCTGTACAGAGGAAACAAAAGCAAAAAAAGCATATATCAATCTCCTCGGCTTTCTCCTTCCTCTCCTTCCTTCCCCTCCCCACTTACCGTTACCCCCATCACTTATCTCCATAGTCCCCCCCCCCCCTCCTCCCTCTTTTCTAGACTTCTTTGGCCTGAAGTTCCCACTAGTTCCCATTCATGTAATTAGACGAGACGAGACGAGAGAGAGAGACACAGAGAGATAGAGAGAGAGAGAGGAGAGAGAGAGAGAGAGAGAGAGAGAGAGAGAGAGAGAGAGAGAGAGCAGTAATAACATCGACACAACCCAAACTCCCACTCCACAGTTATCCTCCCAAGCTTTCGCCTTTACTGAGGTTCAGCAGGGAGGGCTGTAAACCTATACCATAACAGGACTAAGCGTGGAAGTTAAAAAAAAGAAAAAGAATTCAGGTTCAGAATCTAAACGTCCAGCTCACCTGGAGAGCAGCGTAGTCAAAGCGGCTGACCCAGCAGCGCTGCACGCACAGCTGGACAGTCATGGCCCCGTACTGACCCACCAGGTACCTGAGGGACCCTCTGTACTTGAAAAGACTCAGCAGCTCGTTCAGCTCGTCCTCGGTCGGCCGTCGGAGCTTCTCCAGCTTCTCCACGGTAGCGGCGTGTTTCTCGTAGACCAGGCAGCCTTCATACTTCACTGTGGTTGCCTGGCCGTCTGTTTCCGCATGCAGGTACAGCTGGTATACTGTATGAGCTGGCTAGTGTAGGGTACGAGCTGATACCTTTCCTACCTCACTGATAGGTCTACCTGTCTGGCGATCCAGAAGGCCTTCCTGTCTGGTAATCTGATCAGCACAGTGCACATGTACAGACGTTCACTTTGCTGTCAGGTTAGTTGTCACCCGATCTATTCTTTTTCACTGAAATTTAGACGCTGGTGAGATTTTCCAGATACTTCTATAGATATCCCATCTCTGTGGGCACTTCCCCCATGGACCACATCAGCAAACGTGCTTGGAAATGATTTTTATTTTAACTTGGGGAATTGTGTGACTGATAAAGATTAGGTCTGCGTGCGTGTCAGTGTGGACGAAAACGAGGTTCTCTACCCACGCCCCATCCACACCCTCTGTGTGTGTGTGTGTGTGTGTGTGTGTGTGTGTGTGTGTGTGTGTGTGTGTGTGTGTGTGTTTGTGCACATGAGAAACATTTTAAGGATTAGGAACTTTAGGCTGGGCCTGTTCTTCCAGCGTGTATTTGCAAAGCTAAATAACGCAAATGGGACAAACGTTTAAAAAGCACAGAGGAGTATGAATGACAAGATTCTCATGTGCGCACACACACAAAAACATGCGCGCGCGCGCGCGCACACACACACACACACACACACACACACGCACACACACACACACACACACACACACACACACTTGTAGTGCAAAAAGCTTGACTAGAAAGCACGCAGAGAGAGAGAGAGAGAGAGAGAGAGAGAGAGAGAGAGAGAGGTTTTAACTGTTTAGACTACTAGCTCATGGAGTGGGCCAGAATAAAACAAAATAAAGAAAGATAAAGTCGTAATTCAAATACTGAGAGAACGAAAATTATGTACATACGTTTATACACGCATGCACGCGCGAACACCTCAATCGAATCAAATGGTAAGGTAAGGTAATCTTGCTTATAGCCCAGCCGATTGCAAACGGCCATATCAGGGCTGTCACCGCGTTCAAGTCAACCCAAGTCATATTTATAATTAAAAAAAAACAAAATTCTAACCTGGTTCACACAACCCTTTAAAATACACCTAAAACACCAGAAATTTTGTTAAAGATCTTTCTTCTGTAAATTCTTAGATCAGATGAAAAATGTTAATCTCCCTCTGAAACCCAAAGATCACATCAGGTGTGACATCTCTGAACAAAGTTTTCATGGCGTCTGCTGTAAAATATTTATGTCTCACATCATGGAAGTCCCAACACTCGAAAAGAATGTTTCGGTGTGAGTGGTACATGACATGGAATGCACCACGGAGCTTCTTTACCTTTCAAAAGATAATGGGTGTAAAAGGAGTGGTCTGTATGCAAACGGCACAGGACTGTTTAATTTCGGGTTTGGATGGATTCTAAACTGTTATCCGTCTGCAAGTTCCATTCCTCTTGCCAGAGGTTCTTGACTTAAGTCTGCGCTTTGGGTTTCAGATCAATGCGAGGGATAGACAATCTGCTAGACTCTTTCTCTGTGGCACTCTTGCATCAAACTGTTCACTTATTCACATACTACACAGTCGTACTCACACACGCTTGCATTCCTATTCCCTCCCTCCCCAACCCACATTTATGAAGATCCAGTAACACAAACCTTCACAAAGCAACAGCCAACCTGCCAGCACAAAATCATGTATCCCTGCTCTCACTTGTTATTAAATGAACAGGACATGTTTAGATTAACCATATGATCATCATTGGAATGCACATATATAAATGCAGAGTCAAACAAGTGTAGGGGAAAGTAGTCCAAATTGGAACGGGGTATAGATCAGAACACGGCGATTTCTCAGAGGTTTCTGCAAAAAGATTCCAACTTTCCGTTTGCCTAGTTTCCTTCCATCAGGGGGCACTACTACACAAACAATCATGGTGACTGGCGGGAAGGTGCGGCGAAGGTGAGGTGAAGAAAGATCTGTGTGTCTCTGATGTAATATTTTGTTGTAAAGATATCGGTTGTATGCAGCTGTTTATAACGTTAGGAAAATTAAGTTGTTCCATGTTGAAATTAATGCATAATTGCTCATAACCAGACGGGAATGATACTGTTTCTGTTGTTCTTCTGTGTTCAGCAATACAAGATATACTCTTCCTATGTTTCGCCTATATTGGAACAATTTCGTCTTTTAAATCGGAACGTATCAAATAAATCGTATATATTGGAACAGTTTTTTTGTCTGCTAAAATGGACATATGTTCCAATCAGCACGATGATTTTTCAACATTCTTTATTGGTAGGCCTATATGTTTAACTCTCTCTCTCTCTCTCTCTCTCTCTCTCTCTCTCTCTCTCTCTCTCTCTCTGTGCGTGCATATAATTTGTGTGTGTGTGTGTGTGTTGTGTGTGTGTGTGTGTGTGTGTGTGTGTGTGCGCGCGCGCACACACACACACACACGCGCGCTTGCACACATGTGCGTGTAGGTGCAGGCATGTTTGCTTTCAGAGTTGTTGCTAGTTTATATGTGAATTTATGTCTGTTTCTCTTTTCACACACCTTTCTATTTCCATCATTTCATTATATCTTAAACCAAACATTACTGCATAAACCAGATTTCCCTCTTTTCGGCACAAAGGTATGGACAATGGTCTGAAGAAGACATGGAGAGGGCCATCACAAGTATCCAGAATGGGGACATGTCACTATGTCAAGCATCCGCTGTCTATGGCATTCCCAAGGGCACTCTGAGCAGACACAATGGAAATAAAAACATGTTTGCCAATGGAGCAGTTAAACATCTCGGACGTGAAACTGCTCTGACTCCAGAAATGGAAAATGACTTGGTGTTATACATCCAAAGGTTAGAAAAAATGATGATTGGCTGCACTCGAAAAGATATCCAGAAACTGGCACTTCAGTTAGCTTCTAAAAATGGGATTGGCCGTTTTTCGTCTGAAGCAGACAGAGCTGGGAAGGACTGGTATTATGGTTTCATGAAGCGCCATCCACAACTTTCACTTAGAAAACCAGAACCAACATCTGTTGCTCGCGCAGAAGGTTTTTCAAGAGAAAGAGTGAGTGTATTCTTCGACAAACTTGAACACGTCATTGACAATTACCACTTGGACGCAACACAAATCTACAATGTTGATGAAACGGGAATTTCAACAGTTCCAAAGGCTCAGGAGCGAGTTGTTTCACTGAAAGGAAAACATCAAGTGGGAGTCCTGACAAGTGGTGAAAGAGGAACCAACACCACTGTGGTGTGCTGCGTCAGCGCCTCAGGCCGTCCCCATGGTCGTCTTTAAGCGGAAGAGGATGGTGGATACTCTGATGGATGGAGCCCACGTGGATCTGTCGTCACCAACAACAAAAGTGGTTGGATCGACCAAGAAACGTTTCTGAAGTGGCTGAGACATTTTGTTGCCATTGTCAAGCCAACCCGCGACCAGCCAGTTCTGTTGATCTTAGACAATCACAGTTCACATGTGAAAAACCTGGAAGCTGTTGACCTGGCCCGTGAAAACGGCGTGATCATGCTATCTCTACCGTCACACTGCATACACAAGTTACAGCCGCTGGACATTGCTTTTTTCAGGCCCCTGCAGTTGTATTTCAGCCAAAGTGTGAAAGAATGGCTCCGTTCCAACCCCGGAAGAACAGTCTCTGCATTTCAGATGTGCAGTTTGCTGACACCAGCCTACGTCAGAGCTGCCACCATGTCAAATGCTGTGAGTGGCTTCCGGAAGTCTGGAATATGGCCTTGTCTGAGAGACATTTTCACAGATGATGATTTCATCGCCAGTCCTTCAACGAATTCTTCTGTGCTGTCAGACGAACAAGGCAGGTCACCCACCCCACCGGCAAGGTCTTCTGTCCCACCAACAAGATCATCTGTCCTACCAGCAAGGTCACACACCTCACCACCGAGATCACCCATCCTAACACCAAGGTCATCTATCCCACCAGCAAGGTCATCTATCTTACCACCAGGGTCACCACCCCACCGCCAAGGTCACGCATCCCACCGCCAAGGTCACCCACCCCACCGCCAAGGTCACCCATCCCACCAGCAAGGTCACCCACCCCACCAGCAAGGTCATCTGTCCCACCTCCAGAGTCACCCATCTCACCTCCAAGGCCACCCACCCCACCTCCAAGGTCACCCATCCCACCTCCAAGGTCACCCATCCCACCTCCAAGGTCACCCACCCCACCTCCAAGGTCACCCACCCCACCTCCAAGGTCACCCATCCAACCACCAAGGTCACCCATCCCACCACCAAGATCATCAATTCTATCTACTCCACCACCTCCAGAGCGTGCTGCTCCTCCTTCACCATTCACCCCACCACAACCACCTTCCAGACCACCCACCTCACGACTCCCTACCAGAACCTCTACCAGCAGAATATCCGCTTCACGTGCCACACCTGCAAGCATACCACCCTTCTCTGCTGCTAACTACAGAGTTGTGTCAGCCAACCCCGACGGTCGGTGTCTGTTTCGAAGTCTTGTCATAGGACTGGATGAGGACCTTCAGTGTGCCAGGAGAGGCAGAGATGGGCTTTCTCTTGATAGAGGACTTTCAGACCGGGAACAAGTTGCTGCTGATGGATTAAGAGCAACTGTCGTAGAGCAGATGAAGAAAAACAAGGGACGTTATGAGGACTTGGATATTACAACCCTCAATACTGATATGCCCCGCAGAATCAGATTCAAAACGATGTCAGACCGCATTAACTACATGAGCCAGGTCAAATCTATGCCCGGAGAACTTGAGCTGATCGCAGCAGCAGAACGTCTTGGTAGGCCCATCAAGGTTGTTGACAGTCAGTTTGAACAGGTGACTGTGTATGGTACTGAGTTTGCGAACAAAGAGTCCTTGGTTGTCCAGTTCACACGTCTGGGGCCAGACGCTGGACACTACGATTGTGTGACGCACTATCAGCGTGTGGAAGATGTTGTCCAGCTGCCACAGAAAAGCCCTGTTTTGCAGAGAAGGAAGATCAGAACAATGGACTCTGAAATACTCACCTCAAGTCCTCGCAAGAAGGCATTGCTCAGTTCCAAAGTTAAAAAATCAGTTCGCAAAGAAAAGAACAAAAACGTGACTGATCAAGGCCAAAGAAAACAAAGAAAGACCACAGAAAGGAGCGCTTGGTTCTGCTTTATGTGTGCAGAAACAGTTGAAGAAGATATGATTCAGTGTCAGTCATGTCTACAATGGGTTCATGTTGAGTGTTCTGGCATCTCAAACAATACTGTCCACTATTTTTGCGAATTTTGCACGAAGGATTGAAAACGTTCTTGTACAATTCACAAAAGTTTTGAAGGCCAGTGATATTGCAACAGATGCCAGATGCCACAAATGCTAGTCTATTATTTTGGTTTCTTACACACAATATAGGCAGAGAGCCATACTATTACTAATATGTTCTTGCTGTCATGATTGCTATTGTTATTGCTTGTTTTTCTTCATGAAAGGATTGGTAGAAATTGTGCTGTTCCTACTTTGCAGAGTTGCACGAATAATCTGTCTATCATGTTTTATTCACTTCCTTTCTCAAATCAATCATGTATTAAAGAAAAATCTACTTCAGTTTCCTTTTCATAAAAAAGACAGAAATATGTTGCATTAGAAGTTTGCAAACCTGATTTTGTCTTTGTTTTTGGGCGTTTTTGTGTGCTTTTTTGTAATGATTTCTCATTTGTTTTGAATGACTTGAGTAGTTCCAATTAGCCCACCCTGTAGTTGTAATTGGAACAATTTTTTGACAAAATACAAAAATGAAAATAAAGTAGAAAGAAACTCGTGGAGAGCGTGGCAGCAGAGAGTCCTCAGAAGAGAAGCCCCTTCAAGCAAGTGTTTCGGCCCTTATCTCCTGACACTCTAGGGGGGTTGGGCCACACCCGGTTCATGACTCCGGATGTCCCTCTGCTGCCCCTTTTTTTCCCATCTTGGGACGAGCCATGGCTGGGATTCGAACCCATGACCCTCTGGACATGCTCTTTTTCCACTTAATGACTCGCGCTTTAACCACTGAGCCACAGGGGCACCTGATATTTGTAGGGAAATTAAGCCTTATGAAGTTCACTTTTGTTCCTCCTTGACCAGATCCAGCTTGAGCACCTCTCTGCCGCTTCTGCCATTGCTTTCAGGGCTCTGGTTTTTTCCCTCCCTGCAACTGAGAGCTGTTTCATGAGGGTGTATGCAGACGTTCCTACAAACCCTCTAGCTCCAATTTCTGCAGTGAGGACTTTGACCTGATAGCCTTCTCTCCTCAGGCTGTTTGCCAGATCAGCATACTTTTCAGTCTTGTAGATTTGAGCTGCCTCCATTCTGTTCTCATATGGTACCGTGAGCTCGATCACGATCAGCTGCTTGGTTGACTTAGAGTGGACTACTATGTCTGGTCTCATGCCACTCTTGCTGATGATCTCTGGGTGACTCTTCCATTCTGGGAGGTCTGCAGTGCACTCCCAGTCATCTGCCCCGTCCAGCAGACTCTGCCTGCATGTTTCGAGTGGCACTGTTGTTCTTGGCCATGATTTGCTGCCTCCTGCCGTGAAGAATGTTGCGGGTGCTTTTGGAGTCCTGATTTTCCCTTTTGTGGTGTTGGTACTAGCCCAGACTACTTGTACAATCTCTTTGAGCACTTGGTTGTGCCTCCATGTGTACCTTCCTTGAGCCAGGGCTACTTTACATGAGCTTAGGACATGCTCCACCGTTTGTTTTTCATGGCAGAGGGGGCATGCAGGATCGTCTGTTTTCCCCCACTTCACCAGGTTTGCATTTGAGGGCAGAAGGTCATATGCAGATCTGAGAATGAAGCTGATCCTGAGAGGGGCCATGTGCCAAATGTCATTCCAAGTGAGACTTCTTTGGAGTGCATTCTCCCACGTTGTCCATTGCCCTTGCTGGCTCTGCTGGACTGCTTTTTGGAGTCTTTTTTGGTCTTCTTCTTTTCTCATCTCCTGAATCATCATGTCTCTTTTGGCTTTTCCTTTGACCACCATTCAGTTTTGGTCACCCCCAGTCCTTGTCTGTTGGTCTGTGTGTGTCCTGTTATTTCTCTGATCTTGAGACTTTCTTTTGCAGAATCCATCGCCTCTTGAACTTTCCATTTTCTGCCTGTCTTCAGCTGGGGCTTGATTGCTTCTACCACCTTGTCTCCTGAGTCCTCCAGCATGCTTTGAAGTCTGATCTTCCCTGCTTTGTATTCCTCCAGGATGGATTTCAGTGGTAGTTTCAGCTTTGCTTGGCGACAGTACAGCGCTATGTCAGTCAGACAGGGTGGGACACCAAGCCATTTCCTTGTGAACTTGTTGATTTTGGCTTCCATTGCCTCCACTGTGCTGGTGCAGATGTCGTATATCATCAGAGGCCATAGGAGCTTTGGTATCAGCATGAACTGCAGACACCAGACCTTGTATTTGCCAGGGAGCCCACACTGGTCAATGGTCTCCAAGCCTTCCTCCGCCATCTGCTTGGTTTCTTTTGCTCTTTGTGTGTCTTTCAGCGTATCATCATACCATCTTCCAAGGCTCTTGATTGGTTCTTCTGTGACTGTTGGAATGGCCTGGTTGGCAACACTGAAGACCAAAGATCCGGCCACTTTTCCTTTCCTCAGTGAGAGACTCCGTGATTTCTTTGGCTTGAACTTCATTCTGGATGAGGCAACTATGTCGTCCAGCCTCTCCAGCACACGGCGTGTCTCGTCTTCTCTGGATGAAATCACTGTAGTGTCATCCATGAAGGCCTTGAGAGGAGGCATCTTGTATCCATCGCCAAGGTCTGTTTGTCTCGCGTTGTTTGTTGCTGCTTTCAAGATGAGTTCCATTGCCAGCACGAACAGTATTGGGGAAATTGCACAGCCCATTGCAATACCCACTTCCAAGTTGATCCAGTCTGTTGTGTACTCCTTGGTAGAGAACCGCATTGAGAAGCCATTGAAGTACTTCTTGAGCATGTCGCGGATGTTCTTTGGCACATGGTACATCTCAAGAGCCAACTGTATCATCTCATGGGGCACAGATCCATATGCGTTTGCCAGATCAAGCCACACTACGTCCAGGTCTCTCTTTTCTGTTTTTGCTTTTTGGATTGCGTCCCAGATCATTGTGGCGTGTTCTACACAGCCAGCCACGCCTGGGATGCCACCTTTCTGGACTGACACATCCACGTACTTGTTTTCCATCAGGTACTTGGTCAGCCTTGCTGCCATGACAGAGAAGAAGATTTTCCCTTCGACGTTCAGTAGTGATATTGGCCTGAACTGGCTGATGTCACTTGAGTTTTGCTCCTTGGGGATGTACACACCATCTGCCGTCATCCACTGGCCGCTGATCTTCTGGTTTCTCCAAGCCGATCGCAGCAGCCTGTGGAGCCACTCCAGCACCTTGGGACATTTCTTGTAAAGCTGGTAAGGTATTCCGTTTGGCCCTGGTGATGATTTGGCTCTGGCTTTGTCGACCACCTTCTTGATTTCCGCCAACGTTGGAGGCTTGCCATTGAACTGTTCCTCAGGGTTGGTTGGCCACACCAGACCTTGAATGTCGAGTGGTGCTTTGCTCTGTGGGTCAGAGTATGTTTTCCTCAGATGCTGCTCAAGAACTCCTTTGTCCACACTTAGGGTCCCAGATTTTGGCTGCTCAAACAGTGTTCTGGCAAACTGGAAGGGGTCTCTGAAGAAGCGCTCTTGTGTCTTCTTCTTTTTGCTCTTCCTCTTTCTCGCAGATTCCGCTTTGCTGAGGGCGCTGTGTTTTTCTTTCAGGTCTTTCCACAGTTTTTTCCAAGCCTTGTTTTTCAGCTGGCAGTGCGGTCTTCATTTGCATCTTGAGGTTTTTCTTTTGGACCCTGATCTTGTCCATCTTTTCTTGGCGTCTGGATTTCTTTGGAGGTGTTTTCTCTTTGGGTAGTTTTGTTCCATAGGCGTCTCTACATGTGGCATACACAATGTCCCCATATGTGGCTAGTTTGTGTTCCAGGGTGCTTTTCCCTATCAGTGCATCGAGTCTTTGGACGATTTTTGCATCCAGTTTCTCCCAATTTTCAGTTTCGTTTGCTCGTGGCAGGTTGAGTTTCAGGCGCCTGGCATCGAGGGCCTGTGCAAATTCCTCATCCGAACCAACAGCGTGGATGTCCTTGGCACTGTGGTTTAAATCCTGGCCTTGGTCTTCCGACGTCTTATCTGCTGATGCAGTGCGCTGCCGCTCATTCAGATGAGTCTTCACACATCCCATCTTTGTTCTGTGGATCTTCATGCCACGGGTGGTAGCGAAACGCTTTCCACAGACACATGGATATTCCATTTGGTCCATGTTCATAGTCCGTTTGGGATTTGCAGTCATGATTGGTTGAGCACCGATGGATTCATCATTCTCTCCCCCTTTCGGTGAATCCTGGGAGCATCTTTTCCTTTTATTCTTAGTAGCCACATGTTTAAGGCAAAGTGGGGAGCCAGCCCACAGAGCCCTTGGTTCTGGTCTTTCCCAGTGTCCTCCGGTCTTTCCCGGACGTCCTCCGGCCTATTCCCGGAAGTCAATGGTTTACCCATGCATCAGTAGAAAGAAACTCGTGGAGAGCGTGGCAGCAGAGAGTCCTCAGAAGAGAAGCCCCCTTCATAAATATTTCAGTTCAATCCATCCTTTGTCAGTTTTGTATGGCGAATGCGAATGGTGTAAGAGACTTGTGTGTGCAGTCTGGACATGATTCGTTAAAAAATGTTCAATCTACTGACCTTTTTCCATAGTTGTTCCATTTAAGACTACTTTCCCCTATGTATTGTTTGTGTACGGCACAGCTCATCCACTCCTTATCGCCTTTAAAAATTCTGCCCTTTTGTCAAACGTTCTGTAAAGGAAAACAGAAAACTTTATTACACTTTCTCGCTTTGAAGACATTAAAATAGCGAATTTGGATGATGTTGATGTCTGAAATACTTCGCAACTATATATTCAAGTCTTAGTGACTCGTTCACCGGACAAACCAAAACAGGCAAGGTAATGTTGCTTATAGCCCGGCCGACCGCAAAGGGCCATATCAGGGCTGTCACCACGTTGAAGTCAACTCACACGTCATCAAAAAATAATCACACAACCCTTTAAAATATATACTGTAGAAACATACCGGACCCTTCGTTAAAAATCCTTCTTCCGTAAAATCTTATATGACAAATGTTAATATCTTTCAGAAATTCATAGATCGCATCAAGTGGAACATCTCTGAACAAGGTTTTCATGGAGTCTGCCGTAAAATGTTTGTCGCACATCATGCAAATCCCAAATGCAGTCATCAACAAGCAGAGGACTCGGAACCCCAGTTTAGTGAATTGAGAATCTCGTTAATTTTGATACTGAAGAGAGCAGGAGAAAGAATGTTCCCTTTGGGTACACCCAGCTCCTTCCCCTGGATCGGCTGGATGTCAGACAGCGTGGTACCAATACGGACTCGGGACTGCCGATCAGCCAGAAAGTTTTGAGAGAGAGAGAGAGAGAGAGAGAGAGAGAGAGAGAGAGTTGCACAAACTTTAAATCCCACTTCCCTTAGAATGTAGAACAGCGGATTAGGCTACTGCCAGCCGAGTCTGAAAAATCTCTTGGGACATAATTACACACTAATATAACTTACTTACAAGCATACATTATTAGCGTATGAGGAGCACTTGCTAGATGAATGTAATTTCAATGCCGAAAGCCAACAACAAAACAAAGAAGAAAAAAAAGAACAAAACTAACAACGACTGCACTGCATTCTGATTTTTCCACCTTGCATGTTATACATTCTGCACTAACAGAAAAATCACTTGCATTATTTGTACAGTCTTCAGTTCGCCACTCACCAGGTGACATCTGGAGTAACAGCAGCATGAGGAGCATGCTACGTAGACTGTAACTTTCCGTGAAACTTTTACACCGAGAATGCTTTCTGTTGCTATTGCTGTGTTAGTGGACTTAGCTTCTCTACTTTAATCATCCTTGTCACAATTTTGCATTCCTAAAGTCGAATATTACGTATGACGCAATAGTTATGACGCACTACCGAGACGACGTTACGACAGACACAAGTAACATCTCGTTTGGAAGTATTTCAAAACGCGTGTTCTCCGCCTGCGTGTTCCAGTTACTCCAGTTCATTTTATTTTGTAGCCCAGTCGACTGCTGTTAGTCGTATCAGGGCAGTCACCACGTTAAGTTCTAATCATTATACATTTTTTTTATTGTGAAAAAAAAATTGCTTACAAATCTTTATTCCTTTAAACCTGTGACAAGACTAAAAAAAAAAAAAAAAAAAAAAAAAACAACTAAAACAAAATCAAAGCTGTTGGAACATCTCTGAACAAAGTCAATTTATCTGTAGCGCAACTTAAGGGACTATATTAGGTCTGTCATCTCATAAAACAATTCCCTTCGATGAAGGTAAAATGCTAGTAAGAAGGAAAAGAAAAGAAAAAAAACAACAACAAATAAACAAACAAACAAACAAAAATTTCTAAAACACGCAGATTACATCGCTTTCAGGAACTGAAACATCACTTCTGGTGGAACACCTCTGAACCAGGTTTTCGTGGAGTCAGCTGTAAAATATCAAAGACTGAAAAGTCCACTCTTTAAGACATGGTTTATAACGAGTGGCATATTCCATAGAACACACCTCGGAGCTGATGAATGGGTTTCAAAACAACTGGATTTCAGAGGTATTTATTATCCTTCTGCGCATTTAGTCTTTGTGCCAGGTCTTTGGTATGTCCGAGTTTCACGTTTGAAATCAAGTGTGAAGATTCACGGCCACTAATGGTTTCCGATGTGGTAAGGCAGTCAGGGAGAATGAAGAAGTCTATGATTTTATTCATGACTATTTCTTTTTCTTCTTCTTCTGCGGTCGATTTGAATTGGCTGTGTCAAATCTCCAATCCTGTCGCCACAATGAATCCCACAGTCTTCGCAAGGTCTTGACGGCAGCCCCAAATGACCAACTGAAGTACCTGGACTGACGCTGTTAAGCTCTGCAGTGCAAATGGAGCTGTCTGACGGAGTATGTTCACATCTTCGAGAAGCAGCTGTTGAACAATCCGCAGCAGAAGCAACTCTTCTCTTCAGGTTTGGAGCCTTCGGTACATATATTTTGGAAATCTAGTTTGTTTGTGTTTTTTTAAGTTCGTTTTTTTTTTTTTTTTTTTTTTTTTAACTTTTCGACCCACCATAGTGCTGCTGAAGCCTTGGTGATAAGAGAGACCAGAACAGAGTCGGTCTGGTGCGTAGACAGTCCATAATGGGTCGTCAGAACATTTGGACGAATCACGCATCACTCCGGGATCTATGTCTGTACTGTCTAGAGGAGGAAGAATACAACTTCATGAGGACGAAGTAGACCTCGGATTACACATACACACACCTTAATATATATATATATATATATATAATATATATATATATTTATATATATATATAGTTAGTTAGTTAGTTAGTTAGTTAGTGTTTATAGGGTCCAGCGGACTACTAAGAGCCAAATCAGGACCTCAGCTATCATATCTGCTGAGTCTCTAGATACAAATACCCACACTAGTATTAAACATCACTTAAAATTTATGAGGACAAAAGCACAATTATCTGTTCAACTCCAACGACACCTATATACATTATTAAAACACTATATTTTATAAAATAAGATTACCTCTTTCAAAAAAGAAAAAATAAGATCTACTGAAATCTCACGAAAAAGAACTGATAAATCACTGGTGGAAAAGAACTTCTCTCTGATACACATCAAATCAGCACAGCTGTCGCACGCAACACACCATGGGGGATCTTCCCTTCTGAGTATCCAACTGTGCGTTATATAGCTGTGCCCAATATGTAACCGTGACAAAACCGATTCCTCTTTACGGTTACGTACCACCGATGAGAAAGGATTGGTTAAATCTGGGCAAATTTTAAACAATTTATTATGAATTTGATTAGACCATTCACTCTGCCACAGTTCACGACAATACAAACTAGATTTATGACGTAGATCTGAGTGAGGAACAAACTGCATAGGCCTCCTGGAAAGACTTGCACCGAGAGCTTGTTTGGCTGCTTTGTCCACCACTGAGTTACCATAGATTCCCATGTGGCTGGGGACCCACAAGAAAACTATATGCTTTCCCGAAGAAACAAGCTGAGTATGAAGATTATGAATATCAGCCAAAACTGGATGTGAAACTTCTCTTGTCGATAAAGCCGACAATGCCGACAATGAATCCGATAAAATAAGGAAATCATTCTGATCTGACCTGGACACCGCACTGAGAGCCAGATTTAAAGCCTTCAGTTCAGCAGTATAAACAGACGACCAATCCCGCAATCTTAACAAAGTAGGCTCCTGAAAATTGTTATCACACACAAATGGCAGCTGCAGCCCTCTCACCTTTTTTAGAACCATCTGTAAAAATCTTGATAAAATCTTTATAAAGTTCACATTGCCCAAGATAAAGTTGTTTATATACAGCACTCGAGGTGACCTTTCGAAATTGAGTTAAATATAAATTAATCTCTGGATTGGCGACTTTCCAGGGAGGTACATCAGTCTGTAATGGACCGTCATCAACAGCATCAAGGTCAATACCAGCTGCCCCGAAGTGGGGCAAAATACGAATACCCAGTGGAGGAATCTCATTTGGCTTTAAGTCATATTTGGCTCTGAAAGGCGGGTTCATGACAATATCATAGGCAGGGTTTTCTGGATTAATATATATATATATATATACATATATATATATATATATATATATATATATGTGTGTGTGTGTGTGTGTGTGTGTGTGTGTGTGTGTGTGTGTGTTTAGCTTTAGAGCCCAGACGACCGCAAAGGGCAATATCAGGGCTGTCACCCCGTCAAACTCAAGTCAGCTTGAACAAAAACCACCACCACCGCCACCACCATACAACTCACTAAAAACTTATTTTTTAACGTGATTTAAAATCTTCCGTTAAAAAAAAAAACAAAACAAAAAAAAACCGTAAGATCAGATGGAAAATTTTAACTTCTTTTAAAAATTCAAAAATCACATCAGGTGGGGTATCTCTGAATAGGGTTTTCATGGAGTCTATTGTAATGTGGTTGTGTCTGACAGCACGCGGGTCCCAACACTCTGTAAGAACATATTTCATTGTGAGTGGTACATCAAAAGGAACGCACCACAGAGCTTCTGCACCTTTTAAGAGGTAAGAATGAGGACTGGTCTTTGTGCAAACGGAACAAGCCTGTTTCTTCTTTACGGCTGCCCGTGGAAGACGGTAAAAACTCTTTCAGGTTTGGACGGATTTGGAAGAGTTTGTTATCCGTCTGCGAGTTCCATTCTTCTTGACAGAAGGTCTTTGACATAAGCCTGGGCTTGGATTCAAGATCGGTGCGAGGGATAGAGAACGTGCTCGACTCTTTTTCCTTGTGGACACTCTTGGCAAGTTGATCAACCAACTCGTTGCTTCGAATGGCCACATGACTGGGAACCCAAGCAAAAACTACATTAAGGATGAGAGAGAGAGAGAGAGGAAGAGAGAGAGAGAGAGAGAGAGAGAGAGAGAGAGGAGAAGAGAGAGAGAGAGAGAGAGGAGGAGGATGTTCCTTGTGGCCAGCAGACTGCAAAAGGGCCATACCTGAGCTGTCACCGCGTTGAAATCACCTCTCAAGTCGTATTTTCAAAAAGACACACAACTAATTAAAACACACCTTTAAAACACACCATTAAATTCATTAGAATCTTTCTTCGGTAATGCAATGTTTATAGCCCAGCCGACAGCAAGGGAACATATCAGGGCTGTCACCGCGTTGAAGTCAACTCACAAGTCATTCAAAAAAAAAAAAAAAAAAAGAAACAAACAAACTCGTTCACACAACCCTTTAAAATACACCTTCTAAAAATAAACCGGAAATTTTGTTGAAGGTCTTTCGTCTGTAAAATCTTATAGATGAAAAATGTTGATTCTTTCAGAAATTCAAAGATTACATCTGGTGGGACATCTCTGAACAAGGTTTTCATGAAGTCTGCAGTAAAATGCTTATGTCTCACATCATGGAAGTCCCAATACTCCAAAAGAATATGTTTCAATGTGAGTGGTACAGGACATGGAATGCACCACGGAGCTTCTTCATCTTTTCAAAAGATAAGAATGGGTATAAAAGAGTATGTATGCAAACGGCACAAGACTGTTTCTTCTTCTCAGCCGCCTCTGGAGCATGGTAAAAGCTCGGTTTGAACGACTTGTGAAGTTTGTTATCCGTCTGCGAGTTCCATTCCTCTTCCAGAGGTCTTTGACATAAGCCTGGGCTTTGGGTTTCAAGGGAAGTGTGTAGGGGGTGGGGAAGAGAGTGAGGTGGCGATTCAGATGCGAGAAGGGTTGAGGACGTCAGCCCTCAAGTACAGTAGACGAGTGACCATCGCGTCACTCTGAGTGCGCCGACCCCCAGATCACAACCATTCGATTTCCGGGTGGAGGGTTACCTCCATCGGCTGGAACAACAAAAGAAGCAGGAGGAGGGGCGGCAGTAACTTTTCCTGGACAGAAACTAAAGAGCAGTAACATTCAATACAAGTCAAGAAAGCCTGTATACACACATTCTTTTATTACCTGCATCAACAATTTGACATGAAATTTTTGTTTTAACTGATTTTTCTGGAGCACATATTGTATTTAACTTAAGCAACAACTGAAAATTTTGTTGCAAGTGTAGAATTATATAGGCAAAGGCCCAGGCTTATTGGTAAAGGTGTGATCGTAGGGTAAGATCAAAATTACAGTTAGCTCAGGTTATCGCAGGGAGATCAGCAGCGCCCATTGTGACTCCTTTTTTTCCCCTCTTTGGCATGACTTTCTCAGTAGTTGTGCTGACTGTAAACGAAAAATGTGGCTTACATCCCTTTGCAGGTGCTTTTTCAGACATTTTTATTAGTCATCATCTTTCTTGAGAACTGTTTCGTCATTCAGTGTGTTTGTTTGGATTCATTTAGTTTTAGTTCTTTATTTTGTTTCTTTCTTCAAGACTGAAAAAAGGCCTTCGTGGAATCCTGTTTTTCTTCTTTCAGTTACATACACATACTCTCTCTCTCTCTCTCTCTCTCTCTCTCTCTCTCTCTCTCTCTCTCTCTCTCCCCACACACACACACACACACACACACACACTAATTATATATATATATATATATATAGTGTGTGTGTGTGTGTTGTGTGTGTGTGTGCAGTACACACACACACACACACACACACACACACCACACACAAAATGTCCCCGACTAAAAGCGGTTCTCAACGCCATGATGATGAATCCGAAACCGTCTTCAATCTTTCCAATACTGAGCTGTCCTCCAAACAGTTGAAAGTTTTAACTCTTGGGCCGAAATTCTGCCCGACCCCTCGAACTCCACACACACAGCAATTAATTCAGGATGTACGTAAGGGGTATAGAAGACTACGTTTAAAAGAACCGTTTTACGAAGACAATTAGGGCGATGATGAGGGACCCCCCCCCCCCCCCTCCCGTTTTTGCAACGAAACATTTTACACACACACATACACCTTCTTCCTCTTCTTCTTCAGCGTTCCAGTATCTGGTAGCGTGTGAACTCGTTTTGCCCTGTTGGGATACTCACACTATACTCGAGTATAGTCAAGTTCACTCCGACTTCGTTGAGTGCAGAAATTTGTGGGAAGAGGTTGTGGAAAAAAGATAGATAAAAGATATGGTAGACAGAAAGGACAGTAGATGACAGCACAGCAAAGGAGGAGACAGAGTTACTGAGAGCGAAAGGAAAAGGGGACGTTACTAGCACAGAATGTCCAGAAGGAGGGGGAACTATTTGTACAACAGACCCCCTGGTATCCCCGCAGGGGACACATATACCATCCCTATGCGAAGCGATGCGGCACTGGACGCATACTGTGACGTCATAGAGCGACTAGCCACGACCCACCAGCCTAGGAGAAAACCAAGAGACAACTCAAACCTCCAGTGACCGTACAGCACTCTTAGAACTCAACCCGTTCAAAACAGAATCATAAGGGTCAATAGAGCACTTAAAAAGGGGCGCTATGGTTATCCAAGATACCGAACAATATACACAGGAAGCGTTTAGATTACCGAGCAACCCCTTACTTTATGAGTGTGTTGACCATGACCCTACTCCTGAAATAGCAACCCAGTCTAACAAAGTCATAGACGAACTAAGGAACAAGTGTTATTTTAATGATAATGCCCATAAATGGGCTAGACTAGACCTCAGAAACAAAAAAAAAACGGATATCTTTAACCATTTACCAAAAATACACAAAATCTTATATATCCACCTGGTCTCCCCGTAGTCTCTTAGTGTTTGGAGACCTACAGAAACTCTAACCTTGTACATTATTGGCTTAGAGACTATATAACACGTTTATCTAGTTATACACACAATTCTACACATGTGCTAAAGCTAATTAATGAATGGAACACCAAACTGGATCTTTTTCCCCTAACAACTGAACTGATAACCATTGACGTTGTTTAGCCTCTGTACCAACATTTCTCATGAGACACATACAAAAAAATCTGTGGATCATTTGTTTATCGCTTCAATCCTGTGAAGAAGTTCCCCGCAGACCTATTCTCCTTTTAACTATGAGACATTTTTCAAAAAACGTTTTTCCTTTTGAAGATGCTATTTACCGACAAAGTCAGGAGCAGCTATAGCCACCCCCATGGCACCTACTATTGCCAACCTGTTCATGGGGTGGCTGGAAAGCAACCTACTCGAAACGAGTCCTGTGAAAATAAACCCCAAACACTGGAAAAGGTTTACTGATGACATTATACTGCTGTGGACGGACCTTGACCGTTTCAGTCACTTTCTGAATTCTTTCCATTCTCCCATCAAATTTACAGTAATTAGCTCTTTTCTTGAAATACCTCTCTTAGATAACCTTTTAAAACTCGAGAACGGGTACATAAGCACCGATCTGTATACCAAACAGACCGATGCTCATGCATACCTGCATTTTTAATCTTGCCATCCACGCCATCATGTAAATAATGTACCTATCAGCCAGTTTTTACGATTACGACGCATTTATTCTAATGTAGTAGATTTTAAAGCTTACAGTGAGGACTTCATCCAGCATTTTTTTTTTACGCCGTGGTTACCCCCTCTCCGTCCTTCAGAGTAGAAAGCGGAAAACACGCCCAGACTTTGCACACTAGAACATCGCTCCAAGCAGACATTCCAGGGTGCCTTTGGCTGTTACTCATAATCCTCTAAACCCTCCATTGAGAACCTGGCTAAAAGAACCACCACACTTTCACAAACAGTCCTAAAATACGAAAAGCTCTTCCAGTACAACTAATTGCCTTGGGAGAGGAGCTGCCCTCTGCTCTCCCAATCTGATCTACAGTCCAAAGAGACACAGGATGTTTTAAATGCCAGAAAAATAAATGAGTAATATGTTTAGAACACTTGGTGCAAAGCAAGTGTTTTACCAGCTCAAGAACAGGAGAAAATGTACCATCGGAGACAGGTTGGCCTTCGAGAGCAGCAACGTTATATCTTTTATTCTATGACAAATGCCAACATCCTCAGTATGTGAGAGAAACCAAAAATTCTCTGAAAACCAGATTTTATCAGCATAGATCTAATATAAAAAAAAGAATACTGGTACTTTGGTCACCCAACATTTTAACCAACTGCAATTAGCCAGTCAGAGATGTTCCTTACATCCTAATTGAACCAGGTTTTATATAGCACGTAAAAACTGCTCTTTTGCCCGTAAAATCTTCGATGAAAAGCGTTTACCTCTTTCGGTTGATAGGGGCATATAATCGCAAAATCTGTCTCTAAATAGCGAAAAAAAAAAAATTTTTACTTTTTATACCTTAGAGACTTTTCACCTTACGAAACAGTTCCACCCACAGGGTGTTAGTTGACGTCTAGGCAAATCGACTTTTTGATAGAAAAAAAAAAAGTGATGCCTATTCCCACCCCCTTTCAATTTTCCATGCGATTCTGTACTGGAAGACCAGCATGCAAGTCCAGCCATCATCATATTGTCCCTTCAATTCAGGTTTACAACCCAGTCAACTACGAGGGTACATAGCAGGGCTGTCATCTCGTCAAAGGCATGTCTGCGTGTCTTAAAATAACATTTTGTAAATCACGCAACAGTGTCTTAAAATCCCCTCCACGAAATGTCAGGTCTAATGAAAAAAATGTCTCTCTCCTTCAGGAACTCAAAAACGTGGCATCAGGTGGAACATTTCTGAACAAAGTTTTCATTGAGTTCGTTTTGTAATATGCCTGACAGCATGTACGACCCAACACGCTGAAAGAATGTTTTATAGTGAATGGTACATCACATGCAATGCACCAAAGAGCTTCTTTCACCTTTGAACAGATACCAAGTGGGTGTAAGAAGAATGGCATTGTAATCGTTGCAAAATCACTTCTTCATGGCCGCTAATGGCAGATGACAAACCTGTAGCGTTTGGTATGCTTTTCTAGTGTATCCATCTGCGTTTTCCAGTCCTCATGCCAGTGTAAATTTGAATAAAGATTTATGATCAAAAAGGGTAATGTTTAATTTGCTCTGAAAAAAAAAATCTCGCTCAAGATTCTGCCAGTTTCCGCTTTGCTTTTGATGGCCTGTAACTGCCGATTGCAGAACACAAAAAGCACAGTGTAATGTTGGCGACATTAAGTATCTTGTCAAGATCGAGAAGGACTGTCAAGGACTTTCAGCCAACACAGCGTTCAAGTGTTACACAAACTAGTGAATTCCATACGATCACAGGTTACGAAAGTCAAGGACAGAACAGAGTTGGAAAAGAAAAGTGGTGTGGTGTATCACATTCAATATGAGGAGTGCAGTGAGGACTATATTGGAGAAACTGGTCGGCCTTTGAAAAAAAGGCTAAATGAACACACTACCAAAACTTCTGCATATGATGAATATCTGACAACAACAACCCACTATACTAACAAGTTTCAAGCCACCATAATTGCAGCTGAATCACAGTTCACAAAAATGAAAGTGGAACAAGCAACAGAAATCAGGGAGAGAAAACCAAGCTTGAACAGAGACTGTGGCTATGACCTGCCCCCCATTTACAAGTGTGTGCTGAACACCAATCACCCCAACAGAGATGACAACTCAGAGGACACCAACACCCACCACAAACTGCCAGTCAGTCTGGGCTGATAAAGACCAGCAGTAGCTGGCCGAAAATTTCCCTCAGGTAAATTTCATTACACTCTGAGTCAGAATACACAGAAACAAGATAGTGAAGACAGGACTGAACACCACATCTGGCACTGCCACAACAGGTGCGCTACAGCCTAGCGCACGAGCCATTTCAAAATATCACGTGACAATATCGCGGGCACGCCAGCAATCTAAAGAACTGTGAAATACACCACTGAACACAAAAACGTGTCTATTTTGTGCGAAATAGCTTCCTTGTTTCACGTGTTTTAACATGCCGCCCCCAACATGCCGCCCCCTAAACTGGTGTGGAAGAGAACCGGCAGAAAGCATTTAGCCCCAACAATTTTTCCAAATCCAAACACAGTTCCACAGCCAACGTAAAGATGGCCAGATCTAAAGTCATACTGGTCAGAGGCCGTCAGGGACAAGAACTTAAGGAATACAGTTGAGTTTTACGTCCTCGCAGCGACAGTTTTCAGGGACAAATTGTTCCTTCGCGGTAGTCTTGGAGAAACTGCAGTGCTCCCCGCTGTTAAAGTACTCACTCGCCACCAGCTGGCGATTGGACAGCCAAGGCAAAAACACACAGATCGACTCCAAGCCCCACGGAGGAAGCAAGAAGCCTGCGACTCGCAAGTTCTGCCCCATGAACACCATACAGAAGTTAATGAGGCCTTGCTGACACTACAGAGTGCCTCAGCTCCCGGTCTTGTTGGAACGGCTTTTGGCTGGACTTGACACCTGATATGACAGCCCCCTCCCCCCCCCTTTGTCAGCTCCTCCCCCCCCCCCCTCCCTGGCAACTGGTGGTCACCAAACACCACTTTAGGCACCCTGCCTTACCCCCGGACCTGGCGACCAGGCGCCTTCAAATCTGCGGAAGCCAACAACTGGTCAAGCGAAGCCACTGTCATAATGACCTTGCGACCAGGCGCCCTAAAATACATGGAAGCCAACAACTAGTCAAGCAAAGCCACTGTCATAATGACCTTGCGACCAGGCACCTTAAAATATACGGAAGCCAACAACTGGTCAAGCAAGGCCACTGTCATAATGACCTTGTGACCAGGCACCTTAAAATATACGGAAGCCAACAATCCGTCAAGCGAAGCCACTGTCATAATGATGTGTCGGAGTCAGCCAATGAGCTGATGTAACACGGAAGAAGCGAGAGACAGAATTCTATTCGGTTCTTGTCTATACGAAACCATTTCCAAAGATCTTAGCTGGGATACCCATATCTCCAACATAACTAACAGGGCAAACAAGACCTTAGGGTTCCTCAGGCGAAACCTGAGAGTAGGCTCCATCAACATCAAGGAAACTGCCTACAAGGCCCTAGTCCGCCCCACCCTAGAATATGCCTCACCTGTCTGGGACCCCTATACTGCCAAAAACATCGGCAACATGGAAAAAGTCCAACGTCGTGCAGCTCGATGGGTTGTGAACCGCCACCGTCACACCTCAAGTGTCGATTCCATGCTGATACATCTACAGTGGTCCACTTTAGCTGACAGAAGAAGAGCAGCAAGGCTGACCACCTTCTACAAATACCACCGAGAACAGGTCAGCATCAACACCCCTTTCAGGCCCACACCAAACACCCCAGCAAGGTCTACAAGACAGTCACATGGGGAGACATATCTCCTCCCTGCTTGTAAAACCAATTACAGGAAATTTTCCTTCTTCCCAAGGACTGTCAGGGACTGGAACAGCCTGCCTCCTGAGGTTATTTCCTCAAACTCAGTGGAGTGTTTCAAGTCCCAAATTTGACCATCCAGCGCCCTCCCCCCATTCCCCCCCTCCCCTACCACCCCCACCCCCACCCCACAAGTCCCCCCCTACTGCCAGTCCTACATGTTCTATGTCAACTCACTCACGCACTCACTCAGGCCCATAACTACAGAAGTAGTCGTTGGGGAAACCTGAGGACCGCAGACGCAACCTCCCTTCTCCATCTGTCTCTGTCAGCAGCCGCCGGCAGCATCTCACGTGTATGGAGTCCGGTCCATTCTTGATGTTCTCATGCCAGTTCTTCCACTGTCTTCCTCTTCTTCTTCCGCCCTCGATGGTGCCTTGCACGACTGTTTTGGACAGACTGGTGTGTCGAGTGTTGTGCCCAAACCATATCAGCTTGCGTCTCTTCACAGTTGAAAGGAGAGGTTCCTGAGGTCCAGCAAGGTTCTCAATTCTGCTCCGTACATATTTATTGGTCCTGTGCTCTATCCATGAGAAATCTTAAATAAATGTTAGTGAACCGCCCAGAGAACGTAGACAAACGAGTCACAAGACGAAACACAACGCGTTTCGACCTCTTAGGTCTTCATCAGGCGAGACATAAACGAATAAAACAACGAAAATTCACTTAGCTTTGATCGCTTCAGATCACTTCACGGGGCTCAGCGCAAGGAAGAAGGCGTTGAAAGTTAATTTTCGTTGTTTTATTCGTTTAATGTCTCACCCGATGAAGACCTAAGAGGTCGAAACGCGTTGTGTTTCGTCTTGTGACTCGTTTGTCTACGTTCTCTGGGCGGTTCGCTAACATTTATTTAAGATTTGTTTAGATTTCCGCCTGCAGTCGTCTCGCTTTGCAACTAGATCTATCCAGGAGATTTGAAGGAGCTTCCTCAGGCATTTGCTCTCGAAGGCCTGGATCTTCCTTTCAGTTTCAGCCGTCAGTGTCCATGCCTCGCAACCATACAGTACAATGGAGACCACCAGGGCTTTGTAGAGTTTGAATTTTGTGGAGAATCGGATGTTACTTTTCCACACTCTGTTCAGTTTGGTCATGGCTGCGGTGGCTGTGCCAATATAAATTCTTATTTCTGTTTTGCAGCTTCCATCCTTTGTCAGGGTTGCTCCTAGATATTTGAAGTTTCTGACATCTTCCAGTTGTTCTCCGCTCATGAAAATAGTGGCATGATCCATGTTCTCACTGTTTACCATGGTTTTGGATTTCTCTGTGCTGACCTCCATTCCATAAGCACCCACTCTATCAACAAGTCTGTTGGTAAGTTCCTGCAGTTCTTCATTCGTTCCCTCCATCAGGTCTATATCATCAGCAAACCAGAGGTTGCATATTTGTCTGCCACCAATGGAGATAGAAATCTCATGGTTTTCCAGTGCCTCTTGCATTATCCTTTTCAAGAATAAATTGAACAACCAGGAGAGAGGATACAGCCTTGTCTGACACCGACGGTCATTCTGAAAAACTCCCCTAGTTGATTGTTGAGGAGCACTGCACTGTTGGAGTTCTTGTATAGAGCCTCTATCACGCTCACGATGCCTTCGTCGATTCCATATCCTCTCAGTACATGCCATAGTCCCTCATGCCACACCCTGTCAAACGCTTTCTTGAAGTCAATAAAATTGTGGAACAAGTCACGTTGGTGTTGAAGGTGCTTTTCAATGAGTATTCTGCAATTGAATATTTGCTCAATGGTGTTTCTCCCCTTTCTGAAACCTGCTTGTTCTTCAGCAAGTACTTCTTCGGCCCTTGACTTCAGTCTGTTGAGGAGAATTCGTAGCATGATCTTGCTTGGGTGACTAATAAGACTAATGGTCCTATAGTCCTGGCACTGTCTCAGGTTGCCCTTCTTTGGCAGAGGAATCACCAGTGATTGCGTCCACTGTTCTGGCCATCTCTTCTCAAGTGTTTTCTGGCATACTGCTTGAAGGACTGCGACATATGCCTCACCACCTTGCCGCAACATTTCTGCTGGGATATTGTCCGCACCCGGTGATTTCCCTTCTTTCAAGCTTCGTATTGCGTTTCTGACCTCCTCCTTCAGTATGGGTGGACAATAGTTGTCACGTTCAGCTGACAGAGTGTCATTTTCCAATATGGAGCTGTCTGGGTGGAGCTGGTGGTTATACAGGCCAGTGCAATATTCTGTCCACTTTTCCAGGACGTCTTCACTGTCTGAAAGGAGTTTGCCTTCTTTGTCCTCTATTGCGGCAGTTCTTGCTTGACTTGACTGAGTGAGGTTTCTTAGTGTGCTGTAGGCCTGTTTGTTGCTCCCATTTAAAAAGCCTTTTTCAATCTCGTTGCACTGTTCCTCTATCCAGTTTTCTTCTGCCTCATTCATCTTCCTTCTCACCTTCCTGTTAGTTTCCTGGTATTGCCATCTTGCCAAATCACTTTCATTCTTTTCGCCCTTGAGTTCACGTCTCATGTCACACAGGTCGAGGATTTCGTCTGTGATC
Source organism: Conus canariensis (assembly GCA_033310375.1). Lineage (NCBI taxonomy): Eukaryota > Metazoa > Mollusca > Gastropoda > Neogastropoda > Conidae > Conus > Conus canariensis. The sequence continues at coordinate 7,964,603 of CM065717.1, forward strand.
CATGGTTTCTTTTTCTTCCTTTCCCTTCCGAGGAGCTCTTCGTCGGCATTCATGTACACTTCGTTGGCGTTGTTGATAAGTGTATCCATGTCTTCTAGAAGGTTCAGTGCAGCGAACATTCCACCTACCTGGGCTTTAAATACCTCGGCTATCTCTGGGTCTTTCAGTTTCTCCAGGTTAAAGCGGATGCAAGGGCTCTTTGAGAATTGCTTCGCTTTGAGTTTGAGCTTAAAGGTTGCCAGAACAAGGTCATGGTCACTTCCAATGTCAGCGCCTGGAAGGTTCTTGTCTGTGCCTTGTTAATGCCCGACTTGAAGCGTTGTGGTGCCAGAATGAAATCGATCTGGTTATGCACTTGCCCATTGGGTGAATGCCATGTCGCAGTCCTAGAGAGTTTGTGTGGGTGAAGGGTGTTGGCTACAGTGAGGCGATGACTTTTAGCAAATTCTAGCAGTCGGATGCCTCGTTCGTTTGTTTCTCCCAAGCCAAATTTTCCTACTGTTCCAGACCAGTCGTTGTTAAGTGTCGGGCCCAATTTTGACATTCCAATCACCTTGTACTATGAGGATGTCTTTCTTTAGAATCTTTGCAATGATGGAATCTAATTGTTCATAAAACTTTTCAACTTCTTCATCCTTATACTCAGATGTAGGAGCATACACTTGGATGATGCTCATGTTTTGCGGCTTGGCTGCAATTCGGATATGGATGAGTCGGCTAGATACAGGCGTACAGCTGAGAACACTTTTGGTTGCTTCTTTACTCACTATGAAGGCTACTCCGTGTCGGTGTAGCTTGTCTTCGCCGATGTATCACATCTTATGCCCTTCGTCGGTGCAGGTTCTCTCCCATTCCTGTCCATCTGACTTCTGATAACCCGATGATGTCCCAGTGGTATCTTTCCAACTCATGGGTTAACTCATAGATTTTTCCACAGGCATGTAGTGTGCGAACATTCCATGTTCCAATGACTGTTCCTGTCTTACATAGCTTGATGTTGTTTTTCGCTCCAGTAGCATACTTAGAGTGACGATTGTCACCACGCCCATCCTGGAACGAGTCAGTCAACAGCCTTGTGGAAACCCTTCAGTTTTATACACATCAGAACCATCAAAATGATGATGGCGGATGTTTAAAGAAAGAAGAGGACCCGACGTAACCTTTGGTCTGTGACGCATCTTGTAAAATTTCTGATTCGGCTCATCACATTTTCGATGGTGCAGACGCTGCTTTAGAAGTGGCGCAGGACAGAAGGAAGTATTGCATTTTGTCCAGTTCACCGGGAGACTCAGGCGTCCCAACATATCCGACGTGTAACTGTGAACATGTTCTGTGCGTATGACGTGTGTGCATGTGCGTGCATCTCTCTCTAGTATTTTCCCGTCAAACTTCAGCTCGGTTACAGAACAGAATGAGGACGTTCTCACGGCTCTGACTGACGAGGAACATATAATACAGAGCCATTAGATTTCAATTCATTAGCAGAGTTCATTTTGACGGTTAAGGCTTTTGCATACCGGGTGAGCGAAAGGAAATCTCTCCACTGGCAATCCTCGAGTTCGGCGGTCCCTTATTCAAGCCCCCACTAGGCGATGACAGCTTCCCTTCCAATGAGATTCTGTTCGTCATATGTTATAAATAATATGCAAATTTGTGTGGTAAGGTGGCATGTGTGTAACGTTTTGAGCGTTTTCTAATTCAGTTCACACCGGTCATAGACGAGAAACAAAAAACGGACAGAAAATGTTCTATGGGGATCAAGCGAGGGCCATCGAATTCAACTCTACCAACTTAAATTTGTGAACTTACCAAGTGCGCACACGCGCCTCGTATTTGACCGTTAGTCGACGTCTGGTGTAAAACGCCGGGCGAACCGCTCAGACCCAACAGCCTCCGTTGAAGGCATTGACGGCACTTCGTTTTGTTGTTGTTGTTGTTGTTGTTTTTGTTTGTTTGTTTGTTTGTTTTTTGCCGTCGGCAGTTGCTTTTTTTTCCGCTTACTTCAGTCGGCGAAAAGCCGACGTGGTGACTCCGAACCACCTAGGAACAGCCAGCATGTCTGAGGTCACTGCTCCTCCAGATTCACTTCTTTCATTTGGTGTGCGCAGCGTTGCTGCGCAGAAAACGGTGCAGACGTAACAATCCGTGACAGCCTATCGGTGAGTTGTTCTCATCCAGCCTGTCGCCGCCTGGAAAGTGAGGGTGTCAAGTCTGTCGTTCAACCAATCACAGAACGCTACTCATTTTTGGTGTTTGGGGGAAGCAACAACCAAAAAAAAAAAAAAAAAAAAAAAGCGCCGTTCAAGACAATTTCTGTCTTGTGCTTACCGAATATGGAGTGTAAGTTATTTAAATTTTGTCTTCGTCTACGTACAAGTGTTTATATCACTTACCAGTCTTCCGCCCCCTCCCCCCCCCTTTCCCGTGTCTCCATCTTCCGCTCCCCTTCTTCCCCTCTCCCAACTGTCTCAGTCTTTCCCAGCCCCTCCTCTCGTATCTTTACTTTCATCTCCCTCTCTTTAATTCGACCCTCTTATCTCCCCTCTCTCGGCATTGTCTCTGTCCGTCCCCTACTCTCCTCACCTTCCTCCTCCCCCCTTCCCAACACCCCCGTGTGTGTGTGTGTGTGTGTGTGTGTGTGTGTGTGTGTGTGTGTGTGTGTGTGTGTGTGCTTTTGTGTGTGTGTGTGCGCACACACACACACACACACACACACACACACACACACACACAAGCACGCGTATGTGTATTTTGTTGTTTTTGATGTTTGATCCTTTGGCCAAGAACTTACTTCCGCTTCCGCCCGCTTCCACTGGTTTTTTGTTTCTGTGCGTGTTTGATCTCAAAACAAGATCACGGGGGGGGGGGGGGGGGGGGGGGGGGGGGGGACAAACAAACAATGGGACCAATTTCAACAAAGCTTTGTGGTCAGCTGAAGTAAGTCCGAAGGACGAAGTCATAACATTTTGGCGCCTATCTATAGCGCAGTTTTAGGACGCATTTCGCGAGAGTTTTACACATTGTCCATTGAACATGTACACTGTGAAGTTATCGCTAACGATTTTTTGCAAGCATCTATGACGTAAAATCTTTTCAAGGACAAGTATTGAAACCTGGTGATGCAAACGTTGATATTTTGTAGTTTCCAGTTCCATTTATCAAAAAACAAACAAACAAACAAAAGCACGTGCCAAGTAGCGCTTTAGCTCTTTTTTCTTTTTCTTTCTTTTTTTTTTTTCTTTTTTTTTTTTGTTAGTACCCGGTGGAAAATACATTTGTTTTCTCTCATGAATTGAGTTTAGAGGCTGAAGCGCTAATGCAGAGGGGTGGTTACAACCTGAGATCGGTGTGCAATATGTAGCAGCGGATTTTGTGAAAATGGAGGGAAGGATTCTATCTCTTCTTTCAAGTCTAAACTTAAAACCCATCTATTTTCTCATAATTAGTCAATGCTGTGGGGAGAGGGGGGGGGGGGGGGTACAACCTAACTCATAGCCGTCTGGGCCTTTTCAAATGTAGCGTATGTGTATGTTCTCTATTATATGTAGTTGTTGTATGATTGAACATTATAGGATTAAGTTTTTGTAGTGATATTTGAAAAATAAGTGAATGTCACATTGGTAGGATTAGGATTTGTTAGTTATTGTAGTAATAGTATTTGTAGTTGGGTGTAAGGTGTATTATTGTATATGAGAAGGGTGAATGTAGTATGACTTTGTAAAGCGCTTAGAGAAATTCGTTTGATTAAGCGCTATATAAGAAACCATTATTATTATTATTAAGGAGGGGGGAAACCAGCATATATTTTGTAAACATGGAGGTGGTGGGGGGGGGGGGGGGGGGGAACCAGAGGCAGATTTTATAAAAAGCCGTTGGATGAACAAGGTTTGCAAAGTTTGTAAGATCGTGGGGGGAGGGGGGGGGAGGGGAACAAGGCGCATAGTTTGTAAAAGAGGAGGGGGAGACATGCAGATTTTGTTACAATGGGAGAGGGGGTGGGAGGTGGGGAGGGAAGGGAGGATGGGGGATTCCACGGGAATCGATGAGGTGCCTTGGAAGTCATCTTGTCAGATAAGAAGTACCATGAACTACCTAATCATGAATCCTTTTTTTTTTCCATTGAGAAGGGTGGAGAGGGGGAGAACTCCGGGAGCACCCCTGAATTTGCTCCTGGGCTTGCTCATAGAAGTTCAAGAAAAGTCACAGAGAGAGAGAGAGAGAGAGAGAGAGAGAGAGAGAGAGAGAGAGAGAGAGAGAGAGAGAGATTTTCATGGCTTTTGCAAGCTAGTTCCCCTGTGTTCTGGTTTCGCTTCATCTGTCCGAAATTCTTTGTAGACAGATGTCTTGAGGATAAATAGAGTGAGATACGAAGGTGACCGAATGTGTACGAGCGTGCATGCTTGTTCGTGTGTGTGTGTGTGTGTGTGTGTGTGTGTGTGTGTGTGTGTGTGTGTGTGTGCTTTTCTACATATACGCGAATTGCTATAATTGAGCAGACAGACAGACAGACAAGCAGCCAAAGAGACAGACAGGCAAACGATCCACTCGTTAAGCACACACACACACACACACACACACACACACACACACACACACACACACACACACACACTCATTTGTTTTCTCCACTTGTGTGGTCTTCTCTTTCAAAGAGGACTTGTTGACAGGCGCACTAAGAGACGCGGAAAACGTTCAAAGTCAAAAACTCATTCTTCTTATGGAAACATTTTCCAAGTCACTCTCCGTACACAACTGGTTTCACAATCGTCTTTTTGTTGTTGTTTTTTTCTTTTTTCAAATAAAGATCAGATTTCTTTTCCATTGATCTGGTTCCAGTATGAGCTAGAGGACTTAAGAAGTGAAGTCATCCTTCTCCCACGACTAAACAGGTTCTAAATGTGTATACATAAAGCAAACCGGTCAGCCGTATCGTTATCCTAGCACAGTGCAATGTCATCAATATTATCCTTGGGCGAGTATCTCAAACTGTTGTCGTTTCATTGCTTTTGTTTGTTTGTTTCTTTTCATGCTGCGTAGGCCTTCTTTTTGATAGTCAAACAAGAATAGTACTAAAACAACAACAAAAGCAACACAACGAAAACAACAACATCATTTTGATAGTGATGATATTAAGAAGAAGAAGAATGATGATGATGATGATATATGATGATGATGATGATGATGATACATTTTTTTCCTCATAGAAGTATTTCATGTCAATACCAGCACGTGCTTGAATGAACTTTTCGTATGAGAAGATTAAACGAGTCAAGTCAAGTCTTCGTTCCATGAAGTTAAAATATTCCAAAATCATTCTTGCGATCAAGTTTAAAAAACGTGTCGTGAGATTAAAAACAAAATGCGCCATGGTCATTGGTTGTCCGTGTTATTATCATGAAGCTCTCTCAAACATCTGTTATCGTCTTTTGGACATGTTTCAACATTTCTCTGGCATCACACGCTAATCCCTACCCCCATCCTCAGTTCATTATTTCTATTTACAACAGTGACGATATCTCTTACCGTTTGCTTAAGTTTTTCAGTTACTGTTTTAACCTAAAAAATAAAAAAAAGATAAAAAAAAAGAAGTGGCAGTGCCATTAACACACACACACACACACACACAACAAGACGAAGAGACAGACAGAGAGAGAGAGAGAGAGAGAGAGAGAGAGGGTGGGGGGTCGAGGGAGGAAGAGGAAGCACGAAAAAACGAAGAGAGAGAGAGAGAGAGAGAGAGAGGAGAGAGAGAGAGAGAGAGAGAGAGAGAACGCAAACACACAAACACGCACACCATAGCCGCTCTTCCTCCTTCCTCTCCCCCCTGCCCCCCTCCCCATCCCACCCCACCCCACCACACACACACACACACACACACACACACACACACACACACACCGTGATCAGCGTTCCCTTTTTCTCATCCCCCCCCCCCCCCCCAACCCAACCCCTATCTCCCTACCACCAGCTCTCCACCCCTCTATACCTCAACTCTCCATCTGGCCTCAATACTTGAAAATACATCTGCGCTTTAAGAATCAGCGCCACCATTTGTCCTCAAAACACAGCAGGTTTCTGTTTGCAGCCCAGGAAAATCAAGCTTCCCCAAGTCAGGGTTGCCGCCGGAAGGACACAAGCCGGAGTACACTCAGCCTAGAAACTCGGCTTTTCTCATAGAAACTTTCTGTGTGCGTGGTAATTAACATTTTATTCCATTTCTTTTCTTTTTCTTTTCTTTCTTTTTTTTTTTTTTTTTTTTTTGAAAACGCAAGGACATGAATCTTGAAGATCAGAAGAAAGGGTAAATGGGGAGAGGGGAAGAGGGAGGGGGGGGGGGCCGGGGGGGGGAGAAGGGGGGGAGGGGGCACGTAGGGATGGGGAGAATCCAAGATTATCATAACCCTGAAAATGATAGCAAAAATGATGATAATATCAACAACAACAACAGTTACAATAATGATAATGTTAGTAATAATAACAATGATGATAACGACTGAAAATGATCATAATAATGTTAATAATGATAATAACAATAATAACAATGATAATAATAATAATAATAATAGCATCACAACAATTACAACAATACCAACAACAATGACAACAACAACATGACTACCAAGTAACAAAAAAAGGTGAAGAAAAAGTGTGTGCCTCATAGAAACATTTTGCCCAGCCTGTATAAACAGTTACGGTCCGTCCATATTGTTTTCTGAGTAAAAATCTGTTTCTACAGGAAACTTCTTTTTTTTTCTCTGGTCCAGTTCTCGTACGAGAAGCTTAAAAGATCAAGTTAAAAGAATAATCCGGACTCATTTTGACTATTTTAAACAAACTGACGAGAAAGAAATGGTCATCGCCATTGTCTTGATGTCATTGTCATTAATGATGTCGTCATATAGGTAAACATGTTGTTCCCCTGTGTGCCCGTTACCCCGGTTAAAAGCGTTTGGATTAAAATGAAAATGTTAAGAAGACTTTATCTTACAATGTGCTTGAGACAACCTCTCATTTCTGACTCGAAGAAATGACAAGGCAGTCATGTTTTCACACACACACACACACACACACACACACACACACACACACACACACACACACACACACACACACCACCGCCACCACCACCACCACCTTCCCATCCCTACTCCCACCCCACCCCACTTCTGCATCATAAGTCATTTTTATCTCCTTTGTATTCACACCCCACGCCTTTACCCTCACCCCTTCAGTATTTCCTGCTCCTCGATGTTTCTCTGTCCAAGGGCCGTCACTTTCTGTGACGTCTCCGTCCACGGGCCGTCACTCTCTGTGACGTCTCCGTCCAAGGGCCGCCACTCTCTGTCACATATCAGTCAAAACAACATCCTAGTAGCATGTTGACAGTTATAATTTGTTTCATTGTTAATTCGTTTTATGCAAGTAAGTATGAAATTTGATATAATATTTAGAGTACTGCCGAAACAATTCTTGTAATAATTTTGATTTCATTACCATATGTGTTACCCCCTTCAGTTAGGGGCTTTGGCCTACACTGAATAAAGTATTCGTAACTCAGTCCGAGGGCCGTCACTTCATGTCATATCTCTGTCCAAGGGCCGTCACTGCATGTCACATCTCTGTCCAAAGGCCGTCACACTCTGTCACATCTCTGTGTAAAGGCCGTCACTCCATGTCACATCTCTGTGTAAAGGTCGTCACTCCATGTCATATCTCTGTCCGAAGGCCGTCACTCCATGTCACATCTCTGTCCAAAGGCCGTCACTCCATGTCACATCTCTGTCCAAAGTCCATCACTCTCTGTCACATCTCTGTCCAAAGGCTGTCACTCCATGTCACATCTCTGTCCAAAGGCCGTCACTCTCTGTCACATCCCTGTCCAAAGCCCATCACTCTCTGTCACATCCCTGTCCAAAGGCCGTCACTCCATGTCACATCTCTGTCCAAAGGCCGTCACTCCATGTCACATCTCTGTCCAAAGGCCGTCACTCCATGTCACATCTCTGTCCAAAGGCCGTCAATCCATGTCACATCTCTGTCCAAAGGCCGTCAATCCATGTCACATCTCTGTCCAAAGGCCGTCACTCTCTGTCACATCTCTGTCCAAGGGCCGTCACTCTCTGTCACATCTCTGTCCAAAGGCCGTCACTCCATGTCACATCTCTGTCCAAGGGCTGTCACTCCATGTCATATCTCTGTCCAAAGGCCGTCACTCTCTGTCACATGTCTGTCCAAAGGCCGTCACTCCATGTCACATCTCTGTCCAAGGGCCGTCACTCCATGTCACATCTCTGTCCAAGGGCCGTCACTCTCCTGCCCCTCAGTCCTGAAGGTTCGTCACAGATCCAGCACGGCCATGTCTCCCCTTGCACACTGGCAGGCCCCGTTCGGCACCCAGGTGACCCAGGGTCCCTCAAACCTGGCTTCTCACTACTACAATGTCGATGGGGAATAGAAGGGGATGGGGGGGGGGGGGGCGAGTTGTGGGGGATGGGGGGGGGGGGGAGAGACATCCACTCGCTGGCGCAGAACCAAGCGTAAATTCGTTGGGTTTATATATATATATATATATATATATATTATCTCAAGCAGATGGTTTACGGTGATTGTTTAAAAGTGTGCTATTTAGAGGTAGTCCTTAATCGTCGCCGGCGTCAGTGCCATTGATACTATAGTCATATCGTACTCCAAATTGTTTTTTCCTGCAGCGCACGCCCCTGCCTCCCCCCTCCCTCTCTACCCCCGCCTCCCCCCTCCCCCCCCCCCCCCCCGCCCCGCCAACCCCCCCCCCTCCCCTCCACTTTTGTGTGTGCGTAAACGTGCTCTTACTGTAAATCACAGTAACGTCATATTTATAATTTGCTCGACTTCAGTCATTTTGGGGAGGGGGAAGGAGAGGGGTGGGGGGAGGAGCTCTCAAATGACTAATGGATTTTTTTTTTTTTTTTTTTTTTTTTTGGGGGGGGGTGCACAAATCACACCCAGCTACTACCCCACCACTCCCACCTTCCACCCTGTTCCCTCTCCCACCCCTGCCCGCGACGATGTTCCCAGCGTTCCATTTTTTAATCACCCCCCCCCTTCCCTCCTTCCCTCACCCCCTCAATCCCTCCTGTTTGTTCCTCCCACACACTCACTCTCCATCGCTGCTCACTGGCCAGTGCTGCATGCTGCAGAGGCATGTCCAGGTGTAGCAAAGAGTCACAGCCCCCATTGCTCCTCAAACACCTGCAGATCCCCAGGTGTAGCAAAGAGTCACAGCCCCCATTGCTCCTCAAACACCTGCAGATCCCCAGGTGCAGCAAAGAGTCACAGCCCCCATTGCTCCTCAAACACCTGCAGGTCTCGTTCAAAGTTGAGCTGACCCAGGACCCTGCCCACCAGGTTGTGGGCCAGCCGTTGTCGCAGAACTTCGCCAAGCAGCAGAAGCTTTTCCTTGCGGCCCGGGCCGCAGCCCAGAAGACGAGACAGGGAAAGGGCAGATAACTTGGCCAGCGACCGCGGCTGTCGGCGCACGGTCTGAAGCCAGCGGACGTTCCGCAAGGTGACGTCAGGGTAGGGCTTGGACGGCGGGGTGGATTCCTCCATGCGCCTCAGCAGCTCTGAGGCATGACTGGGACCGAAGAAGCCGCAGTGGAAGAGCAACTTCAACAAAGGGAGGGTACCTCTGGCCACCGCCGCCGGCAGACAGCGGGGGATGGGCAGGGAGCACGGGAGAGAGGACAGGCCACACGTGACACTCTGCTCCAGCATGCGTCTGGCCCGCCTCGCCCGCTCTGGACTGCCAGAATACAGATGTCGTATGACGATGATCAGCCACTTGTCCCAGCCGTTTCGCCGCGACCCGCCCGTCGTCAGCAAGTCCAGAGCCACGAAACGTTGGAACAGGGCGTCGTCGGCTGTCCTCCCGGTGTACAGCAGCGTCTTCGCGATGATGGCGTCGTCACAGCACAGCCCCATCCACCGATCGACCAGGATGGAGGCCAGGCCGCAACGGCGCCCCTCGCTGACCGCCCCCTCTAGCAAAGCGCCCATGATCCGTGGATAGCGCGCCAAGGTTGGAACATGCGTATCAGCCGTGCCCAGTTGATACCTTCGTGCCTGATGAGGATGGAGCACGAGTATCTCACGGCCCGCACGCTGTTGCCTTCCACCAGCCTCACCACTGACTTCACCTTCCCCGAGCTGCCGCAACTAACAGGTGCGCCCCGGCCAGACGACGGCGTCGCTTGCAGTAGTCCTGCAGCTCTTTCAACATCCGGGAGCTACGACGTCTGCTGACCCGGAACTGTCTCAACGGGTTAGTGATGACGAACTCGTGGCCAACGAAAGGCAGGAACCAGTCCAATTGCACGCGGCGGTGGTGACAGAACACGGCGTTCTGGAGGTACTCCGACACGGAGATGACGGCATGGATGGAGCGCACGAAGTAGTAGGCTTTCCAGAAATCATCCTTTTGAAATGACGCCTCGGCTATGCTCCACACCTTGAACCTGACGGTCAGAAGAACGCTCATGTAGACACACGGCATCAAACGATGTTGCGCCAACTGAGCGAGCAGCGCCGCCCTCTCTCCTGACGTCATTTCCCGAAGCTGTCCCGCCAGCATCACATAAACCAGGTCCCACAGCAACTTCCGGGACGACTGCTCCTCCCGCCACCCTGCACAGAACACCATCCACAGCAGGTAGTCCGCCTCCGACTCCTTCCTGCTCACGAGGAACTTGCAAACCACCGAGCAGAGGGACTGTCGTTTGTCGGCGACGCCGTCGTCTGTGGCCGTGAACAGTGTGTGGATGAAGATCGCCGCGCACAGTCTGACGCAGGTGTCCCTCAAAATGGACTGCAGCTGGTCTGGAGAAGTGCAAACCCTGAGAACATCGAGGACCACCTCTTCGAATGAAGGTGCTGGCGTGGGGACGGAGGGACCGGGGACTGCCGTCTGAACCCCTGCAAGGGAGGCAGGACCGAGCTGGCCTGTCCCAGTGTCACGTGATGAATGACTACCAGCAGAGCGGACGCGGACCACGTTCCGGGACGATGACTGACCAACATCCCGACCACTGCTTCCAGAGCCTTGTGACGAAGAGCTGACGTCAGAGATTGCGCGGACTGACGACTCGCCAACGTCCTGAACACGTTCCGAGCCACATGATGAGGATGATGAAGGGCCCGCTCCCCGGTGCTCAGCGACAACGCCAGATGTCCCAGGTCCACCTCTGACGTCACCCTCACTCCGCCCGACCTCCTGGGTCCTTCCTGACCAACGACCTTCACCCCCGACCGCCGAGGTCGTGGAGACGGGTTCAAGGTCAGAAGCGACGCGACCGACCTCACCAGCACCCACGGAACTCGTTCCACGGTTGGCGGCGAGGGCCCGGTGGGCGCGCAACTCAGCCAGATCGTTGACAGCGTGACCGACGACCGACGCGGCTCGGCTCAGGAGACTCGAACTCTCCACCAGATGGAGCAAGGCAGCGTGAACGAGACCGTCGCGGTAGGCGGTGGACACGGTGAAGTTCGGCCCACCCGGGTGCCCGTCCCGCGACAAGACCTGCGTGGTGTAGTTGAAGAGCTCAAGGTCGCCCTGCTGCACGGCCTGGTGACGGCGCTGGACGGCGGCTTCGATGCTGCTCTGCTCCTCTGCCGGGCTGTCCGCCATGGCCTGTCCTGCCCTGGGGTCCTGTCGCGCTGTGCTCCACCACGTTCTTCACGTGCTGTGACAGGCTCATCGTTCACTGACATTCTAGACCGACTGGCCTGCGCGCGCATACACACGCACGCACGCACGCACACACACACACACATACACACGCGCGCGCGCGCGCACACGCGCACACACACACACACACACACACACACACACACACACACACACACACACACACGGGAAAAAGGGGACGGGGAGGGGGCACAGAGAGACAGAGACAGAGAAAGAGAGAGAGACAGAGAGAGACAGAGAGAAACAGAGACAGAGAGAGAAGGAGAAATTGAGAGACAGGACAGACAGACAGACAGGCGGACGAGCGGACGAGCTGACTGTCGGACGGTCGGACAGAAAAACACATACAAACACAGACAGACGAAGAGAGAGAGAGAGGGAGAGAGAGAGAGAGAGAGAGAGAGAGAGAGAGAGAGAGAGAGAGAGAGGGTGGAGGGAGAGACAGACAGACAGCTAGAGAAACAGAGAGAAAGGTCTTAGAAAGCCCGCTGCTGGCTCCCAGTTACCCACGGTAAGAAGCATTTCCATGGGTCTGATATACATATTCATCATTAAATTTCTTTCCTAATGAACGTACATACAAACTTTTTTCTTTTTCTTTTTTTTTTTTCTTCTGCGTTTTGCGCTCCTGGGGGAAAGATTTCCAGTCTGATCTCCATCCAGTACCCGAGCTTTACGTCAACAATACATGAACCCCCCCCCCCCACCACCACCAACTACCACACACACACACCACACACACACACACACACACACACACACACACACACACACACACACACACACACGCACACCACCCCACCACCCCCAAAAAGATCAAATGTCAAAGAATTTCTGTTTCTGAGAGAGAGAGAGCAGACAGACAGACAGACAGACAGACAGACAGACAGACAGAGAACAGAGACAGACACAGACAGAGAGACAGACAGACAGATAGAGACAGAGAGAGAGAGAGAGCAGACAGACAGACAGACAGACAGACAGCCAGACAGACAGAAACAGAGAGACAGAGACAGACACAGACAGAGAGACAGACAGACAGACAGGCAGAGAGAGAGAGAGAGAGAGAGAGAGAGAGAGAGAGGAGAGGAGAGAAGAGAAGGCGGGTACGATAAGAGTCCCCCGATTTCGTTTTAATAGAATATTTATTTATCTGTGTGTCGGACCTGATGATATGTCTTATTTTTGTTTTAAATACCACCTTGGAAGTGGTACCTGGTTAGACCAGAATTCATTTTGTGTGAAGTCATCCATGACTGGTGGTCCTAAGTGACCTTTACTGGAACCTCTCTCTCTCTCTCTCTCTCTCTCTCTCTCCTCTCTCTCTCTCTCTCTCTCTCTCTCTCTCTCTCTCTCCTCCTCTAGATCGACTGTTACATTTGACGGAAAGGACTGGCCTGAAGAAATCAGCGGTTAGGGGGAGGGGGCTTTTGGAAGTTTTTGTTTCTAGGTTGCTGCCGCTACTGTACAATTTACTGCCGCTCCTAGCATGACAAGGGTTAAGCTTGCAGACTTTGTTATCTGTTCTCTTTTCTGTCAAAGTTCACAAAGGAAATCTATCCACCTTTAGCCCCAACTTTGTCTTTAAAAGAAAAAAAAATAGAAGAAGAAATCTTCACGCACCAAAAAGGAACAGCAATAATACGCTTTGCTTTGACTGGGATAAAGAAGAACGTCATTATAAGAAGATGAATGTTCAACCCATGTTCTCCTTACACCCCAAAGTTACTTCGCCTCGTGTAAGACTGAAACATTGGCTGGGACGGAAATCTTGCCGATTAAGATGTGTCACCGTTGTTTAGTGCTGGTGAGTGGGGTGGACGTTAGGGGGGGGGGGGGGGGGGGGGGGGGGGGGCATGGTTAGACACTTACTTGCTTAGCCTATGTATTAACTCATCAGAAGCTTGGCATGTGTAAATCGATGACACCGAAAAAAAAATCTACGACACAATTTCTTTTCCCCGTTAGGTAACTACAGTCAACGCTTTGCATCATTATGCCACTTACGTCTACATACCTAGTAGTTTTCCCGTGTCGTAAGAACTTTGAGCTCAAGCAGATTTGAGGCGACGCCAACGGGCCAGGTTCGTTGGCTGAAATTCCGTTCTTTCAATTGCTGTTAACACGTCCAGATGATTAGCTTGTCACGCCCAAAAAAGGTGTAGTATGGTCGACCCGTCGTTTATGGTGCGTTAAAAAAAAAAACCCAAACAAACAAACAAAATAAAAATCAACGCCTGCCAGGTAGAAGAGAGAAAGGGGCAAAACCCGAGAGTGTGAACGGCGGGACGTCTTTCGCCAAACCGGAAGTGAAAAGAACCGGAAACGTCACATGTACAAAAATATTTGTAAATAAAAGAAAAGGAAAGAAAATGCCAAGATGAAGCATAGACAATTTGCAGTCATATTCAGCTTCTTTCTATGTAAAATGTTTATCTTCAATACGAGCACAATCAATGTTGTCCTTAAAAGTTACAGGTCAAAGGTAAATCTTTCCGAATTATCTTCGGCCATTCGTCTTGTCCCTTTGCACCCAAGATAGTAACGTCCTTTGATTCGTAGCTGGAGGCCTGGGCATTCTCATGCTCACATCAAACTTCTTCCAAATG
>CM065717.1:7983933-7986433 GCA_033310375.1 Conus canariensis
TGCATGCTTCTTTATATCCTGTACCTGTATTGTAAAACTAAGGAATAAAGCTTCAAGTATTGAAAAAAAATCCACTTTAAAAAAAAAAAAAAAAAAAAAAATCCGCGCATTCTTCAAGCTGAGCCGTTGCCCGTTTCAGGGGAGACAACTGTCGGTATTACTTCCGTTATTTAATGGCGGTACGTTAGTCCTTTTGTCCGCAGTAACATTGCCGCGAAAAGAAAGACCATTCGGTTTTTTATTATCTTTATAACATAAAACAGCACTTTAAAAACAAAATGGAAAAAAAATAAAGAACACACACACACACACACACACACACACACACACACACACACACACACACACACACACACACCTGTAAACGTTAACACTCGCGATCCCGCCGAAAGCGTTTGAGCGGTGGCTGTGAGCTCCTTAAAAACCACTTATTTTTAGTGTGGTCGAGTTTCAGTCTGTGCACCTGCGTTTGTGCATTTGAGTGCGTGTCTGGCTGTTCGTTTTCAGTGTGATGTCTCCTCACTGGAAGTGATGATAAACAATGAATCAATAAACATATAGATAGATAAACAAATGAAAAGGACGGGTGAGACAGGGTGGGAGTACTGTGGGCTCAGAGGAAAGACTGAGGTGTGTGTGTGTGGATAGGGCATGTGGCAAGAGAGAGAGAGAGAGAGGGAGAGGAGACTCAAACTCAAACTCAAACTCAGACTCAAATAGTTTAATTGCAAAGGCCACCGACCTATCCTGCAATGAGGTCAAGAACATAATTAGAACACACACAAACGCGCTCGGCGCATATACTGAAAATTATGAAAGAAAATATTTTTCATGACAAAATGTTCTTCCTGAAATTACTCTGGCATTTTTGTGTTAACTGATAACAGTTCCTCTCTCCGTTTTAGGAGAGAGAGAGAGAGAGAGAGAGAGAGAGAGAGAGATATATGTGTGTGTGTGTGTGTGTGTGTGTGTGTGTGTGTGTGTGTGTGTGTGTGTGTACTATTACATGTTTAAGACTGTTTGATAAAGCAATAGGTAAAAATATAGATAGGTAGATAGGTAGGTAGATAGATAAGTACTGGAACAAATCTTTTTGGCATTGCATCTAACAATGCGTTCAGTATTCTCTTTTTTTTCAGCTAAGGACACTTTCGGAAAAGAATGCAGCATAGAGCAGTCCATCGCCTCTTCTTCAGTAACGTTTTGATGCCGTTTTAAAGATGATGATTTCTAGTCAATATCCGATGATCTTTAGGAGAGAGTGCATGTAGTTTAGAAGCCCTTTGCCTGCAGTCTGTAAATTGCAGGAGAGAGTGCATGTAGTTTAGAAGCCCTTCGCCTGCAGTCTCTAACTTGCAGGTCTTTGAGTTGTTTGCTTCCACGTGTACCCCTGCACCCTGTGTCCTCCACACTTTTCACACACTCTGTCACTGTACCGGCTTTTTCTCTTTGTCACTTAGAGGGTTAATGCGTAGGTCAGATATCATCTATGTTACATTCATGAGACCTACCCCTCTCCCTCCCCCCCTCCTCCACCCCCCCCCCCCTCCCCACCCAAATCTTATTTATCTGCTTAGATGTATATCTTTATTGCATCCTGTTTCCTCCACAACTTTCACAGTCTGTGACTGTATTGACTTTTCTCTTTCTCATTTAGAGAGTTAATGCGTAGGTCAGGCATCGCCTATGTTACGTTCATGAGACCTCCCCCCCCCCCCCCCCCCCCCCCCCCCAGCAACAACAGCAACGACGACAACAAAACCCATGATTTCTTATTTATCCACTTAGGTGGATATGTAGTCATAACCTCAGAACATTTTTTTTTCTTTTTACACTTTCCTCATCCCCGCATGTACTGACGTAGTCATCGTCGTCATCGCTCCTGTCCTCTGTGTGCCCTGACCTTCTCTCTGTGTTCCATGCTGTCAGCTGCTGGTCTGCCAGACGTGGACAGAGAGAGAGACATGTAGCAGTGACATGACTAGAGCGAGAGTGTTTAGAAGGAGAGGGGGGGGGGGGTGAGAGGGGCGTTAAGGGGATGTAATTTCCGTCCCTATTCTGTCTCGGGTGTCAAAAAGTGTGTTGGGAGCACTGCTCGCTTGTTTAGTGGGCATTTCTGGTTCACTCTGCACTCCACATAAAAAAAATCACTCACTGCGCTGGTTCGAAGGACACTACCGCGGACCCTCCTTCGCTAGCGGTGTACCCTGTCCTTACAGCCCACATGCCGGCAAATACGGTCAACAGAATCTTCCCATGCTATCATGTGTGTGAATTTGGCTGAAGGCGCGCGCTTTCTGGAACTGGCTCTGTGACAAACAAGGCGTGTCATGCGCGTAGCTTTGGGGAAGAATGAGAAGGCGATATCTGCAAGGGAGTGTGCACTGGTGTTAGCTTACAGTCAGCCGTTAGTAAGGGGTCCACACACGTCCACGTCTACAACTACCAACCATTATGGGAGTTCAGTTCTGTGAATTCATCCTGCGAATCTTGCTTCCAG
>CM065717.1:7988933-7996433 GCA_033310375.1 Conus canariensis
TCTCTCTCTCTCTCTCCTCTGTGTGTGTGTGTGTGTGTGTGTGTGTGTGTGTGTGTGTGTGTGTGTTCGCGCGTGCGCGCGTGACTCTTCCGCAGTTTGGCCGCGCACGAGTCTTGAGTTCTTATGCCCGCTCTTTTCATTAAACGTACAGTGGAATTTTTTTTTTTTTTTTTATACCTCCCTCATCCTCTTTCTCTGTCTCTAGCCAGTCTTCTGTCGATCACGCGTCGTAGTGTATCTGGTGTCCACCGGATCTGGTCCACACAGCCATTAAAACCATCCCAACTGTCGTAATGGTGTATAAGCTGCTACGACACGATGCAGGATTACACTGCCATTAAACACATCCCAACTGTCTTAGTGATGTAAAAGCTGCTACGACACGATGCAGGATTACACTGCCATTAAACACATCCCAACTGTCTTAGTGATGTAAAAGCTGCTACGACACGATGCAGGATTACACTGCCATTAAACACATCCCAACTGTCTTAGTGATGTAAAAGCTGCTACGACACGATGCAGGATTAGACTAAATGATGACAAAACAGACCTAGTTCCCATGACCCACAACATATTTCTGTTTCAGTAAATATTATCGACATCCCATATTCTCATTCTACCAGGCGTTTTTGATTCCCAGTATCTGATACCATGTCCTTGACCAAACATATTACAGTTTAAAAAAAAATCTGTCAGCATTCATGAAAATTAGACTATCAGTTCCACAAGTCGCTCTTTCATCATGAACATTATAGTATCAGTTCCTCCGTTGCTATCGCTGTGCATAAGCAATTAAGATTTTGATACCCTTCTTTTACTTAGACTGGTGCTTGAGGCAAACAGGTTTGATCACTACTATACCTCTTATCAGAAACTCCACTGGCTTCCCATTCTAGCTAGAATAGATGACAAATGGAACATATTTGCTGTTATATTTCTTTCCGGGCTCTTTTCTGGCTCAATTTTGCTGATATCTTGTTTTGCTGTGTCCCTTCTGGAAATCTTCAGTCTTTTTTTTTACTTTTTCTTTTTTTTTTCCTTTTTGTTTGTGTGTTTGTTTGTTTTTCCTAGAAACCGTATTCTTCAGATGTATGGAGTAAAAACTAAGGTGTCAGGTCATCATGATCCTTTTCATTTTGCACACCACAGGTTAGAGTTCTGTTCCATATGAGATTGTCATGATCCATCTTCCCCCGGCTGTTTTAAGAAAGCACTAAAATCGCATTGAAAAATTTACAACGACAAACTTTTCTCTGCCTAAACCGATTCTCTTTCTCTTTGGTGTATGCTTGTGTTCTGTGTGTTAGCGCGCAAGATGGGGAGGGAAGAACGGAGAGGGGAAAGAGACGGGGATGGGGAGGGCAGGGGGGGGGGCTGTGAGGGAGGGGGAGTGTAGTGGGTAAATGGACGTGGTGTGGGCTTGAAAGGAGTATTCTTGTTTAATGTAGCAGAAAAGAAGGAAACAGACATGGTTGAGCAATACATGCAGACACAAGTATGCTGGGAGAAGTTCCACTGACCGAACGATTTTGTCTGAAGTCTGGGCTGTTTTACCGGGAAAAAAAAGATGTCATACCATTGCACAGAGCCACCTTTTTTTTAAATTTTTTTACTGACATGTGTAATCATACTGAATCACCGAGTTTGGTTGTCCTCTCTCTCTCTCTCTCTCTCTCTCTCTCTCTCTCTCTCTCTCTCTCTCTCTCTCTCTCTCTCTCTCTCTCTCTCTCGTGTGGTGTGTGTGTGTGTGTGTGTGTGGCGTGCGTGCGTGCGTGCGTGCTTGCGTGTGCGCGCGCGCGCGCGCGCGCGCGCGCGCGTGGGGTGTGTGTGTGTGTGTGTGTGTGTGTGCGTGCGTGTGTCCCTTGTCCCTTGTAAACTTTAGCGTTAACATTTTCCCAGGAAATACTAGCATTATCCAAATCAAACTTGACAGAATAATAAATGATGTTTAGGCCTTTACAGCTCTTCTCTTTGTCAAGATGTCATGACATCAAACAGGAATAAATCTGCGATTAACATTTCCAGCAACATTTTCAACATCATGAATTTTTTTTTCTCTCAGAAGGTTTAATTGCTTGATAACGCCCTGACAAAGGACAAACTGACTGATATCATGTGCCAGTATTGTCACAAATACTGGATGACAATCTTGTTTAGAGGAGACAGTTTAATGTCATTTCCACCAGACGGATGTGGATATAAATAAAACTACGATTGATCTTGTACAGATATATTCTTCCAAATGAAGCTATGAGAGTCTATACAAATGTATTATTATTGTGAGTTACGCAATTGAAGCGACAAATAACACAGCATTTCTTCTTGTTTTAACTATAGCAGATCTCAAATAAACAAACAAACAAACAACCTCTAGGAACGTATTGCAAATTTCGTGTTCCGAAATGATCAAAAGTATAGGGGCGTTCATTGGAAAATCCAAATGTGGTCTCTCGAACGACGGAAAGACATGATATGTAGGTTACTTCAAAATATTACGTAACACACGTGTCACTTTGTTGATGAAGCACGGTAATTTTTAACACGAAAGCCGACTGTTGTTTAAAACAAACAACAACAAAAAACACAAAAAAAGAAAGAAGAGAGAGAGAGAGAGAGAGAGAGAGAGAGAGAGAGAGAGAGAGAGAGAGGAGAGAGAGAGAAGAGAAGAAGAAGAAGAAGAAGAAGAAGAAGAAGAAGAACCAAGACAAAAATATCAGATAGAAATAGATCTCTTGAATAAGCATGTCAGCGAGAGAAGCGTACAGGCATAGTTGCGTAATTCGCGGAGCGAGCAGCGCTGATCAAGGTCATGACATTTCACGCTGACGCACTTACCAGTACAGACATGCAGCGAAAGAAGAACTTGCGAAGAGAGATGCAGGGAAGGGACTGGAGAATAGGAAAGTGAGGTGGGAGGACAGAGGTTCGGGACTCGGGGTGGGAGTGGGGACAGGGGAGGGGCAGGACGTTGGGGGGGGGGGGAGTATAAGGGAGAGAGGAAATGGGAGGGGAAGGGGTGATAGTGTTGTTGACGCTGAAGTGACAACTGCTCAACAATACATGTACTAAGGAGTTTAAAGTCACTCTGTCGTGCTACTGCTAGTGTTGACGGAAAAGTACGCCCACTATTTTTGTCTTGAAGTGTACTGTCAGAAACCGCCATAGTGATAAGATTGGTTGAAATGGAAATATGAAAATGGACAATGGGACACTTGCTTCTTGTTCTTCTTTTTCCATCTTTTTTCTGCTACAGAACACGAGTGTCTGTGCATTCTTTTGAGCCTAAGAGGAGTTGATGAAGAAGTGTGTCTGAGCTGTGGTCCGAAATCATGCGAACCTGACTCTGTTCCTCCCCTGCTTGAATATCTGGATGTTCTGCTGCCATGTATTACCCAAGTTATCAATTCTTCTTTGTTATCTTCTTATTGTTTTCTGAAATTTTCTAATCCGCGTCTTATGCCCGCTCATTAAAAATCTTCTTCTGACCATAACTGTTTCAAAAATTGTTAGCGTTTCTCAAAATTGTCATTTCTCAAAATTGATGAAAGAGATTGTACTGCCTTAGCTCTTAACTCACTTAGAACAAAACTACCTGCTTGATTCTCACCAGTCAGCGCGTGAATGTGGACTGGTTGAGAAACTGCTTTTCACAGAATAGTCAATGACTTACTCTCTGGATTTGATGATGGTGAAATATCTGTTCATGCTCTTTCAGACTTGTCAGCAGTCTTTGACACTATTGACCATTCCGTCCACTTGACCAGACTTAAACTTCTTTTGGCATTCGTGACACTCCACCAGCATGGATTCAGTCTTATCTAACAGGCCGGACACAGAAAGCATGTGTGAATGCCATGATGCGTCTTCCTTGAAGTATGGTGTATGGTGAGCCACAGGGGTCTGTCCTTAGTCCAGGTCTTTTTGTGCTGTACATGTTTCCTGTATCTGATGGCATCAGTAGTCGTTTTATGCTGGTGAAACTCAGCTCCAGTGGTCGGCCTCCATAGCTGAAACTGTAGCACTGATGGCTCGGACACAGGAGTGCATTGCTGACTTAAAGGTCTAGACGACTCGCGATAAACTATAACTTTATGATGACCTGAACTCAAGTCAGCCTGTCCCCTAAAATTCTTCAGCATCCTTCTCTTCCTGATTCCATTCTGGTTAATAGTTCATGTTTCTTTTTCTACGTCTGTACGCAGTATTGATGTAATTCTTGACCAACCATTTTCCTTCTAAAAGCACATTTCAAACGGCTTTAACTTTGCCGACTAGAATTGCATAGGAACAGTTTCACCTGTCACTATCTCTCCATTGATGCCAAAACAGTTGTGTGCGCTGTATCCTCTCAAGAATGGATTACTGTTTTTCTGTTGACGCCGGTCTTCACAAATACCTGTCAGACAGATTTCAGCATAGCATAGCTGCTAAATCAGACTTCGTTTCTCCCTTTCTTCACTCTCTCCACTGGTCGCCTGTTACCGATCGAATAGACTACAAGCTATCTACTCTCACTTTTTCTGGTGCCCGTGGCACTGGAATAGGGTATTGATCTGATCTCCTGCAAATCTGTGTTCCGTCTTGCCACATCGCTGTTATTCGGATACTCGACTTCTTAAAGCCCCTCATACTAGAAGTAATTAAGGTTGACGGACAAAGATTTTTTTCACTTTTCAAGCCCCACCGACATGAAATAGACTTTCTGACAACCTCAGATACCCTGATTCTCTTGCTTCTTTGACATCTGGCCGTAACACTCACCTCTTCTCTTGGCAAAAGGCCTGATTGTATTATGTCCATCCAGACACTATGCACTTCGGCACATGTGTAACATATTTGATTCGTGTGCTTGAATCTATGTGTGCGCCATTGTAGAAAAATGCTTGTAAGGAGTAATTGTTTGTTTGTTTGTTTCTCAGTTGTATGCATGGCTTGTTGAGTGCATTTTTATATGCATATGTGTATCATTAAAATAATGTGTCGTGTCGAATTGCCAGTATATAGTATTGATCTATTACTTTTATCACTATCATTATTGTTATAACTATCATTGTCATCATAAAGGATCTGGTGCTGTTTTCTTGATAGTGTGCTACATAAGTATCCATTATCATGATTATTATTATCGGCACTAGTAGTTGTTGTAGCAGTACTACTACTAATAGCAGTGGTAGTAGTAGCGGCAGCAGCAACAGCAGCGATAGTAGTAGTGACAGTAGTAGTAGTAGCAGCAGTAGTAGCACCAGCAGTACTAGTATATCATTTACTAGTAGTTGCAGTAGCAGTAGTAGTCGTAGTAGTAGTTGTTTTAGTAACAGTGGTGGTGGTGGTGGTGGTAATATTTTATAATTGTTCTCTTTCTTTTCTTCTTCTTTAGGGATCACCCCTAACTTGACACGTTTCATCTGCAGCTTGATATTGACCATCCTTCAGTAAAAAAAAAAGTTGTTTGATTTGTATTTACATGCCCGTGGCCTTCCCCACTCACGCTGTACTTTTCATTCTGCTGTTGCGTGTATTCATTACATGTGAATCAAATAGGCAAATTGCCCCTCTCGTTTTTGTTGTTTTCCTGCATATCTTTTTTATTTACTTATTTAAACGGATTTTTCTACAGAATTTTGCCAGGTTCAACCGTCTTGTTGCCGTGGATTTTTTTAAAGTGTGCTATACACGCATACTTTTTAATGGTTAATCACCTCGACCACAATACTCACACTCGGGTGATCATTTAGATACAATTTAGTGGAATGGGGGACAAAACCTCACCCCGTGCGTGACATGAAGCACAGTTTGTGGAGTCTCTCATTCTCATCGCCATTCTCTTGCCGACTGCTATCAAGGGAGTACTGTACTGCACATATTTGTGTAGTTTATGACGTCTGAAGAAGAGATATTTGTCGAAAATGTACTTACCTGTTTTGTATTGTCAATAAAACCTGCCTTACTTTACGCTTTGTGTGTGTGTGTGTGTGTGTGTGTGTGTGTGTGTGCGCGCGCGCGCGCGCGCGCCTGCCTTCGTATTTTCCCTTCTTGCATTCCGCTAACCTCCCCCCCCCCCCCCCCCCCCCAGCTTTTCCCTGTCAGTAGCCATAGGCAGGCAGAAGGACGGGAAAATAGCTCTGGTTGACTGATACCTGTATTCCAAAGCAGTGATAATTAGGGGAAAGTAGTGTTGGTAGAACGATATAGGAAGCAGCGAGTGGTAAGGAGGGCAAAGCGGTGTCGGCTGAACGAAACGCCGGCACAGGAGGTAAAGAAGGAAATGAGCTGACTTAGTGGACAATCAATACCCTGTAGCCAAAAGTAGCCAGAGGGAGGAAAAACCGGCGATGGCTGAACACGTTAGAGAGGTCCTGTTTAGGACGTCAGAGCGATTCGACCTTTGTTCGGGATAAATCCAGACAAGAGCAGACGTCGGTGGCTCTCCCTGGTGGTGTGGTGTGTTGGTGAACGAGCGTTTGTACTGGTGAGTATGTGACCCCCAAAATGTAATGGGCGAAGTTAGAACATAGTTTTGACACTGATGCAAACAAACTGCTTTCAGTTACTGCACGTACAATCGAAGTAGACACTGCACGTGTTTTGTTAGACTTCTCTCTTAGCTAGCTGCCTGCACGCACAAACATGGACAACCATTTTGCGTAAGATTAGAAACGGCGTTTTGTTGCGTCCTCAACATTCTCCAGAACGCCTGTTGTAGAGTCTAAGCTTTCCGTTCGAGTTTCATGTTCAAAATGTAAAGCTTTGCTGTGTCTGCATTGTGCGAAGAAGTCTTGGGTCTGAGAAATAACTTTCTTGATGCACGAGTTCTGACGTTATATGAACTTGAGAGAACTTCTATACTGAGTACTTACGGTCACTGAAGCGACGAACTATTACCCTCACAATGTTCAAGTTATGTAATTCCCCCCGTACCACCCAACCCCTATGCCTTGAGAGGGTTGTAAATGTTTACAAATACTTTTGCGCGGAAAAAAGACGTGGAGTTAAGGACGCAGAAGAATAACACATTTTCTGTGATGTTGGCGGTTATTGTCTTGGGGGGAAAAGTGTAAGCAGGCGAGCAGTTACGAAAACGAAAGTACAGTAAAATCTGAGTAATGTCAGCATGTGTGTGTGTGTGCGTGTGCGTGTGTGTGTGTGTGTGTGTGTGTGTGTGTGTGTGTGTGTGTGTGTGTGTGTGAGCAGGGACGGGGGAGGAGAGAGGAGGAAAGAAATGTTGCGGGCTGTGTGTGTGTGTGT
The DNA here is from genome assembly GCA_033310375.1 of Conus canariensis. NCBI lineage: Eukaryota > Metazoa > Mollusca > Gastropoda > Neogastropoda > Conidae > Conus > Conus canariensis. The sequence goes on from CM065717.1 coordinate 7,996,182, forward strand.
GTGTGTGTGTGTGTGTTGTGTGTGTGTGTGTGTGTGTGTGTGAGGAGGGACGGGGGAGGAGAGAGAGGAGGAAAGAAATGTTGCGGGCTGTGTGTGTGTGTGTGTGTGTGTGTGTGTGTGTGTGTGTGTGTGTGTGTGTGTGTGTGTGAGTGGTGTTTATGTAAAAATGTACATTGTGCAAAATGATCACCTGGCATACTTCATCATGTTTACCTTCGTTTCCACCTGTCGCACAGCATGATAAACCACTCA